>OY735229.1:38032325-38552325 GCA_963457665.1 Thysanoteuthis rhombus
CACTAACACCATAGTCATCAAGTTTAGTTTATCGTTATTTGACAGAGGAGATCTCTATTAGGATCCTCTTTAACTGTCCAGTCCTTATCCTCAAGGCACCTTTGCCTTGAGGAGACACCTTTTTTTGTTGTAGTAATTGCTAAATGAATTTTATAAATATCTAGCAGGATTTTCAGTTATGGCTCAAACAGAAATTCACAACGGGTTTTCCCCACCTGTTACAGAGCCTCAAGTTGCCAGCGAGGCCTATATGGGAGAGGCCAGCCTTTACATGATGGTTACTGAGTGTATGGAGGTAGATATATAAATATATTAGGGAAAATTTTTTCATTGAATATATTTTGAGCATTTCTTTCGGGCAATATTAGTGATCTCAAATGACTCTACACAATGTACTTTCATCTGCACATTATATATATATATATATATATATATATATATATATATATATATATATATATATACTTACCATAAGATGGTAAGCACAGTAGGCAGGGGAAGGTGATGTTTCTGTGCACAGCTGCTTCGAATCAAGCTTTTTCAGTAACTTTGCAGCATATAGTAGAGAGAGGGGAGACTTTTTTTTTGATTACCCAGACAAACGATATGCCGATATTACTTTGAAGTCTGACTGTTGGTAGTTAATAATAGCACTAGGCATCAAATAGAAAGGCTATAATTGTCAGTGTCGTAATTCCATCATAATGGCTCACCATACAACTAAAAAAGAGGATTTTCCAGCAGGACTAACAAATCGGATGAAATGAAAATAAACTAAGAAAATAAAAAGACAACAAGCCATCACAGTTAATAATTAAACAACTATAGTGTCAAAATCTGAAGTCATAAAAAAATTCTATCAAAGAATAATTACAGTCAAAATAAATTCTAATTATGACATCACTGGAAAACATCTGAAATAGAATAAACCAACATCTAGATAGATTCTGGAGAATCTGAATGTTATCAATAAACCTGTCAAAATAATGCTAAAAAGGTGTTAAAAATTTTTTATACGGTGTCTAATGGAGTACTGATGCCAGTTTTCAAGTCTTTACACAGTATGGCCAAGAGTGCTAGATCATAGAAACGCACACACATAAAATGAGATAAAACCTTTTGCCAACTTTGGTGGTAACAGTTTTTCTACATCAACATGTTTGCTTGTGTTAAGGATGCCAAGTAACTTGATTAATTCTAGATAAAGTCAGAATGTTTACAAAAAATCTGATGTTTCCAAGAGTTTTTTTGGACAATGGAACTCCTTGTTGTTTGTGTTATTCACACAACGTTTTGGAATAAATTTCCACTGGGCCCTGTCAACTGCTAGATCCTTCATGCAGCCGGATGGATGAATCCTTTTATTTTGAACATACACATCAATGTTATATTGCAACAGCAACACTACTAGGTACACCTTTTGATTTCCTTGTAGTATAGTTCAAACATTCAGAACTCCGAGATGGAAGATTTTGTCAGCTCTGAGATTAGGGTTGGTACTTGGGCCAAGTAGTCAACTTATCACCTAGTCCCTAAGTCCAGAAATGGTTCAACTGGAAATCTGGCTACGATTAATAAAAAATTTTAAAAAGCTATTAGTACAATTTTTATCAATAATTTGTTCCGGAGTCTCAGTGTATGGTTACCTTATCTGATAAGTAGGCTTTAAAAGGGTTTGCATAACATTTTTAGCAATTAAGTTAGCTGGAAATTGAAATGTTCAGTCAATTTTAACCATTTTTGCAGACAGTTTCAATCATTATTAGCAAACTATAATTGGTAACACTATGAAAAAAATGCTTGATATGTCATCGATAGATGACATCACACGTCATATGACATAAAAGCAGCTGGTAATTATAACATGAAACCTCCTCCTTCTTAGTTGTTTAACATAACTGGGACCAATGAAACAACCAACAGACTGACACCAACCCAAAAGTGTCTGATAGAGATGTGTTGACACACTTGAAAACTCATTGAATGTTAATGACCTTTCTCAAAATTATAAACAGTATCTGATATGGTAATTCTGAAAATTTTTTTTGGTTTTTCCAAAAAATGTCTTTGGATATTTTGGACTGACAATGCCTGAATCTTGTGCTGGTATGTTTTTAAGATAATTTTAGAAAAGAGGTCTTTTTTTTTCTTTTTTTTTTAGATAATTAGATCCAGTACACAGATGGGCTACAGCAATACATTCGTGTGAGATACGGATATTAACTCTCATTTAGATATACAGACACATGCACACTTGTGTCCTAAAAAGGTTTGAGTGATGAAAGCATTATTTGTATGACTTGAAGATTCATGGGACACTCTTGTATCCTAAAAAGGTTTGAGTGATGAAAGCATTATTTGCATTACTTGATGATTCATTGGATACACTTGTGTCCAAAAAAGGTTTGAGTGATGAAAGCATTATTTGCATGACTTGATGATTCATTGGACACACTTGTGTCCAAAAAAGGTTTGAGTGATGAAAGCATTATTTGTATGACTTGAGGATTCATAGGACCAATATCCTCATTGCTTTCAACACCAAAATTTTAGCTGATGTGGTCTCCAGCCTTCAATGGTTCAATATTACACCTGGTAACCTTCAGAGGATTTTGAAATGGAACTAATTTCAAGACCAAACAAAACTGAATAAATATTAGATCCATTGAATTGATACTATATCAGAAGATAAGGTTTGACTAAATCACTCATTAGAAACAATCGACCGAAACATCAACTGCAAAAGTTTCTTCAGTTTTTACTAGTTTCTGCTTGACTGGCTATGTTGTGTACAGGCTGTACCATTACAGCTGTAGGGCTGAAAATTTAAACCTTTACTCTTTCTGTCTAGAAAAAATGACTATGTTTTTTTGAAAATTCATAATTTTTTGTGTTCACCAACTAATAATTGATCTCTAGTAAAATCATCAGGTTATGAACATGATGTCCATTTTTAACATTAAAGGTATAAGTTCAAGGATAATTTTTACTGCAGCAAGTTTTTTTTTCTTTTCAGATAATTTCAACTTCTGGATATTTTACATATTGATGGTTTTTTTTTGGTTTTTTTTTTCCATAGTGAAGTTATGTACTCATATTTTTTGTCTGTTATACCTGGGTTACCCTATAATTTCCATAAATGAAATATGATAAATAAAAAAACAGTAAAAAAAGATGATTGAACAAAAATAACTTGATCTCCATTATACAAACCCACGATGTGAGTGAAGTCACTTGACCACCACCCAAAACTATATCCTCTCCAAAGATGAGAGAGGTGACTTATCAATTGAACATCTCATTTCCCAATTTTTTAACTGATCACCCCCAACATGGCATGCTGCCAAATTTGTTAATTAGTATTCAAACATTAGTCCGATTAACTTGGTTGAATAGGATCATAGATTAGATTATTCAAAAAATAAAAAGAGGAGTTCTTTCCAAAAACCACTTGAAAGTTACCAAATGCAATAAATACACAATGAAGGCCGGAGAGCAGACCAGAAAAAATTCATTAATAGTGACAGCGAGGAGGACATTGGTTTTGAAACTTCAATTTCTGATATTACCTTATCTAAGAATTTTAGGGGAGTGCACTTTGTAGAGAAACTTTTTTTTTGTTTTACTGAGTTGGGAAAGATTATGAAGGAATGGATATTCAAAGTAATTTTAAATGAGAATAATTAATTTTCAATAGTTAATCACCAATTTAATTTTCTTTATAAATCATATCAATCACCAAAAAATTCAAGTGATATTTTAATGTACTTCTAAAATGTTTGATTCGAGGAATGTGCAGACAACCTCTTGTACATCCAAGCTGCGAACTATAGATCATTTTCTTCATTAACGAATGATGTAAATAGATTTCAAGGTGGGTAAATTTACTTTATTAGTTTCATTGGTAGTGGTGGAAATAGGGGTGGGGGCTTGGTATGCAGAGTTATGACATATCCCCACTTCTCAACTTCAGTGTATGTTATATGGTCTTGAAATTTGCAATATTCTTAAAAATTACTCATAAAGGCTTATAGTTCCCTGGAATCCCTAGCTGCACGGGTTCATTTCTCTCATCCTTAATGGACATCTCAATGATCCTGGAGCACTAATCTTAGATACAGCCTAGTTCAGAAAAACCTCATCTACATCCCTTCTCATTGGGCAGATTCATCATCATCAGTCTTCTAACGTCCGTCGTGGAACACAAACCTTCCCCAGGATTCGCCACAATTCTCTATCATGGGCGTCGCGGAGCCAATATTTCCTGAATCTGTCTAGCTCATCTCTCCATCTTGTGTTCTGTCGGCATGGTTTTCTTATATGATCTCTGGGGATCCATGTTGTGAGACGTGATGTCCATCGGTTGTCTTTCATTCTTGCAACATGGCCTACCCATTGCCATTTGAGTTTTTTTAATAGTTTCTATGATGTCACAGATCCCCATTTTTTCTCCCTTATATACTGCGCTATCTTGTGATCATTGGGCAGATTAAGTATTAGCAAAGAATCCAACAAGAGACAGGAAAAAAAAAAAAATCTGTCCCCAAAATACACTTATCACACGTATACAGACGAACTGTTGAAGAATTTCCTTAAAGTCAACTAGGTCTTTTCTAATTCCCTCAAATTTGGTGCTTTTCTCTGAGAAACTGAGTGGCACTCGGTGTCTGGCAGGAAAGCTGGCAACATTCCTTGCCAATCAAAGTATGCAGGACTCCACATAACTTCAAGGATCAGTTTCAGGATAAGAAGTTGAAGGGAAAGAAAAGAAAGAAGAAAAGAGAAAAAAAAAGAAGCAAGAAGAAAGTATGTCTAATTAAGGCCAGGAAAGTCATGGAGGTAATGTTTGAGAATGAAGACAAACAATTGTTGGTCTGTGTCAAGGCAGTGCCCCCCCCCCGTGCCCAAAAGAGGAAGGGGGAATGGGTTAATGCAGATAGCAGGATAGAGCAAAGGGAAGTATGCATATTGGCAAGTGAATAAACAAGTTAAGGAAATCATTATCTCCAAAAATGGTGAGGGTCAGCAGGGATTGGAAGGGACCCTGGGGTTAACAGGGGGGAGGGATGACAGGGGGGGGGCGTTATAGAAGTTGGGGTGGAAGTTAGAGATTTAAGTTTAATATCAGATGAACATGAAGGTTTGGTGGAGAGACAAAAAAAACCAGAAAAAAAGGTAGGCCAAGAAAAAAGTTCAATTTGCCAGCAGTGAAGACCATACCAAGAAAAACAAATATGTCTACCGTATACATGCCAGCATATAAGTCCAACTTTTTGAGCATCAAGTATTTTCCCTAATGGATCGCACTAGTCTGTTTACATCCTATGAATTAGACAGTCTGATGGACACAATGCTGAATCATGTTGGAAGGTCAACCTATCCAGTGAATACTAGACTAAACTTGCATTAGCGTTCCAAGGAAAATTATGTATCATCACCACCACCCATGTAGGCTGTGTTAGGGGTGATTGATTAAACAGTTGGAAAAAAAAGGGATGAATTACTTCTCTCATCTTTTATCAGGCTGCGATCATTAAAAATGGTCTGAATTTTCAAAAAACAAGCAGGCACGAACTCAGGACTAATTTAGCATAAACTTGCATCACATATTGAACCCCCAGCCCCAACCCACTAAAAACAAATTTGGGACAGGAATTTTAAGTAACGAAAAAAAATCTATCTTCCTTAATCATTGAGAAGAGTGTGCAAGCAAAAAAAAATCAAGTGTTCACTATGAAAAAATAAGAGCTGGATAGATAAATATAAATGTCAGAACACATGAATAACCTGAACGCAGCGACAGTGAATCAACTGGTCTGTTGTAGGCAATGGTGTTTAACATCTTAGTTTGGGAGTCAGTACGTACACAGAAGCAAAAATCTACAAGCATTGCTTGGTGATGATTTCAGATTTGCCAATCTATATGTCTTTTGAAATTCTATTCAAAAGATTAGAGCACAGTTTCAATAAATAAGATTCTTATGGTACTTCAAAATTCCATAAGCCAGAATCCATAGCCACAAACCTTCTAGTCTAACTAGAATATGACACATTCAGTTGGTTATTTACCTTCATCCATTGTTTTAATTAAAATCATCATTTTGTTTTTAGAAAGCATAATATCTATCATTATCGAATCACTGTAACCTCACAAATGGACAGCCTGACTAACCAACCAAGTGGGCTACAGATTCTCTTGTCTATGGGTGTGTCTCTGGGTGCTCCAGGGTATATTTTTGGTGCTATAGCCTTGAAAATTTGCATGAGTACACCACTAGGTATCATCTTAGTAAATTTGTTTGTTAGGGTCTCTATGGTCGTTTTAGGACCTGCAATGCCAAAGTCTTGTACTGGTATTTTTTAGATAATTTTAGGACTAGTTCTGGCACACGCTTCATTTATTTGAGGAACAGATATTTTTAGAGAATTCAATGAGCATCAATCAGTAGAATGCTCAACCAACGTCAATAATCACTGACACTTACATGGGTCACTTGCTGCAAAGAACCATTTTCTTTTGCAATAACAATTGTACAATTTTAAAAGAGATGGGGGGAAAAAACGAGGCCAGCTAAAATGCAATAGCATCACCAACCATGAATAAACTATGATCACTAGAATATTTACGAACAAAAACAAAAAAAGATGAGGTCAAAATTAACCCAGAATAAAGACATCAAAGGGAAATGATAAATTGGAGAATTAAAATGAAATCATAACTTGAGAAATAAATTGGGCAATAACAATTACCAGAGTTATTTTTATTATCTTTGGTATCAAAAGAAATGTAGAAACCTTAGCAGCGCAAATAATTTCCACTAATTCCTTCTTGTGAAGTTAATATGCACATGGGCATTCGCTGCCACTTTTCTAGGGAGGGGCAAGAGGATGTATTCAGAATATATCTTAGTAGAAACCCATTTACTGGAGTGGAATAATGACATCTTTTTATAAAGGTGCTTCAAGTTAGGATTAGATAAAACAATCATACAACACCATTTTCCTTTATTGAGTATAAAGTTCCAACTTTCAAACTCCCCCCTCACCCTAGATCTTGAGAGAGGAATGCCCCCACTTTTCCTCTCCAAATAGATATCCATGAGTATGCAGTGTTATTGATGAACTGAATACTCCTTTTGTCACATTTAACAGCAGCAGAAAGATGAGAGAAAGTCACAAGTAAATATCCATACTACAGAAGTAGAAGCGTGTATGCAAAAACTGAAGCATACAATGTAAATGAGTTTCCTTAACTGAAGATATTTATTTGGACTCTTAAAATCCTAATATCAAGCACCATTTTACCAATATGAAATAAAAATACACTAATCAGCAAATCTAATTTCAAAAAATGTAAGACTCTGTCCCTGATTAAGAGAGTTAAAAAAAATCCTGGTCATGAAGGCCCAAGGTTGATTCCATTGAATCCTGAACATGGCTTCCAGATTTGGTCAGAAGGGGAGATAACCAGAGCTTCATCTCAGAGACTCACCCAACACGTTTTGGAATAGTGCTTATTTTAGAAATCGAGCAAGTCAGGGGGTAGAGGTTCAATAAAAGCCTCTTGAGACAGGCTTGTATTGAATCTTTGCTCAAATACCTGTGTTGGGTGAGTCAGTGAAATGAGGCTTGGATTATCTCCCCTAGTGGCTAAGTCTGGCAAATGATATGAGAGACTTGGAGACTCACTCAACTCTGGCATTAGAATAGCATCGACTTTGGGAATTGAGCGAGTCTGGAAGCAGTGGTTCAATACCAGCTTTAAGAGGCCTGTGTTGAGAAAAAATCTCTGAGATAAAGCTTGGATTTTCTCCCTTTCGATCAATGTCTGGCAACCCTGATCCTGAATGGAAAAGCAGAGATATTTCTTCAAGTAGTCGTGTGTGCGTGCTTAAAGGACAAAGAAGATAAACTGATGGGAGAAACAGACTGGAAGAAGAAGAGACAGCAACTAAGACAACATTGCTGAACACCAATCCTACTTTTACTTTATCTTCTGCTTGTAAACTTGGAGTATATTCACCCACCTCTCCATTAGGGCACAATGTGACAAAAGGTTGGTCTAGACTACGAACCCTCACGTGCACAATCTTGGAAGAATTCTTCAGCTTAGATAAAAAAAAGGCTTCCAAAAGTCTGGAGTGGATAAATTTTCAACAATCCTATCCAGCTTATCAAGATTGGATAGAGCCAATAAACCCATTGAAGGGTTCCACATCGGTTGATTTATTTCAGATTAATTCGGAGAGGTTCTTGAAAAAAAAAAAAGAAGCAGACCTAGTAGCTTTTTCTTTTTAAAGCAAAAAGTCAATAGAAAGAATTTCATAGAGTTTAATAAGTAGATATTCTGAATGTTTCACATCATTATTTTTTTGAGGGGGAATGCTTTGTTCTCATTGAATTAGCAGATCATGAATTCAGAAAAAAAGACTTAGTTGGGACGATATTTTAAGTGAATGATGAAGTATAAAATAATTCCTATCAAATTATGTTTATTTGGTTAGTATCATGTTGACTGCAAATATTTAGCAAGCGGCAAACTTTTAAAAAATATTTATAACATTTTCATTTGTAACATGTATCATCATTCTCCACGTATACCCTGATTCATTCTGCTCACAGCACCTGGTATTGCCCCATTGTCACCTATCTAGGTACTGACCAGCCTCGACATTATTCGACTTAATTGATCTTTCAAGAACTTGTATATCCAATGTGATCTGTCTGTAAGCCTTAGCCTAGTGGAAAGGTTCCTCAATCCTCATGCTTGTGCAGCATGCTTAGCAGAGAAGCATTGAGTACCATTTTTAAAATCTTTAATATGACGGTAGATAAAACCTTGCCAACTGAACCAGAGAAAGCACTCAACCACTGGGCCACAATAGTCATTAATATTTCTTGCTTGTTTTGAAGTAGCCTTGGTCTTGAAACCAGATAGGAAAGACAATGAAAAATAACTGCTTTGTGTAAACGACGGTGAATCAGTAAGTATGTAACCTGACATTTAGTTATTAGCTGAATTGTCTCAGTCTGCATGAATTCAAGGTTCAAGTGAATGAAATAGTAAAATACAAGCTTGACTGCTGCAGAGTCAAACTCTGCTCCAACTTCTGTTCCAAGTGAAGATGACTACAGTCACTGTTGTATTGTGTGTGTATATATATATATATATATATATATATATATATATAATAAATTTAAAAAATTATGAAATTTTTTGGTATAAATGTATTTATCTATTAGAAAGTTTTACTTAATGATGTTTGATCTATATAATTGATATTCACCACTGAATTAGGTGCTTTGACAAAAAAAGAGAATATTTTTCATGTAAAATAAATGCTTTTATTATCATTAGGCTACAGACTCCTTGATTTACCTCTGTATATTGCTAATTAGTTCATGTCTTATAGATATCTACAAACTGACTTCAAGAACAGAGGAGAAAACATTTATTCGATTTTTGTGAGATGTTCAACTCTTAAATTTATGGGCAGCTTGAAAACACTGACAGACTCTTCAATGAACAAAATTTGAAACCCCCCCCCCCGCAAAAAAACAGAATTTTTTCGTAAACTGAATTAGAGAAAAATGCAAAGAATTACCAAAAAGTGCAATGGAGGTAACTTTACTTGGGAGTTACTCACCATGATTTAACATATAAATTCCCTAATTTGAATTTAAGAGTTAATTACAACAGTAAATCCAACCAATCTATTATCACTGTCATCGTTAGTAACTGCCATTGCTTTTATTACAGTATTTTATCTTCAAGGGAAACAACACTTCTCAGGAGGCAGGTATGAACTTAAACAAATCACTATAATTTGCCCACCTTGTTTTATAGGCCTAATTATACAGACTTTTCCTGGAGTTGACCAAGTGGAAAGCTGTATATAATTCAATGAATTAGAGAAAGAAATATTCTGCTTTTTTTGATATCAACACCTCTAATTTGCTCTCTGATTAAGATGTTCCAGTGTGCACAAATTCGAGGTTCAAATGAATGAAACAGCAAAATACAAGCTTGGCTGCTGCAGGGTGGAACTCCACCCCAACTTCTATCCCGACTGAAGATGATTGCTACAACTTTTATATTGAATACACACTAAATAAAAAATCAGTATACATTATTTTGTATAAATATATTTATTTATCAGAATGAAATAAGCCCGTGCATATCTAGATAAATTTTTGTCAATATCTAAGACCTGTCAAGTTAGCTCAGTCAGTAAGACAGCCTCTTGATAATCAATTGGTCGGGAGTTCAAATTACAGTAGGGGAATGTGAAAAACAAAAAACCTAAAACTTGATAACTACTAATTCTAAACTAGTAGTGTTTTCTATTCTAGTAATTTACTAAGCTTTGCCTTATCTAGTCTAGTACAAGACTTCAAGTTGTTTAGAGTAACTGGTGCTCCTAAACAGTCAACAATATAAATACTCTCGGGTGCCAAAAAAATGGGGGGGGGCGTTGTAAGCGAAGTGGGGGAGGGGGGAAAATTGAAAATAAGTAAGCCAGGGTGAGGTAACAAATGGGGGGGGGGCACAGTTGGAAAATGACGTAAGACTAATTCATCAAGTACAGTTATCACTCCAACTTGAAACCGATTTGATTACTATTCATATTTTTTTTAAAAAATTCTATGCTTCCTGACATCTCTATTGTTGAAAATTCTGATAGTTATAAAATCTACCAACATACAGAGCACTGCAGAAACTAAGTGGAAATATTGTGTGATAGAGTAAAGAAATAGTTGGGGTAGAGAAGTGAAGATTGTTTATCAGGGAAATGTTTCCTGTGGACACACATAGATTTATTGGAGGTCAATGATTTGGTAATCAAATTCGTACTTCCTTTCCTGCTGAGGAATCATCTATACGTCTACTGAAAAAATTACATTCATTACGAGGAAAATTCAAGAAATTTGGAAAATTTGATTCTAATTTCAGAGGATTTGCTGAGAAAATCAAAGCTCGGGAAGAAAAATGGTTTCCTTGCATGAAAAACATTATTCTAATCGTTACATTAAGAAAAAATAATAATTCTTCAAAGGAACATGAGAAATCTAATAAATGGTGGAAGACGTCCTAATACAGTCTAGGGGGTCAGAAAAAACTTTTTTAAATTGATGTATGGGAGGTGAGGGGACGTTCATTTGACTCCCAAGTGTATCAGTCAGGTTCAGTAGAAACATAGCTTTGAATAGAAACTGGTACTTTCACCATGATTTAATAGTAAGCAACTACAGATCCATAAACTTTTGGTCCTGTAAACTTCGCAACAAAAAATCATAACCAGTTTAATGTACACAATCTGAAAGCAACAAGTCCAATGAAGGCAACCTTAATTATTTTATTCAGGTTGCATACCAGAGAGGTAGAGATCTCTCACAAGATAACAGTCCAATAGAAAGAACGAGTAAGTACTAAAAAGGTAATTTTAGGTACACTGGATTAATTTACTAAGTGCCTGTTCTTCACATTTTCTGAATTGCTTGAACAGATTTCAACAAACTTTTCATGCCATTTGTTCATTGTATAATTCTTAATATGAACAATTATCAACTCCGAAACATTTGTTTGAATTTTGCAGCAGGCAAGCACTCCACTCCCTACAAGAAACTGTGACCTGAGTCCATTCCCCATTCAATAATTCATGTTCAATAAACATTTTTTGTGCCTATCATAATAGCTTTACAGCAATCATTTTTCAATCCTTTCAGTAATTCTTCATTCCTTTTAGGCAAATTCATTTTGCCAGGCTTGATCAAATTCTTACAGCAAGTGCGTGTTCATGTATTTTGAAGTACATGCCTTCCATGGGCATCCACAGCCCCTTTTCCAGGGGCGGTGTGAAAAGATAGGGGGGGGGATATATTCGGCAAAGGCTCATTTTTATTCGCGATTGCACTATTATTAGGGTGATCAGTTAAAAATTTTCCATGGGTCGCAGGATCCCGATTAATGCATTTTCTGAAAGAGCACAGACCGTGGATCAGAACAATTCATTTTTTCTTAATAGCCTAAAGGAATCAAGAGTTATGCAAAAACAAAGTTCCGAAATAGTTGAGAAATTTTAGAAATTTAATTCCGCTGTTTTATGGGAGGTGGTTATTTAGAATAGTAATCAAAATATTTTACAACTTATATTACTTTATTAGTGTAAAATAGTAGAGTAAATGAGTTATAATACTTTTCCAGGGGAGTGCAAATACATCCCCTTATAGACGCCAATGATACCTTCCCAAAAAGAATGTGTGTGAAATAGTGTCCATGTTTTAGATTCACATTAGCAATTTATGTTTCTATTCCTGAAATGTCTTTTCTCTCAGAGCTGTGGATAGGTACCCAAAACTCTTGTTATATTATATATATATATATATATATATATATATATATATATATATATATATATATATCGTCAAATGTTTTTCTCCAAACTTCTCAATAGGCTTAGAATATAAGGTAATTGTCTGTTCCCATTTCACTTTTGTCAACAAAGAGTTTACACTATATTCTCTTGGTTTTTCTTTGTTTCCAAGATAACAATCATCTTGCTATAATTCACCAAATGACTGTCCAGATGTCTGTTATTGCATAATTCAAGGACAGCTAGAGCTTTGGCCAGCAAATTTTCTTTGGTTACTTATGGGACCCCAGAGCAGGTTTTTTGCTTATTAGTTTTTGCAATTTTCAAAACATTAAGTTTTTAGCAAGGGGTTTGATTAACAATGTAAGTATAATGCTAAACCAAGTCCTCAGTGTGTCCATCAGATTATCTAAACTGAATCTCAATCCTTTTGCCTAGCCATACAAAGTAAACATCTAGCTGAAAATCCCACGCGTACAGTATTTTTAGCCTGTCCTACGCATGGAATTTTCAGTTAGTTAAGATGAAGTAAAATGCAAAAATTAAAAACTTTAGAAGAAAAAAATTTATTCAATTATTTTTTTTATAATGCTTAAACACTGGTACTTTGGTATCTATCTGATGAATATAAGCAGAGGCAGTGCGTGGGACCCGCAGACCCTGCAACCACAGGGGGTCCGGGGATGTAATAGATATGAAGAACCAGGGAAAATGTAGAAAAAAAATAATCTTTAAAAAATTTGTAGGGGGTGTTGCAGTCAGACTTAACGGCACTACTGATACAAAACAAATATCACCACACAATAGATGTCAATTGATCTATTCATTGTGTTATTACAGCTGAGGAATTAACTAGTTTCAACCTAAAAGTCTATAGAAATTCATTGTTGATTATCTTATCTCATGCGACTGGCCATTGTTATTGATATGTGGTTTATTTTAAATCTACGTGAAAACGGATATACATCTCGGGGCCCATTTTTTTCTACATGTTATATCCATTTGATGATTCTGATGAATAAGCGTTTGTTCTTGGTTTCTTCAATCTCTAAACCAGATAGCAAAGAGTTAACCTTAAAATCATACATAAAATACTACAGAAATAATGATAAATGCGTTATCTTACTTCGAAACTATTTGAAATGATCTACCATTATCACTCAGTCAATGTATCATTTGGCCAAGACAGTGTCAATAGAATAAACAATTAAAGAATAAGAAATGAATAGAATAAATAAATATTTTCTTTAATTGTTTATTCTATTTACGCTGTCTCGGCTAAATGATATATTCACCATGTAGTAATGGAGATCATTTTAAAAAGAGTTTCAAGGTGATGCAATGCATTTATAATAATATATATTCATATACGTATATACACGAAGAAAAAGGAAATAGCCACACTCGTTGGTAGTATTTCAGTTCATTCCTCAACTGGTTTCAAAAATATCTTCAGGGAATATACTAGCTAAAACCCACCCAATCAGGCAGTTCCCAGATTATATAATAGAATAAAAAATAATGGTACATTTCAGCACTGTAGTTATATTGTAAACAGATCCCATCTTCTAAAACTGAAGTAAAAGACTTTGAAAAAAAAAAAAAAAAAATGAAAACAAAATAAACAGTTTCATGTGTGTGGTTCCTGATGATTAGCTGACAACCCAGAAAATGAAAGTCGAAGGCCCTCGGGTGCTATGAAGCCTGGCAAGGGTTCTCACAACATCTATCATAAATTATTACTGTTTTTGCTTTTTCTCCCGAATTCAACAGCTGCTAACATTTTGAGATTTAATTTTTCAAGTTTCATTTTGGTCTCATGCATTCTAACATTATATCATACAATACATATATCAAAAGTATGTATCAAGATATAAATATAACGCACAATTCCTCCTGTATTGAATCACCGTAGCCCAGCCTACCAGCCAAGTGGGCTACAGACTTTTCTCTTTCTCTGCGTGTCTGTAAGTTTATCTCCAGGCACTCCTGATCACGTTTCAGGAGCTACAACTTTGAAAATTTGCATCAGTACACCACTAAGCACTATCTAAAAGCCTCCCCCCACCACCAAAAAACCAAGTAGTATGCTTGTTTGGGGTCTCTTTGATCATTTTAGTACCAAGAATGCTCAAAATTTGTGCTGGTATTTTTTTTGATAATTCCAGATTTTTCAAGATAATCTTCTAGCAAATTAGTTCTGATACACATGTGAGTTACAATGAATTATTTATTCAAAATTATATATATATATATATATATATATATATATATATATATATATATATATATATATACATATAGTTTATTTCTACTACTGAATGCTCCAAAACAAATAATTACTTTTCATGAAAATTCATTTTGTAGCTTGAGATTTTTAAGACCTTGAAATTAGCGTTGAGAGTTACCGTGTTCTTTTTCAATGAACCGAAGAAAAGGTACAATCAATGGTCTTACAAAAGCAGAAAGAGTATATAGTAATAGTAGTAATAAGTAGCAGTAGTAACAACAGAGTAAGTTGGTGTTGTCATACCAATGCCAAATGAATCACTTTTACCTGACTCATTCAAAAGGAGTTTTCAAAGCTTCATTCTTCTGCTGGTACCATCTACCCAACCTGCCTACAGTCCAACAGGTTTACTATCAACACAGTCCTACTCGGGTGGAATGGAGCTGGAGATAGGATAGGGGGTAATGCTAGATGATTTTTGTCTGGGTGTTTGTCAGAAGTACACACTCACAGGCATGGAGCCAATGCTGGTGGCATTTGAATGCGTGCATCTGCGAGAAAGGGTGTGTCGATATGGAGGGGGGATAGTGTGTAATCAAAATAATTTCTAACATCACATTCTTCACTGTCTTGTAAAGTGCAAATGAATTAGAAATTGTGCACCAAACAGTAAGGGTAGATAATCTGGAGTTTCCCCTTGGATGCACCTGTTTGCAATATAGCTGGCGGATCTTGGACTCCAGATGAAGCAAAGTTTTGAATTTTACAGCGGGCAAACACTTCACTCCTTACAAGAAACTGTGACCCGGGCCAATCCCAATTCATATCCAATAAACATTATTTGTACCATTCATAATAGCTATACGGCGATCATTTTTCAATCCTCCCTGTATTGTTTAGGGAGAAACGTCTGCATATTGCTGGACATTGCAGAAGAGCAAAACAAGAGCTCGTCAGCACAATGCTTTTTTGGATACCATGCCATTGACAAAGAGGTGTTGACCGCCTATCTAAACATAGATTGATAAACTATACGGGACATGACCTTACCAACCAATCTAATACAATGCCAGACTGAGATGAGTTGAGTACTGGAGTCAATGGGATCCAAGCAAGCTTGGCCTGACGATGATTAGTAATCTTCAATTCCACCTAAGCAGGTTTATTTTGTAGGGCTTGATCTAATCCTTGCATATACTTTAAGTAGATGCTTTTCCAAAGAGAGTGTGTAAAATTATGTCCAGATCTTAGATTTTAAATCACAGACCCATCTACATGTGCTGATGCCATCACTTTTAAGCTACCCATGTTTCTCGTAAGAAATAAAGAAACGAATATGTTTTCCAGTGACACCTTTATTAATGATCATTAAATGCACAAAGTTTTCAAGTGAATGACCATTTCTCAAGAAAATATTCAAGTTTCTAATTAGAGAAGCAATTAGGGAAACAGAAACAAATTGCAGTTTGTTTTCCCAATGGTTGATAAAAAAAACCCCAAAAAAACACACCATGAAAAATCTAGCTAAAAAGAAAAACTGTCCTGCTTTCATTTCTGAAATCTTATCTCATCCCCTTGCATGAATCAGAACTTAAATCATCTATAAGCATCTTGAATTGTAATGCAGGAAAACTACATTGTACCTCTTAAATTTGCGTGGAATGTTAGAAGGACTAAAATGATTTGATATGTAATTGCTTTCAAATTAGGCAGAATTTGCTTCAAACAGAGAAGTTCAAAGGGAGAGCATGTCAAAGCAAGCAATGATTTGTCTAGTGCATAAGATCACAATGACAGCTTTCTTAAGGAGCGGAAAGGAATTTACACAATTCAAGGTTTTAGAAGAGTGTGTCCTCTTCAAGGGAACAATGAAAAAAATTAAACATTAGGATTTTTAAAAAAAGAAAAGGCAGTGGAAAGGAGTGGCAGGAACTCGGGGAGATATTCATAATTTCACAATGGTTTCGCTGGCTATGTATGTGGTGTGCGTACAGGCTGCACTAATGGTGCAAGAGGGATGAAAATTTGAACATTTACTCCTTATTATGTCTACAAAAAAAAACGTCTTTTGATTTTCTAAATCCCCCCCCTCTAAAAAGGTTCCTGGAGGAGGGTTCAATTCGCAGTGCAAGTTTATGCGTAATTGGTCACTCCCTCCACCCCAAACATGTCATGTTGCCTTAAGACAATAGTTAAATCATGATTCTCATTGAATGACTAACCAGATTGGTTGACACATAAAATGGAGGCAACATGTTCAAGTTCAAACTCTGGGAGCTTAGCCAGAGCTTAAGAGAAAATACTTATACAAAAGAAAAGAATAAGACTGTCACATGACTGACAATGAACAATTAATAAAGTTGATAATCCACTAAGTCTGTCCCTGCTCACTAAAAGATCTTCAAATAGGGTGTCACCAGTGAATATGAATTGCCAGCAAATTGTTCGTTCCTGCATTATTAGCTGTCAATGAGATCAAGAAGAACTTGACCTTGAAGCATCAAAATACATATATTACCAGTCAATGAAACATTTATGTATGTATCATTAATCAATGATAATTATGCATTGTATTCAATGAAAGGATTGTGTATTCAATGAAACAATTATGCATGTATCACCAATCAATAAAACAATTATGTACCACCAACAAATGAAACAATTATGCATTTATTACCAATGACAACAATTATGCATGTATCATCAATGAAACAATGATACATATATTACCAACAAATGAAACAATTATGCATGTATCATAAATCAATGAAAATTATGCATGTATTCAATGAAACAATTATACATGTATCACCAATCAATAAAACAAATATGTATCACCAATGAATGAAACAATTATGCATGTATCATCAATCAATCAATGAAACAAGGATACATATATTACCAACGAATGAAACAATTATGCATGTATCATTAATAAATGATAATTATGCATGTATCATCAATCGAACAATTATGTATTCAATGAAACAATTATGCATGTATCAGCAATGAAAATAATTATGCATATATCACCAATCAATCAAATATTTATGCATGTAGCAGAAGTCAAAGAGTCCAAGGAGAGCCCAAGCTTAATGCATTACAATTATATCGCTATGAAATAATAATGCATATATTTTTGCCAATGCCTCCTTGTCGAGGACGAGATAGACATATTTGGTTGTACGTTTGACTGATAGACAGTAGCAGATAGATGAACACTCAGGTGGTGTGTATATCCTTGGCGAGGATCCAGAGATCTCTCTGGGTAGTTCCAGTTTCTGTCTTCTTTCTGGAATCCAGGTAATTCTTTCAACTGTACCTGCCCCGAAAAATGGCTAAAGCAGGATCCGCATCACCTTCACAACTATGAAGCACTCAGAGAGCGCATACCTCAGCTAATGCCATTGTCACTAAAAGCTGAATGAGAATCGGTTCATATGCAGATGCGATGCAGGGGAGGTTATGGTTGAAAATTCCTGGATATGCACCAAAACTATTCTTTCCAACAAGCCTATGGCTTACCCTTTGACAAAATGTCAATGAATTCATTGAGAACTTTTGGAGGTATTGCGTGGATAAACAGACAGATAAGAGGGAATATATATATATACATATATACACACACACACATATATATACATATACATATATATATATACACACACACACATATATATACATATACATATATATATATACACACACACATATATATATACATATACATATATATATATACACACACACACACATATACTTCTTCCAACTTCATTGGCAAAGGTAAATCAACAATTCAAAAAATCCAACACAAACATGGAAAAATAGCATCAAGAGTTCAATCTTTTGGGTCAGCGTTTATAGAGAAGTTTTTGTAACAAGTAAAATAAGAAGAGGTATTTAGAACCTAACACAATAGAAAATTGTATAAACTAATAGTTAATACAAGTTAATGCATACACACAGCATCTTGTCAATTTAGGATTAGAACCATAAAGTATTTCATATTATTCTAATAAAAAATAAATCCTGTCATTAACAGTTTCAAATAATAACATTTTACATTTAAAATGCAAATTTAAAAGCAAAAAGACAGTTGCAAAGGGCCAGTCATATGGGCTGCAGGAGCCCAATAAGAAACATTTTTTGGAGAGGCCCAGGTTCACAGCTAAGGTCTGTAGAATCTTAGAGATTTAAATAAGGTTTATGATAGCTTTTAAATTTCTATGGTAGAATGGGAAGCAACCAAAGTGTATGCTTAGAAAAGTGCTCGTGAGTTAATGGACCAAATGGGTCGAAACACATTTCAATATAAAACTGTCCACATGTAAGTCTACAAATGAACATACAAAAAATGTAGATTACCTTTGAAAAGTAGATAGTTACAAAATTACTTGTTTTAGTGAATGTGAAATCTCGTACTAAAAATTTGAATTTTTATTTAATTCTTTGTTCAGGAAAAAAAATTCTGAACATAAGAACTGATAGGGAGCAATTGATTCAATTAGCCTAAAGCCAGCCCTGTAGTTGTACTTATTTCTCAAGAATTGCACAAAACAATTTTCCTTGTACAAATATTGTTCTGTCTAGGTTCTTTTCCTGAGCCTTTAACTTACATTTTGTTTATGACCCACAAGATAGTTATATATGAATAAGTACAGTAAATACAGTTCCAACTTGATCAAAATTTTTCTTTTTTTTATTGTCATTGAATTGCATAGAGTTCTCCCCAACACATTAGAGAAGAATCATTGGCTCCACAACGTCCATGACAGAGAAATGTGGTGGATCCTGGGGAAGGTCTACATCCAACGACGGACGTTAAAAGACTGATGATGATGATGATGATGATGATTAATGAATCCGGGCATAGTGAAGTAATGAAGCAGACAAGTGAATTCTTCTAAACAAGGCTCAAAACCATTGGGATGGGGATAAATGCTTTAAGCATGAAGAGGAGATCAAAGACAAAGAGAAAAAGAAACAGAGAAAGAATAAAACAAGGGAAGATGTATTTTCTTTCGAATGTCACAGCCTTTATGAGGACTCAAATTACCTTCTGAATTATTAAGGATAATTTTGCTGCAAAATTCACTCCTTTATATCTCATTTTATTATAATTCACCAAATGCCAGTCTGTATGTGACAGCCTATCACAGAAACCATACAACGTAATCCCATGAAATCTTCAGTGAGTACCAATGTGATACTATGAAAAGTTTTTAGCAAATAAGTTTTTGAAAATAACACCATCCCATCATTTTTTTTCCAATTTACAATGTAAATCCAGATAGATAGTTTTTTCAGCTTAATCCACTGGGCGGTGATAAAAAATTGCTCAACTTCAGAGCAAGTAGGGACTTTGCATTGTTCATATATTAAAAGAGGATAGGAGAGTAAGATGGAGATATCACTTGCTGATTAGAAATGTTTCATCTCGCTAACAGTGGGTACTCTTGTAATGTTTATAAAGAAATGAGAGTAAGAGAAAGAATGTTTATTTTCTGTTAAGTGGTGCTCATGTACATTTAACATTATTTAGAGATCATTGAAAAAATCCTTTAGAAGTCCCAAATACTTTTTTTTAAAACAAATTCAATTAAACAATCTGATTTCCATCTATTAGCCTGGTTATTAATTTTTTTTCATGGCAATATTCCCCACAAATTAAAGCAGATATTCAGCTTGTACCATAAATCTATTGCTGTGAACTTTTTCAAGGAATCTTTATGTAGTGTGTGGTCTTTTATTTACAGCAAATGATTTAATAAAAAGAAAATCTGTAAAAATGATCTCATACATATTTCCAAGAAACACCTTTGTAATTAATTTCATAATTACGGGTCAAACATGTTGGGTTATTTCTGAAAATAAAGATAAGTAGAAAAAACATAGATATAGTCATATGGTAAAATGTTAGAGGAAAGAGAGATCGGCAAAGGCAAATAAAAAGAGGAGAGAGATCGGCAAAGGCAAATAAAAAGAGAGAGAGAGAGATCGGCAAAGGCAAAAAAAGAGAGAGAGAGAGATCGGCAAAGGCAAAAAAAGAGAGAGAGAAAGAGATCGGCAAAGGCAAAAAAAGAGAGAGAGAGAAAGATCGGCAAAGGCAAAGGAAAAAAAGGAAGAGTGAAAAACAACAGGAAAAAAAAAAAAAAAAAGAAACAGGTTTGGTTAGTCAGTCATTAGAAACTGTCTCATGACCAACATCTTCTGGCAGCATGTTGTGTTGAGGTTGGAAGTCAATTTAAAAAGTTACTTCGCTTGTCTTTTGTTGGGCAGTGATCATCAAAATGTCAGAATTGTCAAAAAAAAAAAAAAAAAAAAAAACAGCACGATACAGTCAAATACAACTAAGAGACCAATTTAGCATGTTCATACAAAGACAAATGGTAAATTTTGGAATTTTCATCCCTCTACCTCCTTTGGTGCAACCTGTACATGCTGTACATACATACATACATACATAGCCAGCCAGAACAACTGTCTTGGTGACAGTTAAGGTTGACAGCTTCTAAAAAGGAAGAAAATAAGAGAGAAGAGAGATATAGAGAGAAGGAAAGAGAAAGAAGAAGAAAAGATTGCTAGATTGCAAAAGAAAAAGAAGTGAAGAGGAAACTAAGGGTAATAGAGAGAATAAGGGAAAAAAATATAATAATAGAAATAGTAGAATGATAGAGAAGGGAGGAGGAAATGAACTGAAAAGATAAAACATTGGAACGTGAGTGAGATGAGGAGAAGGGTGAGAGTCAAAGTTAGAAGACAGAAAAGATTTGGTACAGAAAAAAAAGACAAAGAGAGATTTGTAGAAAAATTTCTCTGGGGAAAAACAGAAACTGCACAATTTATCAGACTATAAGGGGTTCTAAAAATGCAACAGGATTTCACACACACATATACACACAAAATAAAAATATACATAAGCTATATAAGAAAAGGAAAGAAAAAAGAAAAGAAAGAAAGAAAGAATCACACACATCTAATCATAACCTGAACCAGTAAGGAATGATGATGACAGCAGCAGTGAACAATGAAAATAAAATAAAAAAAAGAATGAAGTACAATTTTGAAAAAAAAGATGCCTTTACGACAAGTAATTTCTAAGCCTCCAAATCTCATCTTTCACATTTGTCTTTGCTCCAGAAATACAAGTAAATATTAGTTCCCAGGCACAAGAGGGAACCCAACGCGACAACCAAAGTCTTGTTTTCATAGCATTTACAAAAGGACATATCTTATTTAAATAAGAGTTCTTGTTACTACCACCATCACCAACCCTACTAATACTACTACTGATGGTGATTACTTTGACCAAGTTTCATATTACAAATACGGTTTATCTAAAACATTAAAATTCCTTTTCACATCTCAGAGAGCAAAAAAAAAAAAAAAAAAAAAATGGTAACCGAGATCAAGATAAAAAAAAAAAAATTACGCTTAATGGAAAATATTTTCTCTGACAGTAGAAAAAACATTAGGGACACAGTACAACAGTGTTTCCAAAACTTTTTCAGGCAACCGTCCCCTTTTTGCGCATATATTTCATCAACCCTCACTTCAGTAAAGTTGATCAAAACTGATACATTGAAAAAAAAAAAATTAATACTCTTGCCCGTGCCCTGCCTTACCATTGCTTGTCTTTCAACAACCACTTCCCACTACTTTATCCTCCAGCACCTCCTAATTACCCCCTTAACTTCTAGGGCCCCCTCATGCCCCCTTGGCAGCAGTAGCACCTACTTTAAGAATCACTGATGAAAAAGCTTGCAAGGGGTAAGAAAATCTGAATTATCAAACTAAAAACCTTTTTATAGTGGTTAATTAACTATTAAATTATTTATTATCAATTTAAACCAGTTCTCACCTTCATCCTAACTTTCAGCAGCTTTTATTTACAACTTAGACTCGAACCATAATTCTACTGCAATGATTAAACAGCATAATTAGAAATAAAAAGTATCCAATAATTTGAAAAGAATTAAAGAATATTGTTGTATTAAAAATTAGTAAATTAGCCAAACACGAAGTTGAGATGCTCAGTTATATCAAAATCAAAGTCACTAAATAAGATGTATAACCATGAAATTATGATGTGCAAAAACAAATTTCTCACCAACCACCCAGGCCCAGTAGTAAAGTGAATGCCTCATTTATTTTTCATTTATTATTATCTAGATTTATATCCAGTATCTGAGAGCTCAGTCGGACGGACATTTGGTTAATAATAAGTTACATTACATTACATACATAATTATTTGTATCTGTGCATTATTTAGGAAGTAATTAGTATATCATACATTATTTATAAGGTTATTATTAAGGTTTTAGGAATCAAATACTTTTGGGGGAACAAAGTGTAATCCTATAGGTATAATGATTCATTTGACAAATTTTCATCTAACAAAACGTTTTGTGGAATGGATTATCTACATCAACAGAGGTGCCACTGTATATGTAAAATAAATTTTAAAAAATGGACATCTGTTGGACAAAGCCAAGTCAGGCACAGGACTATATCTCTGGAGGTATGCAAATGAAGATCAAACTTACAATCAATAGCTTGTGAAATCACATCAATACACAGAACATTCTGTACACACAAATAAAAAAATAAAAAAACAATTCATCTATTGCTGCGGTTTAATAGCAGAGTTGCAATGGGATACAACAAATCCCCCTAAATAACAAATACACAATACATAAGCCTTCAAAACCTGACATATAGAACTTAATTCCCAGGTCAGTGTTTGTCATTTGCATTTTAGAATGTGGCTACTTACTTCCCACAAGTAATGGAAGCCCAAAATTTCTACAACTACTGGATTTTCCTATCCAAAACCTCATCATTTAATGCCACTTTGCCAAGCCCAGCTGAAATGTTACCGCATCTGACCTTTTCGCTGTCAAAGGTTAGACTCAAAAGCAAATGTTTACAACTTCTACTTATCTATCTTGGAAGGCCCTGATTTCGGTTTTCAAGACTGAAAATATCTTATGAAAAGACTGCGATCAGTGTGTGCTCATTTTTGTTGCCATATTGGGGGGGGGGTGGACAAGAATATTGGAATATTTTTGTAGGCTTGGGTTGGGAATTTACAACCAATATAATATTTTGGTAACAAGAAACAAAAAAAAAAAAAAAAAAAAAAAAAAAAAGAACACAGCAAATATTTCAAGGTACATTTAAAATGTACCAATGATATAATCAGGTATTCCATAAAATTAGCTTTAGAATTCACAGATTTATGTATAGTAATACACTTGTTTGGACCTAGCATATACATAGTACATCAATCATTACTTCCCAAAATACATAGATTACTATCAGAAGTTATCTGTCCATGGATCTGTAAATGAGTCTATTGTAGATAAGAAGCTTCAAGCCGTTCATCAACATTAAATCAGTCATATTTTTGATCATTTCAAAGTAAAGTAAACTCTCACCCATCCTGTATTTAGCCACCAATGATTGTATATAATTTTCCTTACAACTAAATTTTACAAGATTTATTACGAGTTTAGAACAAGAAGAATAGAGTAAAGAACATGGGAGCTAAAGGAATTGTACAAGTGAGAATAGAAACCACTGGTGGTTCCTAGTGGATTACTGAACAATAAATAGTATGGATATTAGGTAGAAGCTAGTCTATATGAAAAATTTCAAGAGGAGGAGGGGGAGGCATCTCGCTACAGCCATCAAACAAGTGAAATGATGGGCTTGAATCCTGAGCACTGATTTCTAACACGGAATGACCTCATACAGATGAAAACAGAAAAAAAAAAGAAAAAAAAAAGATAAGGCTAGTTTAGGACTTTGTATGCCTGTAAACTTCGGATAAGACAACTATCAGATTCATCTAGTAAGTGTTTGGGACATAAGTAATTTGAAATAACTCCTCACTCACTGCCTCCCTTATTTTCCTTAAGATCATACACTGGGAGATGCAACAAGGTGCTTGAAATCTTCCTTGATGCTACCAGAAAGTTCCCTGGGGAGGCAATTAGAAATTCTTACAAGTTGCCAAAATGGAATTTTATAAAGAAATTCCCAAAACATCTTTCAACCCGAAATATAAACAAATGGTTGTATGGCAGCTGATTGGTAAGTAGAAATCTAATTTCAGAGAGTGTCTTGTATTTCAAACTAAAATAGCTTTTAATGGACCTGTGTCCTGACTTGGTTATTTGGTCTGTCAATTCAAAAATAGTAGATGTAGAACTAACAGTTCTTTTCGAGATAACATCAGCACCAATGAGTTTCAAAAGACCAGGTCTGGTTAGTCACTCAATAGAAACCATCAGGTGACCAACATGTTTGGCAGTATGCTGCATTGGGGGTGACCAATTCAAAAATTGGAAGAGAGGGTAATCAATAAAAGAGCTACTTTAGACAGTGATCAATAAAAAAAAAAATCTAAATTTAAAAAACAAAACAAAAAGAAAGACAAAAATAAGAGTGAACACTACCAGACACAAAATAAGGGACCAATTTAGTATAACATTGAATTGGGAATTGAACACCCACTAAAGAGAAATTTATAGGAGGGTAATTTGAAGAAAAGAAGTTTTTTTTCCAGACACGAAGGAGTAAATGTTTAAATTTCAGCGTTCTAGCTCTATTGGTGTAGCCTATACATGTGATACAAACATTGCCAGCCAGACCAATTTAAAAACTGGAGAAACTTATGTTGACAGTTTCAGTTGACAGTTTCTGAAATGCGAGTTGTTAGCACTGAAGTTGGATGTTGCAGTTTTGCAACCACTTCAACTTCCAACGAGAAAGCACTCAGAGAGGGCAAACCTCTACGAACACCATTGCCACTAAAAACTGGATGAAAATCAGTTCTACGATGAAGAGGAGGTAAACAAAAAAAATCTTGTTTTTATCAATTCTTAGCCCATTACCCATCCTTTCACAAAGTGTCATTGGAAGTCATAGAGAACTTTTGGAGATACTGAGTGGACAGAAAGACAAGTGAATATATATACCTCTTCAGCAGAGGTAAAATATCTGAGGTTTCTAGAAATTATTAACTTGAACAGAAGGAAATACAGGTCTGGTTAGTCACTCAATAGAAACCGTCACAAGACCAATATCTTTTGGGAGCATGTCATATCAGAGGAGATAAACCAAATATTAGAAAAAGGGGTGATCAATGAATAAGTTACTTCTGACACATTGTTGGACAATGATCACTGGAAAGAGTCTGAATTCTTGAAACACAAATCTCAATACTGCTGGATACAAACTAACGAACCAATTAAGCATAAACTTACATTGCAAATTGAACCTCCCACAAAAACAAGAAGGTTTGGGTTTTTTTCTTTACATAAAGAGTCAACGTTTAAAGTCTCAGCCCTCTAGCTCAATTGGTACAGCCTGTGTACATAAGACATACATAACTCGCTAGCCAGACCAACTTGAAAACTTAAGAAATGTATGCTGACAGTTTTGGTTGATGGTGTCAAATATAATGATTATTTTTCGGTTATCTACCAAGTGATACCTGTAAGTAATTTGGGAACAGAAGTGTGGGTGGTAATATGTTACCATAGTTACATTTTTACTCCAAACCAATTCTTAACCAGTAACAAACTCTTCGGCTATCAAAATAGCACAGGTATTTATCACTGTGCAGGTTTTTTTGCAGACAGGAGCATTTTTTCTATTAGCAAATGCACTAAACTGCAAAACGTGGAGAAAAAGTGAAAAATAAAAATAGCCTTCTCAATGTCACTTCTGTCTGCTGCCACAACAAACATGATATCCAAAAAAATGAAGCAATCAACTCCAAAAGAAATAGTTCTTCTGCATGTTGTCTTATGGAGCTAGTTATCAATTCTAAAATAATTAAGCTGAAAATAATCATATATCATAGTTATCTATAAAAAAAATAATTAAATGAAGGAGTATTCATCACAATGGAAGCTAAAGTCTATTACAGCCCAGAGGTCTCTAACCTTTTTTCACAATACGAACCCCAATTATTATCGAGAGACTTTAAAAAGATCCCTTCAACTTGATATAGGATCAGACATGTAACAGGCAAAATTTTTGCAAAAAATGACATTTTTATTGATGTTCAATAAAAATGAACTTGAAAAAAGAAAATTAGTGACTCGCTGTATATTCAAATTTAGTGCGATAACAGCAAAATATTTAAGGAATTAAAATGGAGTGCTGCAAATCAATAATGGAAGTTAATACAGACAAAATTACCTTATTCAATGTTTTTTGTAAGTATATATTTTAAACATGAGCATATCTCATTGTTTTATTACAACAGTAGTATTCTTTTTCATCAAATAATCTCCAGAGAGCAGAAATAGTTTGATACTGTTCACAAATGTTTTATGTAATATTAATATGCTAACCCAATATTACCTATTTTCATCAAGTTTCTGTCGAACCGCGTCAGAACCCATTTTTTTTCTCGAATCCAGAAAACACCCTTTGGGTTCATATGAACCCAGGCTGGTGACCATTGTATTAGCCACATAAACAGTCAATACTAAATCTGACCCTCACTGAGTGCTCTATGAATAGGTTCTTATTTTGGCTCAGTCCCACAAATACCTACTAAATATAACAAAAATGACTAAAAAGCACTATTGGGCTATTACCGATAAAGATAGAATTGAAGGAATTTTTCTGCAGTGTACAGTTACAGATGATATCCCATTAGAAAACATCTGAAATGATTCAATAATGATATTAATCAATAATAAAAGAAAAGCCTGGTTGCTGCGGGGTCAAACTCCACTCCTACTCCTATACCAACTCAAGATGATTACAGCAACTTTTTTTTACTGTACATATAATAAATACATCCGTAGACAAAAATGACTTGTAAGTTTGGCTCAGTTGGTAAGAAAGCCGCCTATCAATCACTCGGCCATGATCCCAGATCACTGAAGGGAAAAGATAATTTTATACATCAGTTTGGTTCAACATGATATGATAAAGAAACAGGAAAGAGTTTACTCCCCTTATTCTTGTTACGGGGAGGGGACATAAAGTCGACTTGTACAGGAGTTTGACAAAAACCAAACAAACCTGTCCTATTAGCATTCAAGTAATGATTTTTTTTTCCTCATAAAGAAATATTTCATAGTGAGACGAGAGTTGGAAATACACTTACATCACTCATTTTCTTATTTGATGTTCGTTGGCACAATTATGCGCAGGGATTGAATTGTGCCAATGCTCGTCAAATAAGGAAATGAGTGATAGAAATTTGATTTTGAATTCCTGCCCTACCTTAAGAGGGTCAACAGCTAAGATCAGAGAGTATGTATAAGGCTGCTTCCAAAGTTGACATGGATTCGATTCCCCACACAAGGCTCTTTCTTTATTCAAACGATTCAAGGTTGTTTGAATCGCTACAGAGGTTAATAAGTGCCAACCAATAGTTCCAAATAAAATGTCTTTATAATTATCACATTCTATTGGATATAAATTGCCCATTTACTGATATTTCATGTCGGCAGAGGGAACAATACAATATTGCCAACAACTGCAAAATGAGGAAATGAATGATATGAGTGCGTTTCAGACTCCTACGTTACTTATGTAATAGCTAAGAGCAGAGTCTGGGTATAATAATGATATGGATATACCAGTTTGCAAGAGATCACCAAAGTTAAAAAAAGTCGCGCCAGGTCAGTAGGGCCTCAGCATCGGCCAATGCATTGCCCTGTCTAAGGGAGCCTGAGGGTTAAACTTCTGAATTGATAATAGGTCCAATTATAAAATAGGCTGACTATATCGTTTACTGGCAAGCAAATATAGTGTGGCATGAGGTTATATCTGATAAAATAGAATGGCTCAAGGACAAGCATGTTTGTGTAGTATGTGCATATCATAGATAGCTTTGCGCTGCCTTGAAAAATTTCACTCCGAGGCCCTGCTGGCCAATACTTAAATGGGTGACCGCCTGGAGATACCAAGTGCCATAAGTCAGTAAAGTGATACCATTTTGGAACTCATCACTTCCAAGTCCACTTCACATACTGCAATAGACAAAAGGAACGTGATATGTATGGGAAGCCCAGGTAGGGACAGCTGATACTATATCATGGATGTAAATCTCCATCATCAGACGAAATTCTATCGGGTATAACAATTTGTCAGTGCAAAAATCGCTAAATTAGCATGGAAGTGCTAAGACATTTTTGGGAAATTTTTGTCAGTCAAACTAGCACAAAAATACTCTCCCAGTTGGTAATACTAAGTTTCAGTCTTGGCAATTTTTTATGTTAAAACTCATACAATAGGCAGCATAAGGGCACTAGCTAGCTATAATATCAGATGACAGTTTTCTTGTTGTGGAGCTTTTTTTCATTCATTTTAAATAGCGCATACATAATGAAGGTGTACAATCGCCTAAGCAGCTCTACTCGAGTAAAATTCTAGATAATCAACAATCATAATAAGGAAGTACATCCTTATCTAATTCCAAGTAGATTAGATCCAATTAGGATTTCTCTGAAGGATCTCAAGAGTATTTTACCCACTACAAAATGACTATGTAAGGATGAGTCAACAACAAATAAAGTGGTACTTAGTGGTCAACCACTGCTATCCTGAATGGTACTTTAATCAAGAACAATTAAAAGCAATCGTAGCCATCGGTAATCCTTTTTTAATTGAACACCTTTAATCAGACAGATGTTAAGTATACATCCGTACTTCGCACAAATGAACCACCGTAGCCCGTTGGTGTGTACCAGAACTTATCTAAAAAAGAATAAGATTTATATCTGAAATCATCTCAAAACTAGCACAAGATTCGGGCATTGTTGGGAGGTTACAAATGACCCTAGGAATCCCCAAAAGCACTTGGGGGGGGGGGGTAAATTTCAACTGGTACAAAATTTTCAGGGTTGTAACCTAAAGCACACACACACACACAGCATCTGTAGCCCATCCAACTGATTGATTAGATGAGCCATTCATGGGGCTATGGTGATTCAATATAGTATGTATTTAATGTGTATCATCATTCTCTCATCATCCCCATTGAGGGTATTGCAGGATTAGGTACACATCGACAATCATTAGAAAGACCCATTTCAGGCTTGCCAGGCCTATTGAAGCTTCATCCTGCTTCTAGCACCAAGGATTTCCCAATGGTCACACATCTGGCCCTTGAATAGATTTGACTTTTCTCTACTTCAGTGATCTTACAAGAACCAGTGCATCCACTGAGATTTGTCTTTAGCCTCAAGGTGAGGTTCTTTGCTGTTGTGCTTACCAGAGCAGCATTGAATACCATTTTTAAAGTTTCTGGTACAACCCATGGGTGGATTGGATCACACCTTACCAAACTAGAGGCAAGCACTCTACTACTCAGCCACAGTGATTGGTATTGAAGCAATAGAGTATATGATGATTTTCAAAAAATCTTCATTAGGTTTAATCATTTAAATATATAACCTCTTTTGCAATAAAAAGTTATCAAAGCATCCTAGTTATTGGTATAAACTTTAATTAAGAGGAAAGAATCAAACAGGACTAAAAGACAAATAATAGAATCGGTATTAAAATCAGAATTAACAAAGCACATACCAGGAAAATTCTATTTATCCCTGATATTAGCCAAACCAGTGCTGAAGCAAAATGACATAAAAATAAAGACCAAGTGGGAACACAAGCCAAGATTCCACGAAGATATCATCATCAGATGTCACGAAACGAGTACATAAAAGAGGGCAACATTGCATGACCACATGACAATGTGAAAAAAAAAGCAAAAAATTTAGAATTAAAATCTAACCAGTTGAGATGAGAAATGCATCGAAAAGAGTACTGAAATAAACAAAATAACAATTTTGCGGATTTGTCATTCATTTTATCTTGTTGAATAATAATTTTACAATCATAGATGAAAAAAAAAAGAAAAAAGATATATATATATATATATGTCTAGAAAGATTTACTGCTTTAAACACTTAAGATGTAAAAGAATTTTTCAAAATTTATACAATTTCAAACAATTATTTCTGTTAATGCAATTGATGTAAACTTCCCAAAGAATTTTTTTTTCTTTTTTAGAATCAGATATTAGGGTACTATGTGTGTGTGTGTATATATCTTACACCCATGAACGCGTTATATTATTTGAAACTATTTGAAATGACTTCCCATTGTTATACAGAGGATGGGCCACTCAACCTAAACAACATAAATAAAATGAGATATTGAAGAAGAATGGGGCTGATATATAGTCACATGAAATACCCCCCTTTTTTTTCATAAAAACATCATCGAAAAGGAACTTATTAGTCAAATTTTGCAAAGTCCCAAAGTATCCATAACTACACGCAATGCAAGTCACCCTTAATCCAATAACTATTATTTCAACATGTTTTCCCATTGGTAACTGCCCCATTTTCTTTAATTGTTTATTCTATACACGTTATCTAGGCCAAATGATACTTTCACCACCAAATATTAAATGAGAGATCTTTTCAAATAGAGTTTCAAAATGATACAACGCAATTTATAATTATTTGTGTCGGATGATATATCCATTTCTCAATAATTATATATATATATATATATATATATATATATATATATATATATATATATATATATATATATATATGTGTATATATATGAAATGGAAAAACATTTACATACCAACCAAAAAGTTGTTATTACTCGGTTCTAGCAAATGGATTGATCAGCACAGGTCATATTCAACTGCAAAGTCTCTTAGATAAACAGACATCCAACAGAAAGAGAGTGGTGGGGGGTAGGTTTGCCTTATATATTGAAAGCAGCACACCTATCCCACCACCCCCTAGTCCAGGGAGAAGAGAAAACATACAAGTCAAGATATAGAATCACATAAAAAACCCTTTGCCAAATGTACAGATAATAAGAACACTGTATGAATCTTTAGACACGTACACAATCTTTAGATACTCATACATTCACACAGATATATGCTTGATTAGTCACAAAATCACACACGAAGACAAACATGCACAAACATGAAATTATATATATATATATATATATATATATATATATGTATATATATATATATATATATATATATATATATATATATATATATATATATATATATATATATGTATATATATATATATATATGTATATATATATATATATATGTATATATATATATATATATGTATATATATATATATATGTATATATGTATATATGTATATATATATATATATATATAAGTGCCTGAATGTCTTCCGAGATGATGAGAGGGACACACATATCCTCAAAATGAGACGTACACACAAGAGCTTTACTGATGTTTATGAATCCAGTAAAGTACACACCGTGTTATAGTAATACCATGAAAATAAAAAACATTTATACTTATCTCTCAGTTTCATTTCTATCATAATTCACTTCACACACACACCCTCTTCCCAGGATCGGTACTTTTTTGTTTTCACATTTTGGAATCATTTACAACTAATTGCTTTAATGAACCCCAGATTTTTGTCAGGGCAAAGGTCATTGGATCAAATATGTGTGATTCAGATCGTGGTTATGAGAGAATATTTAACCCTATACACTTGGACAATGTGAATAACATTTTTTTAAAAGCTCAATACAGGGCATGACAGTCAGCCAAATATTTTTTCAAAATGTCTTTGCCAACAAAAATGAATTGCGATTGAATTAATTTAAACAAGCGGCCGGCAATCTTCTTACCAAAGAGCAATTTTTAATTGTTTTTTCCAAGAAATTTTGCCTTTGGGTCAGTGTTTAAAATCCAATATGATACTGGGTATCTGCTGCCACTTTTTGGAATGGGGGGTGGATAGGACTGAGGGGTTGGGGTAACAAAAATATACATCTGGATGCTGGTTGCAAAGTATAGGACTAGAGCGTGCCTAAGCAGCAAGTCGTACTAAGCTATCACTATTCATAGAGACTCATTGATACCCAGCCTCTGTAAGGTTCCAACTTTCAAAACCTCTACGCCCTTGGTGAGAAGGCCTAATCCAGAGAAGGGCAAATGCTCCATTTGCAGCACCCCAATGAACACCCAAGAATATATTATAGTATACAAGACCCATCTATGGAGGTATTTCACTGAAAAATTGGAAGACTTTCAAAAGCAATAAAAAAAAATAAGATTTGATGATTCAGCAAACTAGCTCTTTAAAAACTAACAACACCATTCAAAAGAGCTTGAGAAAAATTGTTCTTTTTCCCAAGAATGAAAGGAATTGAAAACATACAAACCCAAGAATGTGCTCAAAAGGGAATAACTTACTTTTTTTGATGCTTTGTTTTTGAGCAATTCCTTTGAAAACTTTGAAATATTCGGTTGATATTTTGTCGTTTATAGAACACATGACTCTGAATTTCTGGTAGTTAGCATAGAATTCATTGATTGGAAGTGTTTAAACTTTACACACTTCGCACACAATTGTTTAATACCATTTACATTATACTCAAACTGTTTACGGTTTTCATAAAGTCCCAGAATTTAGAGCCTAAGAATCACTAGATTATTTCATCCTTTTTAGAATGGGCATGTAATTTGAATAATTTTGCAACAAGATGATTTTAATGTGTTTTATTAAAATTAAACTAGTAGGACAAATGAAAATTTATTAGGGTATCTTAGCAATTTTAAAATAGAGCAATATTTTAATGCAAAAAAGCAATATACACACTTTTAACACTTAAATTCATGAACTGCTTGATATCGCTCCCAACTGACATTGGAGCTCTTTGGTGACGGAAACAAATTTTGTTAAATCTATTGTTAGATGAAATAGAACATTTTTTGTTTTTAAATGAGTTATTTTGAGTATTTCTCTTTCATGATTAGCCGACCATTTCTGTTGCTTATATCACAAAATAATAACTTTTCCATACGGACAGGTAGGTATTAAAAAACCTAATTTATGACATAATGGTAATAAATTTTGGGTACTGACTGGTAGTGTTATTTCATGGTAATGAAAAGCTGAAATCTGAACTTCCCTGCAATATGCATCTTCACGATGTTTCTCTCACTAGTAGGGTGTAGGCTAATGAGAAGAGAGGCTCTAAAAGTCTCCTGCACAATTATCTAATACTTGTAACAGGTGAGAATCACCAAAGAAAATTGATATCATGCTCACAACCAAGTATATGCTGTACACACAATATGAATAAACATCTAAATGACACTATCAATCACACTTTGTTTTCAATCAGATATTAATTACTGGAAAGCATGTTGCCAGCATCACACAATTACTCTCTGCTTATCATTCCTGTGTTGTCATCCTGAACATTTTTAGAAATTCAACCCTTTCGAGCCCACGTAAACTCCTAAACCATGTGAAGCACACTTGGTTTACAGAAAAAAAAATTCAAGAGAAAATCAAAATTCTTCTCTTTAGTGTTCGATCAATCTGAAGACAGAAGTTAGAAAGACACACACAAGTTTTTCAGAACAAACCCATAATAACAAGAATAATCCAAAACCCTAAAAGTAAATTGTCTCTTAATAGACACTCCCGATGGAGTATGAATGGGTGGTGACAAAGTCCCAGTTTCTATAGCATGGGTCAACTTAGTAATCCTAGCAAGTCTCAAATCTAGTTGAGACCAGAACTTTATTCCTACAAGTTTCCATGACCATCCCCTAAGCAGGATGCAAGTCCACTGAAGGGGTACCTCCATCATGATCACACAGCTTAGGTTCTACTCAATTAGGTTCTGAGTGCACACAGAAGACCCTGTGTGTATGAGGCAGACAAGCTAACCATCACACTACACGAGCAGACTACACTTTACAAAACTTTGCATTAATTCTTTAGTATTTTCACTATTTGTTAACATCAGTAATGTATATTTTTTATTGAATGTTGGTCTTGAAAACATCACAAAACACTCTGGGGACCAATGGTTTTGGACTTAACTATTCAACTCATTTTTTTGTATTGGATTCAGTTATTAAAAGCAAAATTGTGTGCTAACTATACATTACATCAATGGTAGTGGAAATAAAAAACATAATCTGACTCAAAATATGCTAAAAATGTAGACAATCTTTCAGAGAGCATTGCCAACAGAATCACCCATTGACATAATCAGGTATGGTATAGGCGGAAGTGACTAAATACATATGGTGAAGAGTGATTAGGCTTAGAGTTTCTTATTTCCTAATGATTCACTAGTGTTATTCAGTCTACATATTTTTATCCCTCCTGTACTTCTGAAGAGATGGCAGAAATTAAGTGCCCACTTTATTTTCATTGTTACATTGCAAAATGCCCCCCTTCACATAAAACCTTAAGATTATCTTTTTTCTCTTAATACTAACAAATTTCCAGGTGGTTCAAGAATCTAATGGATTAAAGCACTCAAAATTCAAAGAAATAAAAAAAACATTTTCCTCTAGGAGAAATTTCTACTCATGTCATGTAAATATTTACCTTTAATCTAATACTTAGTAAGATAATTTGATATTTTAGAGTAGTAAATATAGATATAAATGTGTGTATAAATATAGCCAATAATGGAATCCTATCTCTCATATCTTATTTATACATACACATTACACATATTTAGGCATAGATAATCACTTCTGACCTACAGAACCTGATTTTGTCTAAGATTGATTCAGTTGGTGAAACTTTCTGAAAAAGATCACCAAAACGTACAAATATTTTATCATATTTCATTGGAATATCATCGGTTTTCAATACGAATATGACTGTGTAGCATGTGATTTCAAATCACAAGTATCAGGGTGATGAGAATCATAACGACAAAGTAAGGAGGGAACTGAATTCAAATACAATAGAAACCACTTTTTTTATAATAGTCCACCTAATTTATGAAAATATTTGATATTCATACATAAATAGTAATACGCTATGTAATTGTTTAACAGAGAAATGCCAATTGTACAATCAAAACGTATCAAATTTCACAAATTCATTTTTATATTTATAATAATAATAATAATAATAAATGGTCGACCATAGTCGCAGGTGACCCGAAGGCTCCTATTTCATATCGCTACTTTCAATCCAGATAGGGGTGGGCGTGACTCCTATCCCTGATTCGATTGCCACTAACCCTCAGTCTTACTCTTTGGAGGTACCATTTTTAAAAATCTTTGGTAGGACTCGGCTTACGGCACCTCATATTCACAGACGGTCACCCATCTAGGTAATGACCACATTGGACATAACTCGACTTCACAGATTTTATGAGAACTGGCGTATCCAACATGATTCGGCTGTATCTTTTTTTAAATATTTTACTCTAGCTATTTACTGAACAAAATACTTACTGTTCACAAGGTATCAGTGGTTTTTAGCTTTTGAAAATTATCGATGTAGTTAAATAATCATCCTCAAACAATAGGAACACTTTTGGAAAATCTGTGGTCCTAATCTTACTATACAAATCGATTTGGTCAATGCTGAGAATTCTCACTTCCTAACCAAGAACAAAAAAAATTGCTAAAATTTCAAAAGCAAATTTTTACGTTTCGACATTTTGCTCATTGCAAACATTTCAAATACAAATATATCAGGGTTTCTTTTGTTCATATGAATAAGTTTTATATGGCGATTCTCCACAATTCTTATTGTGACAAGTTTATTATCACACATGGTTGTTATTGCCAAAAAGACAGTGGTGCACCCTATTTGTAACATTTTTCTATTTTTTAATCAAATATTTGACTCAGCAAGATCCTAAATGTATAGTATTTCAATCAAATTTTTTAAAAAGCTTGAATAACAGCCGTACGAAAAAACAAAAAAAAACAAAAAAAAAACAGCTATAAAAAGCAAAGAACATGTAAAGATCGTAAATTATATCAAATCATTTTATATCCCATCTAGTTAGTAATTCTTGCCTTTAATAACAAAAAGTGGCCAAGTTGTCTTGGGTAGCAGCCAACCACACATACATTATATATATATATATATATATATATATATATATATATATATATATTTCATTTTTGTATATCATTTAAAAGCAAGGTATATAAGTTTTACTATTGAGATTTTCTGCAATGTCGATTTCATTTCTCTATAACTAAAAACATAATATGAGATACAGTTTCAACATTTTATAAGTTAATCAAGATCTCCAGCCAAATACCAATGCATAGAGAATGAAGAAAAAAAAAAGGTGATCTTACCAAACTTGATTGTCTTCATCAAATTCATACTTACCTAAAAAATAAATGTAGAAAAAAAGATTCTTTAAATTTATCAACAAAACTATTCAATTTTCAGTTTTATTTTAAATTACATTAAAAAAAAACAAAAAAAATTTTTTTTTAAATATAAGGGAGATATTTACAACATTCATGTATTCGTCCTCAAACTAAACTAATACTATTTGAAAATCTGAGATCAACGTTTATTTATATATATATATATATATTTTAAAATTATATCAACTTTACAAAGTGACACATGTATCATCTTCTAATCTCATTACTATTGGTCAATGAAACTCTTGACTCTTCCAATATCAACCATTCTGAAAACAATAACTTGGGTGTCATCTTATTGTCTTGCTAAATGGGGGTCAAGCATTGGGTGAAAGAAAATGGTTCCATTTCAGGTGACATCATCTACTCTGAAATGCGGATAGATTATTCATCTGCCCTAGATGGGGCTGTCTCCAAACTCTAGACAAACAAGGGTATAGATAATATCCCAGCAAAAAAAGTCTCTTTTCAATGAACAAAGAAACAACAAAATTTATTGAAAAAACACTGCCAAAAAATGCATATATAGACGTGTGGGTAGATATACACACACATATAGACGTGTGGGTAGATATACACACACATATAGACGTGTGGGTAGATATACACACACATATAGACGTGTGGGTAGATATACACACACATATAGACGTGTGGGTAGATATACACACACATATAGACGTGTGGGTAGATATACACACACATATAGACGTGTGGGTAGATATACACACACATATAGACGTGTGGGTAGATATACACACACATATAGACGTGTGGGTAGATATACGCACACATATAGACGTGTGGGTAGATATACGCACACATATAGACGTGTGGGTAGATATACGCACACATATAGACGTGTGGGAAGATATACGCACACATATAGACGTGTGGGTAGTTATACACACACATATAGACGTGTGGGTAGATATACACACACATATAGACGTAGGGGTAGATATACACACACATATAGACGTAGGGGTAGATATACACACACATATAGACGTAGGGGTAGATATACACACACATATAGACGTAGGGGTAGATATACACACACATATAGACGTAGGGGTAGATATACACACACATATAGACGTAGGGGTCGATATACACACACATATAGACGTAGGGGTAGATATACACACACATATAGACGTAGGGGTCGATATACACACACATATAGACGTAGGGGTCGATATACACACACATATAGACGTAGGGGTCGATATACACACACATATAGACGTAGGGGTCGATATACACACACATATAGACGTAGGGGTCGATATACACACACATATAGACGTAGGGGTCGATATACACACACATATAGACGTAGGGGTCGATATAAACACACATATAGACGTAGGGGTCGATATAAACACACATATAGACGTAGGGGTAGATATACACACACATATAGACGTGTGGGTAGATATACACACACATATAGACGTATGGGTGAGAACAAAGTGCAGACAAGATTATGCAAGATTCTGATTTGAAATGCACTCAATCAATAATGGAAACAATCATGGATCAGAAATGTACACCATTTTGGCCAGTTTTAGCAAAATCTGAAAATAAAGTCTATAATCAATTACCATGAGACATTAAATATTTCCCTGGCTATTTGGCAAAGAGGTGACACAGGTGCAAACAATGTGTCAAAAGTAGAATTGCTCAAAAACCGGTACATTTTGTAATACCCTATCCTTAAAAATCTAAATCTTAGAAATAATACAGACTTATACACTATAAACTTAGTTTTTTTTAGTATTATTGCTATATTGGCCTTAATAAACACTCATCCATGATAGGTGTTGTATAAACACAACCACTTGTATACCTATACAAAGTGAGCAACAGCTGTTACCTACGTTTTTTTAACCATTCATTCCAATCTTGCATAAAAAAGTTGGGGGTTTTTTTATGATAAACAATTTTTTAAAGATTCATGAAGACGTAAATTTTTTAAAAGATTTACGTAGAAATATACGAGAAAGAAAGAATAATGATCAAGAATGTGTTAGTAAGGGTGGAAAGGTATGTCAATTGGACATGCCTGATGTTAACTTAATCTTAAATAACAAAGAAATAAATCAAATAAAAGCTCTCAGGTAACAGCTGTTACCTGTGATTTGAATAGATGGAGAGTGCTTGCCAGCCAGTCATTCAGTTACTTATTCATTCATGAAGGATTCAGAGATTTGTGGCATTCTATATGTATTCATTTCTTACCATAACATGTATACGTGTGTATGTATATATCAGTGAAAATGTGTGTAATTGCTCATATTTCTCTCTCTCTCTCTTGCATAAATTAGTGTACTCGCTGAACACCCATCCCACAGGTTATTTGGGTAGTAATTATATATATATATATATATATATATTATATATATATTATATATATATTATATATATATATATATATATATATATATATATTATATATATATATATATATATATTATATATATATATATATATATATATTCTAGGAAGCTTTACAGCTTTGACTACTAAACACATTAAATAAAACTTTTTCAAAAATCTTTTTGTGTCACTTCAGTTACTTATATTCCATTATCTACTAAAGTAACTTATGTAATTTTCTTCAGCGTTTTTTTTAATGTTTTACATATACTTCATTAATATGGTACTATATGTAAATTTTCTCTTGTTATGATCATTAGTTATATTACCATGAAACAAAACATTTATATTAACATGGCACCCCAGCAGAATTGATTGAACACCACCTCCCTTTCAGCTATGATTTTTATGAATAGCAGGTCCATCGAGTAGGCATGCTGAATTTGGTTGGGCTGCATCCACGTTTAGGTACTTTTCATAGTGTAACACACACAACACAGACACCTCTCATTCATATATTTAAGATGCGAGTGTACCACTTTTTTAATACACACTTTGGTAGTTAGTACCTGTTTTTTTTTAATACATTAATCCTTAAAAAAAATGAAAAAAAAAGAAAAGAGTATACAACCAATGCATACTTCCGATAGTCACCCATAGAGCTGAAACATGGAACCTAACCAAAAGACTGACCTGCAAACTGAGACCCATGCAACATAATCATTCCCAACCTCACATGGAAAGATCACAAGAAAGCGCAAAATATCAGGGAAAGAACAGGAGTCCGAGAAATTCTAGAATCCATTAAAAACTCATATGGCAATAGGCTGGACATGTTGCAAGAATGGCAGACAACCTATGGACAACATGGCTCCTCAGAGATCAAACGTGAAACAGAGGCCGGCAAAATACAAGATGGAAAGACGAATTAGATAAGTTTCGAAACTATTGGCTCCGCAACGCCCATGTTAGAGAGGTCTAGTAAATCCTGGGGAAGGTCTCTGTCCAACAATGGATGATGAAAGACTGATGATGATAATACACAAAAGAATTATGGAATGATGAAGTGATAACTTGTGTAAATTTATATTTTTATGCAGAATTAGATTTTATAATACTATACATGAAATTTCCTGGTGGGATCATCAGTTATTTACTATTTTTAACTGTTCCAAGAATATATATATATATATATATATATATATATATATATATATGATAAAATTGAATAATTGTCACATACAGAGCTTGACAAGTATGCCAAAACAGAATGAGCAATGTCAGTTTTAATATTTTCAAAAATTCTCAATAGTTTCCTCAGAAATTGGGGACAGAAAAAAATAAATAAAATAAATAAAAAATCTCCCATTATGCATAATTTGTATTTGTGTATAACATACATTGCATGCTTTTAGCTTTCAAATAATCAAGATTAAAGAAAAATAAGCAGTGGAAACCTTTTCCTAGTCAACTTCTAATTCATCTTAAATTTGTTTGTTATAGACATGTTCAAAAATATCTCCTACCTGAAACGATTTAAAGTGTCCGAAACTTTTTTTTTTAACAACTGTTTACAATGGTTCAAGAAACAGATAAAAATCACTAACTCTACAATCTGTAATTTGGTAGTTGATTATTTTTAATGCTAAAATGCAAGTCATACAAAGGTGTCTGCTTTATTAAGAGTGAAAAGAAAACAAAAAAACTCAAGCCAATAAATAGCTTTGGGGATGTGAAGATATGAAATCAAAGAACTGTCATGTACATGAAAATCAAAAATATATCCGCTACACATTACTCCATTGCACGCATAAAACATTTTAAAATTTAACTTATCAGAACTTTGTTGGTTGTTATCATTTTATTCTTTGAATACAGTAATAACAGATTTGTCATCAAAGTCAATAATTGAACAAGTGTAGCATCAAAATTCAAAAATTCTACCGCAGAATAAATATGGTCAGAAAAAAATTCTACTTATGACATCACATGGAAAACATCTAAAATAGAGTAAAAAGAAACATTTACATTCTCGAGAATCTAGATGTTATTAATAAACCCTTTGGATTAAGATTCAAAAAAGCTTTTTTTTCCAAAAAATAAAAAATAAAACTTGTTTAGAAGGGATCCAGTGGAGTACTGATGCCAATTTTCTAAACAAAACATTATAGCCAGAAACACATAGAAAAGGATAGAACCCTTTACTACCTTTGTTGGTTACGATTGCTCAAAAGATAGTATATTGATTAGAAAGACAAGCTCTCAATATTTAACTTCATTCAACAGTTTCATTATCATAATCAGTAAGCAAGCCTTAACCTTCAATGAAAATCATGTTTTCTGATTTATCCAAACCTCAACAAGAAGCAAGATTGTTTTAATGTGGGGATGCACACATGTGGACCAGTGGGCAGGAAAACACCAAAAATTCCTCAGGTCCTCACAACCATTGTCGCGAAGACATATGAGGATGAATCCTGAGCCCTTTGGACTTCATTACATATCAAAGAGGTGGAGTAACTGATTTGCATAAATGTAAATTTTAAAGGGAATTTTTTTTTTTCCCCCCAATCAATTTTATACTTTCAAATATTTTAGCGTACTTAAAGCCACTTAAGATTGTTTTAGAGTCTCTACGCTCAAATAGTTTGTTGTATACTAAAGTTGCACCTTGGTCCAAAAGACCCTAGAACCAAATCTCAGCTCAATCTGACAATCTTTTTGTTGGCAGAAACTGCAAACACTGCAGACCCCTTTGCTAAATGGATTCTGTGAGTAAATCTTTGCTTCACTCCATTGATAAATTGGAAAAAAATTACAATGGATACAAATTGATATCTAGAGGGGGAACATACTTTACAAGATATACTTAATGACCTGATATGAAAGTAAACATGAAAATTTACTGCAAATCATTGAATTACAATTATCACCATCATCTAAAAACACTTCAACTCAGGGAAAATAAAATGACTTTTTAAGTAATTAAACGAAAGAAAAAGAAGTCAAAAATCAAAAGGTTGCATTTTACCTTCCTCAACCCTCTACCTGAAATAAAGACCCAACGTCCTTATACCTGGACTAGTTGGACAATAGAGACTTACGACACCTCTTCATAATAGTAAGTACAGCCAAATTGCATGGAACATACCAGTTCTTGCATAATTAACCAAGTTAAGCAACATCTAACTAGGTCAGTAACTAGATGAGTGACCATTTGAGAACACCAGGTGCCATAAGCAGATGAGGATTATGTAGAGAGCTTCCCTTGGCAATCCTGTTAATCTGTCTAAGAAGAAGCAATCAATTTTACTCTATGCTCAATAACATGAGCCAAAGACCTCCTCCCCCTTCCTGGCCTAGCTGCAAGCAACAATGAATGAATGATATAGTTTGAACATAAGGTAAGCTGTAAGCCGAGACACATACATATGATAAGTGGCATTTTGTTAATTATCAAAAGGTGTGAATTTCATCTTAACTGAGTCTGAAAATTGAACCTCAAAAAGGAAAAAAGATGAAGGAAAACAACAACTTTCAGCACTTGGGTAAAAAGAATATTACATATATATAATATATATATCTATATATAAAATATAATATGATATATATATCTATATATATAAAATATAATATATATATCTATATCTATCTATCTATATACATATATGTACATACACACAGACACTTATCATTGGTATATATTTCTTTGTCACCTGTATCATCATTACATCAATTGCCAAGAGCAGCAGCAACAAAAAAAAAAAAAAAAAAAAAAAACAGATCTGGTTAGTCACTCACTAGGAACTGTCACATAACCAACATATTTTGGGAGTGAGAAAATTGGAAAAAGGGGTGATCAATGCTAAAGTTACTTCTCTTGCCTTTTATTGGGCAGTGATCATTAAAAAAGTCAAAATTTTCAAAAATCTAGCGTTAATGCTGCTGGGCACAAACTGAGGAATCAATTTAACATGAACTCACATTGCAAATTGAATCCCTCCCAACACAAAACTTATTTACCAAGGGAATTTTCAAGAAACAAAGAAACGTTTTTTCTGGAAATATCAGTGAGTAAATGTGTGATATATTCAGCTCTTTAACTGGTGTGGCCTGTGTGCGTTATACATACATACATAGTCAGCCAGACTAACTAAAAGATTTAGGAAACCCATAGTGACAGTATGGTTGACAGTTTCTGATAATTAACCTTGTTGGCACACTCTTGTGAAACGTGCTTGGATTATGACCATAATGAATGAAAAACCAAAACTTATGGATTATGCTAAACCACTACCTGCAGTGTTGCTAATTTAGCACTTTTTGTGCTAAATTTAGTGCCTTCTTTGTTTTGGCAGCTTAAAAATTCAACATTTAGTGATATTTTTAGTCTGTACTAGCACTATGTTTCAGAAATTTTGCTAACTGTAGCAGTTTCCTAGCCTTTTTTTTTTAAATTACCAAATCTAGCCATTTTTAGCTCTCTAAAATGGCCACAAAATGGGTAACAGTGGGGGTTACCAAGTTTTGGAAGTGTTTTTATGCTTTTTTGAAGACAATATAGGGGAATTTTTTTTTTTTTTTGGAAACACAAGCAACATTTTCTACCTGGATTAGATTAACAGCACTTGCACATTAATGGTTAAAGCTGCAGACAAGCCAGAAAAATTGCTAATTCTATTCAAATGACTTTAATTACAACCATCCAGAAATTGACAAATAATTTTTTCAAGCACAGGGGAGGGGTTTAAGGCAAATCTAATCATTTGTTTTGAAAACCTGTGATATTAATGCAATGTAAATATTACAACACTTATAAAAAATATGAAGATATGCTGATGATTTTTCTGTAAGATCAAATATACTGGAATACCTTGAATAGTACAGTTTTGATGTAGTTTGGATATGTATTACAGTACAAATTAATGTAAATAAGAATAAGCAGAAAACAGAGAAACATTAAATCATAATAGGGTTTTAAACAGTGAGGACCAATTTGGGGATGAATTAACCGCACTAATCAAGGTATACCAGATGAGAAGTTTATTAAACTGTTGATCAGTATAGATTGTTGATTTTGTTTTGAGCTTTATATATATATATATATATATATATATATATATATATATATATATATATACATATACATACATACATACATACATACACAGAGAGACTTATTTGTATATCAAATACAATAAAATATCCAACAGAGATTTAATCTAAACATATGATAAGCATATATGCTAATTTCACCTTTGTTTGCTGGTGCATTGTTCTCATTGGTTAATTTACCTTCCTTTTATGGCAAAGGAATTACACAACAGAAACAAGACTTCATGTCTGATCACCCTTTAAAAAAGCTGGAGTTGAGTTGAGTTTTGAAATTAGGATATTTGAATTATCAAAAATTAATCACTTGATAAAATAGCTTAAGGCTCTTACTGATTATACATAAATAACCCTGTTATTCTTGATAGTTACATGCTAGTTTTTAAATAATGTATTGATTGTTGGTTAGTTAATGAAAATTTCATTTCATCAACTATTAAAGATTTAGGGGCAAATATGAAAAAAGCCTTTCGAACTCATGATCTTTGCCTAACTCCAAGTCTGGAGTTAACTTGGTTTTCCCATGAGAACAATCATCACCAAATTTACTGAAGTAAACTCATCACAGTTAAACAAAACTGTTATTTAATATTAACATTCCCTTACCATGATTTGGAATCAAAACCAACTGATTGTAGGAGGCTCTTGTACCGACTGAGCTAAACTGACAAGTTTTACATACCTATAAAAATTTATGTTAGAAATATGCAATGGCTTATTTTATTCTAATAAATAAACTCATGTATACTAAGAAAACATTTTTTTTTAATCATCATAAATTCAAGACAAAAGTTGTAGTAAACAACTTTAGTCAGAATAGAAGTTGGAGTGGAGTTTGACCCTGCAACTACCAGGCTTGATAGTTTTATACTTCTAGGAGTTCAAGCGGGGCTATAATGAAACTAAATTTGTGAAGAATATAAACTTTGCATTTAGAGAAAATAGTGTTAGAAACACCAAGATTAGGGTTTAAGCAATATTTATGTGTTGTGGTGAGGAAAATGATCCCCAAACCTCAGTCAGTGAAATTTAATACATCAACTGAAACCATTTCAAAATCATTTGCAATCAATCAACAAGATAAAACATACGATAAATGGATTCCAAGGTCTTCCCTGGTTCTAGCCAGGCAGCCGTGTGACTCGAGACAAACTCGACTGGATAACTTTTCCAAATAAAAAATTTAACCGAGAAAGTTTTTTTTATTCAAAGTTTTTATAGTTTACCCTTTTAGACTTATTTTGGGTTATCTTGAGTAATTGAATATTCTATAAAAGACAAGGTTAAGTAAGTAAAAAATTCACTTGGTTCCACAAGAATTGAATGAGGAACAAAAAAAAAAAAAAAAAATCATACATATAAAAGCTTGCAATAACCATGCCAAATGTTAATGTGTGTGATGTCATCTGCTGGGTTCAGATGAGTACCACCAGGTGGCAATACTAGTGGCATCCATGTTGGAACATTATAAAATAGAGGCAGCCATATTGAGGGGGAGATTTTTAGTTTAATCAGAGCAGTCATTGAGAGCGTACTAGTTTAACATCCGATATCTAAAATTGAGGGGAATCCTTGCTTATTTTTGGCAGAGAAAATCACAGCTATAAAATGGTTAACTTGATATAGCTACTTCTGTTTAACTTTAACGGTCTTCAACTTGAATAGATTTTTTTTTTGGTACACTGTCATTTTAATTAACTTTTTGAACCGCATCTACGTAATTGCTGTATTCTTATTTTACTTACATAATAAATAATTAAAATAAACTACATTGATTCTTCTTTGACTAAAAATATAATTGGTCCTTCATGATCCAACAATTGTTTGTTCAATCATTTTGCCTTGCTTTTTTTTTCTATTTAACGTCATAAAGATTTTTCAGCCCCAAATAAGCAAGGATTACCAAAATTGATTCATTTTTGCATTCTATCATCACTTACATGGAAATATGATTTATGCATCAATAACCAAGAGAGAATTGCACAACGGCTGGATATGGAGAAGAAGCAGTAACATCGATCTAAACCCCAATACCATCCCTGGAAGGTTATGTTAAGCATTTGCCTCATCACCACCACACAGCATCAGTTGTTCATTCAACACCCCAAGCAGTTTTTCTTGTATCCAATGCCAGCTCTCCAATCTATTCGACATACGATATTCTCTTTGATCCCTACCTGATACAACCATTATTATCCAGAATCTGGAGAAGTTTGAGAGTTCTTTTGGATGAATGAGAAGCCATTTGTCCTGATCATTCAATTCGAAAAAACAAAACAAAAACAACACATTTTTGTGAGGGTGTATCCTGCCTTTATGGCCAACTAGCATGCATTGTGTCAAAGTTATGGGTTTCTGATTGCCGGCAGCAGTGAAAAAACAAAAACAAAAGTCCAATTTCTCCCAGTTAAGACATCCAACCTGGCAGAACCATATAATATAAGAAATCTTGGCTTAACACTTGGTAACAGATGGTTAAACGTGCAAGCGATTCACAGAGAAAAACATCGTGCAAATAACACTATGAGCACAGGGGGGGAGAGAGAGAGAGAAAGGGCTTATAAAAAAAAAAAAGGGAGAAGCCGAGCTGAGGTTGTAGATGGAGGCAGTCGGGGGGCGGGTAGGGACAAAGTAGAGGAAGGGGGATTTGCGAATATGTGCAATGTGACAATTGTGTTGTTGTTGATATCTGATACTGGCAGCAGAACACACAACAACCACTTCAAGAACGGCAGCAGACAAAATGTCAAATACCAGACAACTGCTTTGCTGCCTTTGCTCCTCAGACGATGAAATATTTGTCAAAGAAAAACAGGTTACATTCACTTGCTGTTCAAGATAAGGCAATTTGGGTCTGTTGGCTACTGACAGACTAGCATGGTACCCGTCAAAATAGATGGAGTTAGGATTAGATTTTACAAATTTTAGTGCAAACGTATTTATTGCAGCACAAAAAAAATTGCTTAACTGCAACAAAATTAATTTTTCTGTAGATCTTCCATATCTCTTCATATTTTCTGTTTCTTTAATAATTTTGAAATAATAAGGCAACAGAATCTAACTGCGATTGAAGATGTTCTTATTTCTATTGATATTCGAACCATCCTCATCTTGGTTGTTTTTCATGAGGATGGCCCGAATATCAATAGAAATAATAATAATACCTCATCTCAAAAATTCCGAGATATACCAAAGATGTTCTGTGTGTATGCACTGCAATTACTCAATAACTGGCCATTGTACAAAATTGATATTCACCAGATATATTTATCAGCACATAAGGCACTGCAATGTCATGTTTCTGTATCAACATTTCTCAAGAAATCTGGAGAAAATTTTTTTATTTTTTTATTCAAATCAAAGATTATAGATCGTCCTCAGTTTCTATAAGTTATCTCCCTCCATTTCTGTTCATCAAAATAATCTAAATTTAGATATAGAATATCTAAATTGGCAAAACAGAAGAGAAGTAACCAAAAAATTTCAAAGCCATGGTTTTGTTCGACAGACAAAAAATTATTTTACAAGACCATTATAACAGGCTGTTCTACATATCTTTGAGTCTGGCCCCTTCCAAACAAGCACCTTTGGAATGGTACAGTTCTATTGAAAGGAAATTGGTTTTACCTAAGAAAAACATCAGTTTTATTCAAAGTATATTGGAGACATTTTCTGTCCTACTACAAAGACATCAGCAGTAGTAGTGATGTAGACATGAACACATAGATACTCAGCAGTGTGCTTTAGCATGCATTAACATGTAGACAAGCTTTATTTCTTTCTGTTTGCTTATATATAAGATGGTAACTTTTCAACCTATTGTTTCTGGTGAGTGTTTTAAAGGTTTAGATTAAAACATAAGCTTGAATGCAGAAGGGTTAAACTCCTTTGCGTTATTAAAAATCGAAAAAGTAAACAAAGCAGTTCATTTCTCCATACAATAATATTCCAAAACAACAAGTCCCATTTCGCCTCATTTATCAGTAGTTCCTGTAAATCGGATTTGCAAACTTTAGCAAAGCAAGTCGACCAGAGTTGGGTTTTAGATGTAGGAGTGAATTTGTCTTCAGTTTTTGTGTACTTCACTGAGTCACTGTTATTCATGCATGACTACACTGGTTTCTGGTCTGGTCATTGTCATCCATCATTGTTGTTACATACAAAAATAAAGTCAAAACTCAATAGTAGGAGTTTGACAATAAGATAATGAAAACTTTTTATAAACACAACAATTTATTTACATGGAGATAATTAATTATATAATGGGAGTGAATAAGATAAAATGGGTAAAGATGAACAGACAGTTAACTAGAGAGCCATACACTAACTAAAAACTGGATGAAAATCAATTCATATATAGCTGTGTTTTAGGGGGAGTAAGTGTGTAGACTCCCCTTTTCCATATTTTGGATTGTTGTATGGAAATATCTCTGAACTGAGAAAAAAAAAAAAAAATCTCAGATTCACAGCAAACTTTTCTTCTTTCAAGGCTCACCATTTCACAATATGTGATTGATATTCATTAAGAACTTTTGGAGATATTGTGTGGACAAACACACAATTATGAGTGAATAAATATACATCATCCAACTTTTTTAGCAGAGTTAAAGAGATCTGAATGCTGTGCCGAGTGACAGAAAGGCTGATGCCTTCCCAGCAGGTGACAGACAGCATTTTATATCTCGACAGTTCTTCACTCTTTCCCAACTGCAACAAACCATGAAGAAACACGCCCTGCATTGTTGTTTCCTCAAAACGTGAGCAGACAAATACAATGTAGGAAGATATCGAATGTTTCTTTTGAAGAAGGCTGAATATCAGAGCCACTTTCTAACAAATAGCACTGTCAGAAGTTTATGATGGGGTGATGATCATTAATAGCATATCAAGACACAATGGTAGTGCCAGAGTTGCTACAATAGGTGCTCGCTGAAAGTCTTGAGATTTTGTGCAAAAACCATCAAGTCAAATGAACTTAGCAATAGTTATTGGGAATCAGCAGAAGTTGCCAACTGGAAAAATATTTTCAGGCTAGTTTGACTGCCAAAAAGCACTATAAATGCTTAATATTTAAAAGTCACAAAAAATGGCCAAGACACATCAAAAAGATGCTAAAATGACTGAAATAGTTGAAAACTATCAGATATGGCCAAATATATCAAAAAGATGATAAAATGGTGAAAAATAGCTAAAAACTGTTAAATATTGCCAAATATATCAAGAAGATTCTAAAACATAAAAATAGCTAAAAACTGTCAAATATGGCTAAATACATCAAAAAGATGCTAAAATAGTTTTAAAAATGGCTTGAATGTTTAAACACTTCCCTATTGATTTAGCAGTCTTTGCACTGCCAAATTTTTTATTTATCGAAGATTGGATTCCATCTGAAAACAGATTTAACACCAATGTAGTCAGTCAAATCAAAATTCAGTGATGTCAGAAAACGGAAAAATATTTGCTTCTTGGAGAATGCATTCCAACCAAAATCATTCTAAGCAGGACATGTTCTCTTACTGGGAGTGGAAGGGACTGCTCACTTCCTTTGGGAGTTGTATTCTCAGATCAATTACACCCTGCCTGACTGCTGATACTAAAAATTTGACAAGCGTCTCTTTTTTTTGACAAATGAGGATATTCATTAAACCATGTTTTTTAACACTCTCTACAACTTTTTTTTTTCATGTACCCAACACTTCTGAGCCAGAAATCCATGAGAAGTTGGTGCTGACTAAAACCACACCAGTTTTGACTTTTGTTCAGTACAAGCAATCTCTTTAGTACTGTTTTCCTTAATAAAGCAAGATGTAGTCTCAAATTGTTTTAAATGTACTGCTATGATCTCTGGGTGGCAGTTGGTTTCGGAAACACGATGAAAGGCAGCATTTTTTTTCAAGTTGAGGCCTTTAAATCTTAGACAAGTACTTTTACCCCCCTGCCCAACAGAAGCTGTCAGTATATTGGAATAACAAAAAAACAAAATAAAATATATCCTAAAAATTGCTCCAGTGTTACAAAGGGGGGGGGGGCTGAGAAAGGATTTGTTTGTAGGGCTCACATTGTTGAGCCTGTAATTTCTCACCATTTCTGTAAAAAAGAGACCCCTCCCTTCACTTTCTTTGAGAATTGTACACCCGAAGAAGGCAGTAGAATGGATCAGCTTAAATGTTGAGGAGACAAAAAGAACAGCAACAAGTAATTTGAATAGTCAAAACAATTCTTGAATTTATACAGAGGTCTCCTAAGTAGTTTTAGTAATTCTACTACTGCTTCATGCAACTCTGTTATACTTTTTTTTCTTTTCTCGTGGATTTTTTATATTCAATACCCTAAATCTGAAGCTCCCAACCTTTTTTTGCTCAAGGAATCTTTTGACTTGTAATATACTTCTGTGGTCCTCGCAAATTCTTAGATGCATTCAATACATCTCTAAAAAGCACTTTGTGGTTAGTCAGTCCCACTTATGCTAACATTTCATGTCTATTCAATTGTTTTCTGTCTCAGTATAAAAAATAAGATATGAAATTAGTGTAACCTTGCTGAGATTCACAGGTCTGACCTGACAGGCCCGGTTCTGATCATTTATGGACTGGTCATCGTTACAATAATAGAATGAAGCTGAAGATTTTTTTGAATTGCATGTGACAAATACAGATGACTAGAATAGATATAATTGGAAGAAAACTTCTGTACCTATTTATGAATGAGTTTATTTATCAAAAGGTTAATTTGTGAGAAAAAGTGACGAACGTGTATTTTTTCAAAGACGGTCAACCAATTGTTTATCATGTCATCTCAAATATTGATGAATAAAAAAAAATCTCACCTTATATTTTTAAGAAATTTTTGAAACAAATATTTTTATCATTGTTTTTTAATTCAATGCGATCTTTATGGCTAATATAAGTTTTTTAATATTTGTCCGTGGCGTTGTCAATGACAGATGAAGATCACTTGGTTGTAAAATATCAAAGCAGTTACGAGCTTTTGATATGCAAGATACACAACTAAGGCCAAAATCAACAAGATAAGATGTGGGAAAAGCAATGACCTTTTTTGCTTTCTCTTAGCAGTGTCAATACTTTCCCATATATTATGTTTCCCATCTTTGAATCTAGCTTGAACTGCTTGGTCACTCGGTAATTGAAAAAGCTCTCCTGTAAAGCAATATTAAAATCAGCAGCAATTACTTCAAATGGAATTGTCACCCAAACTGGAATATTAATCCCTAGTAGGTCGCTAAACCGAGCTTGCATATCATCGGCAAATTTTTCAAATATTCAACGTACATAGCAAGGTCATCAATTCATTGCTAATCGAGGCCAGACATGGAAATTGCTTCAACGCATGACATCCTATATTAATCTTTAACAGCTTGAGTTTTCGAAAATGCAGTAATTACTCCTTCAAGATATTAGATCACAATATTCTCCTTGTAACTGTTTATTAAGCATATTCAGCTCATCAAATCTATTTCATAAGTGAAATATATAAAATCTCACACCAACCAACTGTTCTGAGCCACTCACTTCACAGAAATGAAACAAAAGAGTCCCATAGTGCAATAAAGTGATGAAGAGAAATACATTTAGATAACCATTGTACCTCTTTATGCATTACAAAGCATTCAAACTCTTCTCCATTCTCATAACAAAGTTTGAGAAAAATATGATCTTGAAGTCCATTTGATTTAATAAGGTTGACAACTTTACAATGGTGAGGACATCATGCAAACATCCACCAAATCGTTTTGTAATCAAGTGTTGGAGATGAATACCTCGGGAAAGGCATCTTTTTAGAATGTGCACTGAAGCCTCTACATTTATATACCATGTATGGAATGCCATCAATAGCACAAACTATTATATTTTCAAGTGAAACATTGTTTTCTTTGGAATAAGTCTTCGCCTCTTTGAAAATTGTTTCATATTTAGAGTGTTTCAAGACTTTCGGCAAGAAACATATCCTCTCTGAGTCAATTATCATCTGGTGGGAAGTTTTTTTCCTATTTTTTTGGTGGGAATTCAAAAATTCAGTGGGTAATGTTCAGATAAATTTTCATGTTTTGGGAAAGTAAATTTTCAATGAAGTAAAACAAAATGAAGTTGGTTTTATCCACATCTTTCATTTTGTTTCACTTCATTGAGAAACCATTTTTTTCAAAGTATGAAAATTTTTCCGAGCATAATCAAAAATTAAAAATGGAAAATGAAGAAAATTTGTGAGTTTAGTGATTAATTGATAAGATTCTGGAAAAAAAATATTACTTTTTAATTAGAAATATAGTGAAAAATATGGTCAAGAAATAATTCAATCAAATGTCAACATGGTTGAAAGTCAAACATTAAAATCATAATCTGCCTTTCACCTACCACCACTGACTCCACCATTTCTTGAATCTTTGAAAAGACAAAGTATGGATGATCAAAAATGAAAAATTTCACCCATTTTTTGAAAATTTTCAATCATATTTAAAAATGAAATATTATATATATACATATACATACACAACTTTGAAATGCGCCTGATGTAATGTGAGGATTATGACAAAATGGCTTAATGTCCTGAGGTTAGTGTTAGTATTAGTATGGCCCACGAAAATATATCTGTGGCTCACCAATATACTATTTCATTCACATGACCCCCCAGCAATATGATATGGCCTCTGGTTGAGAACCTATGTCCTAAATCATCTTCACAACAAAAAGTTGTCAGGATCAGTTAAAATCTTTTGAATCTACCAGTGACCAAATATTAAGTTCTTGATCACTTGATTTGGGTTGACTTATTTGCTATCCTTAATTTATTGTGTTTTTGTATTTTCTTTCTGCTCATTTGTATATTTCCTATGAAAAAGCAAACCCCATCACTTTCCAGTCATACTGCCCTAAAGACTATATGAATAAACATTAAAATATTGAGTTTCTTTTCTTACTAATCAAATATTGTTTATTCAAAAGTATATTGTTTGTAATTACTTTAATTTTTTGCAACAGCAAATGCACACGAACCATTATCTAATACAAATTAATTCTTCATTACAAAAATGTAAATTGATTAAAATTGATGCACAATTATTGAATAATTTGCCAAAATTTAATTTGTTATGCACACTTCAATTTCATTATGTGCTGATTGTATAACATAAGTATTGCTTGAAGAGAGATCAAATTCAAAAGAGATTTGCTGTGAGTTTCCCTAAAGATTAAATTTATCTTACGGACAAGATGAGTCGATACAGCAGAATAAAACCTGATGGAATATAAAAGCGATGATCTTCTAAAGCTCTTGAGAGAATTGCATCCCCATGGGGAAAAGACTGGGGCCCCTGAACAAAATAAAGGAAATATCCTGTACTGTTAATGTTGCAGGGACTAATTACAAGACTATATGGAATTGACAATCAATGCTCTAAAAAACAAGAATTTTACTAGTATCATCATAGTCACTACCACAACTAAAGTAAAATGCCCAGTCATCAGAATACCCCTCTGAGCCTCACTGATATAGTTCACAGGGAAGTAGAGTGTGATATGTCTGGTTCCAGCTTGGCTGCAGGAGCTATTAAAAGGACGTAAAACCCCCTTAAAGGGGGTTCCACTTCCTGGTTTGCAATAGGAATTGTCCTTATCCTAAACTGGTTGTATTCCCAAGGTGACAGAGCCTAATCTGCCTGGCTATTTTACCCAAGAGGTGAGGAGGAGAGATAAATTCATGCCTTTCCCAAGGGCATAAAGTGAACAAAAACAGCCCCAACCGGAGTTTGAACTCAGATTGCCGATTCCATTATTTGCGCTTTTACCGCTATAGCCACTGTCCCACCACAGTGCTACTACCACTAAAATTAACACTATTATAATCCTCAAATAATACCATAACCATTATTAATACTGTTTGTTTTTTTTACTAAAACTACAGACATTGCTACCTCTTCAATGACCATAACAAATACTGCAACTGTAGTAGCCTAATGCTACTAATATCACCAAAACTATTCACACAAACATTACTATTAACACTATCGCTGCTACCAAGAGCAACAAACACTATTATTACTAACAGGGAGAAAGACATTACTACCAGCATTTCTCCTACAGTACGTTGCAATGATTGTTGTTTTGTTTGTACCACAGGGTGAGGAGAGCAGTAATCACTGGCAGAAAGTGGACATATTGGTCAATTTCAGATAATAGATCTAGGCATGCCACACCTACTCCGCCCACCAATCACACTACCCCAGAGGGAGAAAATGACAAACGAAAACGCTTATAACAACATCAACAGTGACTACTAAAAAGATTCTGACATTTCTCTCTTCAGCGTTCGGCTGGGACAAACTCCACTTATTAGGGGTCCAGTCATGGTAGGCGAGACCCATGACCATTGCCTACATAAAATAACAAGATCAGGGTGTGGCAGTTTGGAGAGATGAGGGTGAGGGAAGAGAAAAAGAAATAAAGAGGAACTGAGGAGAAAGATACAGAGAAATGGAATTCGGGGGGGGGGGCTCCAAGATAAAAAAAAATAAAAAGAGTTTCTAAAAATAGCTCCAAGTAGGTATTCCCAAGTACTAAGTAATAACAACACTTTTGATTGCAGTATATTCTAGATCATAGTAGAATAAGCATGATGTACCTAGTGTAATGCAATGGTTAACATATTAGTGTTGCAAAGCAAACATTGTCTTTGTTCACTCCTAGGTACATGATGGGCGTAGCCTAGTGGTACAAAATGGTGCAGTCGAATAAATATCAATAGTCATCATCACAGTCAATAATTGAACAACAGTAGAGCCAAAATTTAGATTCTAAGAATCTAGATGCTATTTTCACAGGAAAACATCTAGATTCGGGAAAATCTAGATATTATCAATATACCAGTCAAAATAAGACTCCAAAAAAGCTTTTTTTACAAAAATTAAAAGAAGAAAAAAAATTTCAGAAGAGGTCAAATAGAGTACTGAGGCCAATTTTCAAGTCTATAGATAAAACAGTATGGCCAGGAGAGCTGGAACACATGTACATATGAAAGGGGATAAAACCCTTCGCCATCTTTGGTGGCTTTGGTTATTCAATTGTAATATTCCCAGCAGATATGCAGAAGGACTCCAACTAATAGGCAAGTAAGTTGAATACACATTTTTTTTAAAATTATCCCTTCAAATGGAAAGTACATTGGGCACATTTAATTTCCTTTCATAGAGCATCAAGTGTAAGAGGCTTCCCTTATAAAACATATTTCATATGAATGCAGAAGTCAAATCCTGGTTTAAATATAAATTATTTGAAGAATGAAAAATTCATGTATCCATTGACACAATTATTTTACTTCTATTTGACATATAAATAAATGTATTCTCACTGACAATTAGTCAGTTCACAATTAAAACACAAGAGAAATAACTAAATAATTCATCCATAACTTGAGGAGCACAGGAATTGTCAGATTCCAAAAGGAGACCCAGGTTGAGCACCCTTTATCCACTGATACCCTGGGACCAGACTGTCAGATTTCAAAAGAAGACCCAGGTTGAGCACCCTTCATCCACTGATACCCTGGGACCAGACAGGTTTCAGATTTCAGAAAACACTTACTCCTCTGTCCAGTTTTACCAATAGCTTGACTTATAGATAAACATAAATGTTTTCTCTTTTTCTTATCACTGTTACTCATAGGGGTATCTGAAGTCTTTTTTTGACATTTTCAACAAGGTCTTTGTACAGATGAAGGAATAAACAAAAAATACAGTGATTAATTCATTTAGGTTTGGTTGTGACAATTTGTTTTGATTGGGACTGGCTCTCATGTAAATATAGCTTTACGTTTCCAAAATGTTTCACAAAGACACCCAGCCTATTATTGTAGTTATAATGGGTTAAATTCTCCAGAAATCAGTCTTTTCTCTCATCTTTGAATCTTACTACAGTGGAGTTGGGTGTGGAATTTCTACTTGTGGCGTCAAGTTGGATTTCAAAGAGTTTGAGATTTTGTAACATTTCAATTTTTGGAGTCTGTCGTTGGCTGCTCAACCTGGACATTGTTTGTTAATTTCAAAGGTGAAATAAGCAAGTGTCAAATAGCACTGAAATCAGAAATTCCACTTCCAGCTGTATACCTGGTTATCATCAACCACACAATTAACTAATAAAGGAGAGGGAACAACTGCATTTTGTTCAGGTAGACCTGGACCATCAGAGAAGCATCTTCAGGCAATAAATTTTGAAAGCAATCAATATCATAGAATCAGCCCAATAACAGCAGTATGGTATCTTCATTCCATTGGCAATAATAACAGAGTAACAAGAAGAAAAACACTTCTCAAACCATTCAGCATTCAACATAGAAAGCAGGAGACAATTGAGGTGATAGGTAGACTTATAGAGTTTAGGCACACTGGCATCTTTTCATAGGAGTCACCAGTTGTTTAAATTTTAGCAGCAGACAAATAAAGGTCAGAGATTGCTTAGCTAAGAATTTTGCTTGAATTCTGTGCAGCCCACTATCAAACACTGGATTTTTGCAGATGATGTGTGGAACAATTTGGAGCAATCGTCACTCAAAGTTTCTGAACTGTGTGGTTATTATCAATTCTGCACCACGTCTTACTTGGACAACAGCAATTTTTTCACGATGGATGGAGCTCCTTGCCATACAGGGAAAAAAGGCATTGAGAATGTAACATCAATGAAAGGTATCAAGCAATTCTCATGTCCAGGTTGGTCTCTCACATGAGTCCGAATGAATAAGTCTCTGCCATTTTGAATTTTGAAATAAGGGAAGCACCCAGAAAACCTCTTAAAAAAGATTTGTTCTGTTTTTTGAATGCAGCCTGGTTGGATATCCCACAAGTGGAAAAAAAAAAGCAGATATGATAAATGTCAAGAAGAGTAAAATCTTTAAAATCCGTTCATACCAAGTCCACCAAATTCTGATTTTTATGATAGACTTGAATTGCTTAGATCATTTAATAAAAGCTTTTGTTTGAAAATATCTATTCACTTTTGTCACATCTGTACATAATTCTCTTAACAGGAAGAGAATTTATTACACTTCAGAAATCTCTTACGATGGTCTTCATAGACCTGTCAAAGGATTCCTAACCATCAGTGCCCAGAAAGAAAAAAGAATCACCTCCATGATTTGAGAAGACATACATATACATACATGTCTTCTCAAGAAGTGAAGGTGACTTTTACTTATATATATATATATATATATTTGTCTTCTCAAATCATAAAGATGATTTTTTTTCCCTCTTTCTCAGCCCTGATGGTTAGGAATTTTGATTAAATAGGAATAAGCCTGGTTCCATGTTTCCCAGAATACCAATGAGTAACCAGTGATAAATAATTCTAACATGGCATATTATAGCTGGAACCATTCTCAACTATCAGTTTGCATCTCTAACTCAATACCACCAAGTTTTGAAAACATTTTGTCCAACTTCTACTTCATCTAACCTTCTTTCCTTCCTTGGTCTCTCTACACCTGCAATAAATCTACACGGGTGAACAATGCATATTCATGATCAATATATCTTTCTAACAAACTGACAGCAAATACAACATAAAATGAACCAGACCAGGAAAATGTGACCTTTATGACATTAACAATATGACAAACGAACAGCGAAGGCACAGTTGGGTTACCTATTTTAAAATTTAATGACCATATTGTTCATTCACTGACTGACTGATCTTTTTTCATTTGTTCATAAAATGATATATTGGATTAAATAAGTAGCATTTGAAGAAAAAAAAACAAAAAAAAAAACAATGGAATTTTCTGCAGGAATAACAAGGCCTTGCCAAGTAACAAGTCCCTGCATTTCTGACAACAATAAAGGTTTAGGCTATGTTGTCAAGAAACTAAACACAGTGTCAATATTTTTTTTGCAATAAATTTAGTAATCTCAAATTTACCAAATTAATAATGACAGGCCGGGTTAGTCATTCAATAGAAACCGTAACCAACATCTTTTGGCAGTATGCCATTTTGGGTGATCAATTAACATATTGGAAGATGGGGGTGATCTATGAGTAAGTTACTTCTCTCGTCTTTTGTTGGGTATTCTGAATTTTTTCAGAAACAAGCAGACACAAACTCACATTGCAAACTGAAGCTCTACAAAAAACTATTAATTGAGAATTAGGGGAAAAAAAAAAAAAAATAACAAGTAAATTTCAAGGGCTCCAGCCCCATTGGTGTGGCTTGCATGCACAATATATATCTATATAAATAGCTAACCATCTAGACCAGCTCAAAAACTGAGAGAAACCTACGTTGACAGTTTTGATTGATGTTTTCTAATACGACAGCATTATGGACAGTCTACGATATATGTGTATATTGTACACTTGATTCGATGTGTGTAAGAGAATAAACACATATTCATACACAACGATTAATCATGTAGCAATATATATGGACACCAAGTGATATTTCACCAGCTCCTGAAAGTAACTAAAGGATTAGATACAGACCACTAATCCCTTCCAACTTGTTGAAACTGAACAATAACATCCTATATTTTAAAATGATTGTTGGCATAATCTCTATTTATTACACGAAACATGAAAGAGACTGTGCCTGCTATCATAATAATGACCCTGTATAGCGCTGTTTTGTTTGTTTAATGCTGCATTTTCCAACAACTTATCTAGAACGCTAACCGAGGTATTACTGTATAGTACTTGAGTCATGAAAGGAACAAAAAAGTGAATGGGGTCATCTAGTGTAATTTGTTCTCAAGTCCTATGTAAAGCATTTGCAGCGTGCATAAGCATTGGATCTGATATAAAAGAGATTTTAATATTTTCTATAAAACAATAAAAAACAGGCATTTAGCATAGCCAAGGAAAAAAGGACAACTCAGAAACAGAATTCAATAACTTTTAATTTTGACTAGCTTTTACCTTCATCCTAACTTTCAGTTGTTTTTTTATCACAACTTCCAAATCGAGTCATAATTCTACAGCAATGATTAAATGGCACAATCAAGAAATTAAAGAGCAAGCCCAAGGTGACAAACTTGCACTCTCTAGCCAGAGGGAGAGCAGTATATGCCTGGCCACTTTCAACTATTCAGCCATGGGAACTTGATAGTTAAATGAAAGCTGATTTCGCATCTTAAAGTCAACCCCTTGCAACTGATATTCCATGCTTGTTGATATTTATAACTGAGACCAAGTAATCTCTTGATACAACAATATCTTCAATTTCTTTCAAATTTATTCATTGATCAAGTATTACAACGTTATTATAGATTTTGACTGAAGTCCCTGTGGCTGAACTGTTAAAAGCTAGAAGGTGCACTTTTGATTCTCACCATGGGCTTACTGCTTATTTTCTTCAAAAAGCAACTGAAAGTTAGGATGAAAATAAAAGGTAGTCAAATTAATAATATTGCGATAATACTTCATCCAAGAATAAATTTGAAAAAAAATTAAAGTTCAGTATGGTTTGCATCTATCATAATCTGTCTAAATGAAAAGATTTATTCATGATGGGCAACCGGGGATGTGAAAAAAAAAAAAAAAGATGAGAAAAATCATCAGGATAGTCAATAATTGAACAACCCTAGCATCAAAATTTGAAGTCATGCAGAAAAAATTCCAATGAAAAATAAATTCTGTTTATGACATCACTGGCATTTTCTACTGGAAAGCATCTAAAATAGACTAAAACAACATGTAGACTCTGGAGAATCTAGATGGTAATAAACCAGCCAGAATAAGGCCTTATAAAGAAAAAAAAGAAAAAAAAGAAAAAAAGAAAAAGAAAAAAGAAAAACAAAAAAAAAGAAGAGAAAAAGAAAAAAAAGAAGAGAAAAAGAAAAAAAAGAAGAGAAAAAGAAAAAAAAGAGAAAAAAGAGAAAAAGAAAAAAAAGAGAAAAAGAAAAAGAGAAAAAGAAAAAGAGAAAAAGAAAAAGAGAAAAAGAAAAAAAAGAGAAAAAGAAAAAAAAGAAAAAAAGAAAAAAAGAAAAAAGAAAAAAAGAAAAAAAGAAGAGAAAAAGAAGAAAAGAAAAAAAAGAGAAAAAGAAGAAAAAAAATGAAGAAAAAAAGAAAAGAAAAAAAGAAAAAGAAAAAAAGAAAAGAAAAAAAGAAAAGAAGAAAAAAAGAAAAGAAGAAAAAAAGAAAAAAGAAAAGAAGAAGAAAAAAAGAAGAAAAAAAGAAGAAAAAAAGAAGAAAAAAAGAAGAAAAAAGAAGAAAAGAAAAAAAGGTCACGAAAAGCTTTTTTCCAAAAATCAAAAAAGTTTGGCTAAGTCAGTAAAAAAAATGTCCTACGATTAATTGGTTGTGATTTCAAATCATCGTAAGGAAATGTTAATCTTCATATATTGGTTTGGTTTATTGTGACGTGATAGGACAAACTAACAGTGGAGAGTCTTCTGCTCTAAGTTCGGAGAGGATTGTTGTTGCTGTAAAAAAAAATCCCCAACTCTGACTAGAGTTAGACCAAAAAACTGCTAAAAAACTCGCTTGGTGGTCAAGATTTAATTAACAAACTGCACTATTTTGTTTTAACTGACTATCAATAAGAAGGTTTTTCAGTGTTTTTATTTTGTATCTCAATCAAGACAATATTAGATTAAGTCAACCTATGGAGTCATTCTTATTATTCAGATAGGAAATTCTTGCTCAAACATTTGGGGTCCAAGATCATTTCTTAGATTTGATTTGAATATGTTTGAAGAGGAAACTATCTTCTGTCTTCATGGTTTATTGGTGCATGAGGTCGTTTTTGCCTAGTTGCAACACTTTATATTTTTAATCTTTTCCTACATATAGTTGGTTATTCTAATGTGCCTAGTGATCCAGATCACTAGGATTTTACAAATTTTTAAAGTCAAATTGATGGGCCTGTAGTTGTTGGGGTCGCTCCAGTCTCCTTTCTTGTAGCTGGGAGTTATGCTGGCTTCCTTCCAATGGATTGGTGGCTATTCTGACTCAAATTTTCTTTTACTGTACGGTGAGTAGGACAGTCATTTCAGTAACTAATTCTTTGAGCAAACTGGAGTAAACTCCATCAATACCTGGAGACTCATTTGGGAGGAACTCTGTTAAGTGTTTCCTTATATCGTTCTCTGTTCCATGAAGTTTCTCAGAGCATTGGTAACTAATTCTTTCTGAGGTATGTTGGGTATGTTAGAGGTGTCTTCCTTAGTAAATGCACTCCAGAGCTACTCATTCAGGAATTCTGCTATTTCAGCATCAGTGGCAGTGAGTGTACCAAATTTTTTTCTTGAGGTTGAATAAGAGAGTATTTGATTTTGTGAATTTTTGAGATGAAGCATTTACTATTAGATTGAGAATTTTGCAAAGTTTCATTCACTGACTGACCTGTTCAGTTATTAGACAGTTGTTTTTACCAAGATATCAAAAAGTTATTGAATATTATCAAAACAAAACTTTTAGAATCTCCTGGTGTAACATTAATTTTCTAAAACAAGGAGCTTTATGAGAATTTGATTACTAACAAATAGTAAATTATGTACTGCTACAATAAGCCACTTGCAATAGAGTCCTATAGAAAATTATTTGTATTTCCCCGATCTAAAAAATCAAAACAAGACATAATTAACATTCTTTGGTTCAGACATAAAGCAAATGAAAAAGCCCGAGCCAAGAACATGTATTTGCACACCTTAGTTTCAGCACGTGAATATCTGGTAATGGTAAAAGTGCTTAAAGTAGATAAAATATCAGATGCAGAAGAAATTAGAACTGTTTCATTTTCTGCATGTTTGGTCATTAGTGTCAATCTGCAGACAGAACACTGAACATGACAGCTGAATGTAGAGTGCAGGCTGGCTGGCTACCGATCTATAATAGTCTGGAGATCAAGGACAGATAACTCAGACTGTACCTACACACATTCTTCTCATGCAACAACTCAAATCAAAGGTCTGTCTCTAATCTGAAAATAAATGTTATTTGTTAAAGGTATTAATGAATGTGGAGAGGAATGAAAAAAAAATAAATAAATAAATAAAAAATGGGTGTAGCAACAATGGTTTTCGCATTGACTGCACATTTGGACTGTTGGAAAATTTTCAAAACCGTAAGGTGAAGGCGTCAAATGTTATCAAAGCAGTAACAATGTAAGTTCTATCTAGACTGCTGCAGAACTGTTTCAACAAGAATGCTGCAGAGTGAAAAGAACAAGCGACAAAGATGAAAGATCCGCCAAGCCCAAAAGAAATGAAATCCTTGGAAGCAAGAATAACCGACGACTCTTACAAACAAAGTAGGTGGCAAGGATTCTCTGCTAAGCTATTCCTTTCTTATTGTTAGCCTTGATCAAAAAAATCGCAATTCCAATGCACTTAGTTGAGAAAGAAGCATCAAATTCTAGTGTCGTAATAAAAATAATCTTTTTATTTTTGTGGAGAATTGAAATTGAAATTGAAAAGCACAGGCAGCTTTAAACCAATTGGACCAATCGCGCTCAATTAGGCCCTATGCGTAAGGAGGCCGTGCACTTGGGTAGTCTTGTCAATCGACCATATTAACACACTGCAGATGTACGAGACGATTTATAGAGAACAGCAACAATATTAATTTTCTTTTGAAATCTCAAAGATTCATCAATTCTTGTTTATACTGTTAATATTTTGAATTTTTTTTTTAATATCAAATAATTACGAAAATGCGTAAAGGATTATATCTGCAAAATTTTCAGGCGCACATTTTGATTGCTTTGTAGAGTACCACAGCGATGTAAAGTTTATTTATATTTCTAAGATTCCACAGACCTTGACTGTTAACCAGATGCCCTGCAAAAAAAATGTTCCCGATTGGGCCCGCAGCTCCTAAAGCCAGTCCTGGTAACCAGTAAATAATTTGATAGCATATTTGAGGAAGAAGAACAATGCTGTGTTCTAAGAGGAAAGAATTTTTCATCACAGCAACCCCTGAAGAGACTGTCAATAAATTTAATAAAAGTATCTAATATCAAAACTGATTCAATTCAACATGTTGGATTACTAATATTCAATAATTCAAATTGATTTAATTTCATAATCTATTGCTATGAATACATGTAGGAAAATATTACTTGTGTACAGAAATTTACATAAGTATAAACAAAACTTGCCATTACAGTCAATAATGAAACAACTGGAACATCAGAATTTGAAGTTATGCAAAAAAAAATTCTATCAAAGAATAAATATGATCAGAATGAATTCTACTAATGACATCACTGGTATTTCCCCACCAGAAACATCTATAATAGAGTAAAAAATAACACCTTGTAACATTTAGATCCAGGAGAATCTAGATTTTATTAATAAACCCAGTAAAATAAGGTTGTCAAAAAGACTTTTTTTCCAGAAATGAAAAAATGAATTTTTTTTTTTAGAAGGGATTCAGTGGAGTACTGATGCCAATTTCCTAGATGAAACGGTATGGCTAGCAAACAAACACATGCACATATAAAAAAGATTAGAACCTCACCACCTTCTATGGCTAGGGTTGTCCAATAATTTAAAATTAGGATTAAATTTTAATCATATACTTCTTCAATGAATACGTGCTGGGAAATATCACTATTGTACAGAAATTCAGATAAGTATAAACAAAACAAAACAAAAAATGTCCAAATGTATTCTAGCACAAATACTGATAAAACAAACATAAGAACAGATTCCAGTCTCAGTGAACCTTTAAACTCTGTAGAAAGGCTAAAAGTGAAAGAAACAAAAATGGACCGACCAAAGTGACCCCAATTTCTTGAAGGCCAAATCAGCAAGCCCTGTTGACATTTACCAATCATAAAATACAAGAAGCCAAACATGACAGGAGAATAAGATAATTACAGCATTCCAAACAAGAATAAATTTGGGCCTTTATAAAAAGAAAAAAAAAATAGAGAGAGAGACAGCATCTTAATCAGTCAATCCTTTGCTACAAACTGTCAGCATAGGTTTCTTCAGATTGACTGGCTTTCTATGTATATATCATGCATACAGATCACACCATGAAGCTAGAGGGCTGAAAATTCAAATATCTACAACTCATTATTTCTAGAAAAAAAACTTTTTTTTTTAAAAATCCCTCTCTAAATAGGTTTTTAGTAGGGGGGGTCATTATGAGACGTAAATTTAGGCAAAAGAGATCACTAATTTGCATCCATGTTTTTTTGAAATCCAGACTTTTTTTTTAGTGACCACTGCCAAACAAATGGCGAGAGAACTAACTCTTACCAATTTCCTAACTGATCATTCCCAACATGACATGCTGTCAGAAGACATTGGTCGTATGACGGTTTCTATTGAGTAACTATCCAGACCTATTTTTCTTATTGCTTAAACAATTTGTGAAGCTGAAAGATCATCAACATAAGTGAGCAAGATCAAGTCAAACTTTTGAGTACATGACCTTTCCAACCCAACTCTACATGTGCTCTGCGACCGAACAATGAATTAATGAATAGAAGACCTTCTGCATAAATGAATAAATAATTATTTTTTGAAGTATGCAACTATACACAAGTCAATTCAATTTGTTAGTCACACTGGCACAGAAATTTTCACTGTTTCACAAAAATAGTCAGGGCATTTAGTTTTTTTAATTAACTTTATTTAAAAAGATCACTTCTGATTGTATTGTGACAGCTGTCATATGAATATGCATTCATAAAAGTCACCTAGGGCAGTTCTTTGCAGATAAAGATAAAAAGTTCTGGGAGAATGGAATTACGAAGTTGGCTGAAAGATGGCAGAAGATAATGAAACGAAATACAGTGAATCCTCGTTAAAATGGACCCCATTAAGGCGGATATCGGATAGAATAGATGAAATCTGAGCTGAGAGAGTGACCGGCATAAACATCTTAAATAACTATAATACTCATACATCCTGGTTACATTTCAATTTCACCCTCCACAAATGTAATGATGATGATTTGCAATACTCCATATATCACTACACATGCATTCAGAGCTTTTATAGGGAGTAGATGGAGGAAGTGATGTTTTCTATATGGGGGCTAAATTTAGCGTTACATAGCTAAAGCTAACACTAATTTATTTTCGTACTTGATTTTAACTAAAAATAAAGGAGCTACTATACCAGAAAGAAAGAGAAGTAATCCTCTTCACTCAGAAGAGATTATTCTTTCTCCATCACCCTATGCTCCTGCCTGACCACTGATAGAAAGATCATCAGCATAGTATCATAGCTGGACAACTTCAGAATTACCACAACAATCACTTCGCCACATTTAGAAGTAACGATTGAATCATTTCATAAAATACATATATATGTTTTATACCATTATATGATGCATCATGTTCTGCGAATATACTTTCCAATATTGTGTACATACACAGTATTAACCTCTACCATTGGTCAACTCGGACAATCGGCTAAAATGGACACCTTCCCTCTCTATAAGTCTGTCTTTTTGAGGGTTCACTGTATGTTTTTGAATAAAGTTAATGCTGAGAGGCGAAAAAGAGCTTTTATCTTCACTAAATAATCTGGTTGAATTTTTTGACATACAGTCAAGATAAGCCTGGCTGCTGCAGGGCAAAATTCCACTCCTACTTTTCTGACTGAAGATGATTACTGCAACTTCTGTATTGTAAACATGATAAATAAATTTGTAGGCATATAAGACATATTAGTACGGCTAAATTAGTAAGACAGTCACCTTCCAATCACATGGTCCTGATTTCAAGTCAGGGTAGGGAAATATTAATCTTATATGTAGGTTGGAAAACAAGAAAGATTAGACCCATCTCAGCAGGTTCATCCTTCACATTAATTAATCTTATATTGACTTTTTAAATACTTTTAGATACTTTTGTACAATAATATTTTTGGTTATAAAACAAATGCTTAAATTGAAGTTTTTTTCCAAAACTCTATTTTCAATGCATAATTTTTTTATCAACTTAACAGGACTGGGAGGGGAGCTGACGAAATATATATCCAAAAACACCGGTTCAACGTGACAGATAAACAGTGAAGAGTTTACTCCCCTAAATTGACTGAGGATTGTTCTTGTTCTTGTTACTGAGTAAAACGAAGTCAACTCCCACTTTGATTGGAGTTTGACAAAAAAAATTCAAATTTAAAAGTTTGGGGCAAATGGGTAGGTTTCCAGCATTTGGAAAACATAGAAGGTCAAAGTGAACGTTTACAATTAATCTTGTCAAGTAATTAGTTTAACTCCCAATAAGTCCTCCCATGTCAAAAGCTGAAAGTGTCATTGTGGATCAGAGAGGGCAAGATGGAAAGGTAACTGCAATTTAGAAAAGAGCAAGGAGATCATTTGGAAGGTTGGAAAGCAGAAAGAAATTTAGTAAAAGAAAACAAAAAACGAAAAGAACAGATTCTGTTCAAATACTGCAACATTTTATGTTCAATTTTCGACAGCATTTGGCAATATTTGTTTTTTCTGTGATAACACTTTTTTTGCCGATTGAGTTTTCAATTCTAGTAAAATGTCCAAAACAAGTATAAATAATCATTGCATGAAAAATATCGTCCAAAATGCAATATAAATCATTGGCAGAGAAAAAAGTAATGGAAATATGTATGTGAAGTGTATATTATAGTTATAAACACAGTTTAGTTGGCTTTCTTTTTTTCTTTTCTTTCTTTCTTGAATTCTATTTTTTTTTTCAAGGAACAATATGTAGTTTCATGCAAAAAAGAATTCCTTCTTTCATTATTTCTCAGTTAAAAATACTATCTCTGTTTAACCACTCTCTCTTTAGGTCACTTAATTCCTTACAAACGCCATTAAGCTATTTAAATCTGTACTTATGAAATTTCTATGAACTATTGACTTACTTCACAGTTGAAAGAGAATATACTTATATAATATGCTACAGCTATGTCTATATTTCTGGTCTGTGATATTTGCCAAGGGAGATAACTATTAAATGCTAATCATAGAGTAGTCAGCCCAATTTTTTTTTTTTTTTGCAAATCAGCGTACATTCTGGTTGAATATCAAGAAAATGCAGAGCAACAAGGTTTTTGATATTTCATAAGTACAATGCGATTGCAAAATTATTTACCTTCTGCCGTCATTTTTTGATGTCATAGGTAAACTAGTGTATAATAAAATGGAACCCAAAACAAATGCACAAAAGGATTTTGTTTCTTGTTGAAATGAAAACTTACCAAGTTAAGCTAGGAAGATGAAGACGGCTTGAGAGTTGATAATCATCTTATAAAAAGTAATTTTCTTCCTAGATTTATCTATATCATAATTCTTAATGGTTTTTACATTTTGACTTGAATATTCATATAAGAACTGTTCTCTAAAAGTAAATGGAGTAAAACAATTTCAAGACTTTAAATGGTTCAAGTTTGCATAAAATCCTGTCACACTCACATTAAAAGAGATACAATAATATCATATATTTCTGTGAGTAAGTTTCTCTTGTTAGCACAAGACAGAAATGGTGTATTCTTGCCAACTATTCTCCAGGGCTGAAAGTTTTTGGTTGAAAGATGAAAGATAAAAAATAAAAAAAACTGCCATGGTCCAGTGGCCAAGAATATTTTCTTAAACCCATTGAATGGGAGTGGCTGGCGATAAAGTGAAGAGCTCTTGTTGAACTAGGGAGTACAGTATTTAGCACATCTGTCCCAACTGGTTCCAGAGATTGAGATCATTTCTGTCAAACACACTTCAGTGATAAGGGGAAGGGGGATTTTGAGTCAAGATCATCCTAAGATTAAGAAATGGAGAATTTGTTGAGCCAGCTATTAGATTAAAAAGTGTGAAAAGGAAACACTTTCGGCTTCTTTGTTAATAGTTTTGATATAACTCAATCACTTTTAACTTACATTTTTGAGAAAAAAAAAAAAAAATATATATATATATATACCACAGGTCTGGTTAGTCACTCAATAGAAGCTGACAAATGACTAACATCTTTGGCAGCATGCCATGTTGGGGTGATCGATAAAAAGTCTAAATTTTCAAAAAAAAAACGTTAGTGCTTCCGGACATAAACTAAGGGATCAATTTCGAACCCCACTAACAACCTATCTACGGAGTGGAATTTTCAAAAAACAAAAAAATCCGTTTTTTTCCCCCTAACATGTAGTAGAGCTTTACATTTTCAGCCTTCTAGCTCTATTGGTGCAGCCTGTATGGACAATATATAAACAGACAGTCAGTCAGCCAGCCCAACTTTAAAACCGAAGAAACCCATGTTGACAGTTCCTTACACATATGTATGTGGATGTACAAACATATTGTTTTCTTCAACACTTGAAGAGATGCCTCATTGAAACAATGCTTTCATGTCAAGACTATATTCTTACATGTACCATTCTTTACAAAATTAAATTTTAAAAAAAAACATAGTAACCTAAGTGTTTATATCTTGGAAACACTCAATATGTTCCCCAGTCTCTCCTACATATGAATGAATGTACAGCACATTTGAACATCTGACAAAGTAATAAAAAACTTATCTAAATTATTATTAATTTTGACTAGTTTTTACCATCATCCTAAATTTCAGTTACTTTTTATCACAACATTGAATTAGACCGTAATTCTGAGGTTATGGTTAAACAGCTTAATTGGAAATAAACTAGTCAATATTAATAATAATAATGTTACAATACTTCATCAAAGAGAAAAAATTTGAAAAAATTAGAAATATCATTATATAAATCAGTCTTGATTCACTGTTCAATATTTTCTTTCTTATTCAGGACTAACTTTGCGATATTCTCTTGGAATTTTAAACTTTTAGTGTTAAATCCAATTTTTAATTCATATTATCTTTTCTGCGTAAAAGTTATAAGCAGTGACCCTGTTGTCCAACAGAATTAACTAGACCATACATTAGGCACCTTCCCAAAGAAAAAAATAAAACAGAAAAAAACAATACAACAACCATCCATCCTAAATAAAATTATGATGTGCAAGTGAGACAAAAATGAGGATACCAACTTCACCGTAGACCCGATATAACATAATTTGAGCATGGACCTCAATTTTCAAAAGTCAAATTTGGCTCTCAAACTAATAGCTAAATACAAAAATAGAAAGACTCCCTACTGAATCAGGTTACACCAACAGTAAAAAGGAAATGAATTGGACAAAAAAATTTCAGTAGAAACTCATCACCCTTTTTCCTTTCATCTCTTACTAAAAAGATAACTAATATATCATTAAATACCCACACTAAACACTCGCAACATATGTATCCAATATTTTCAAAACGTACCCTTCTGGTGAGTTGACATGATTTAGATATTTTTTCAATATTTATTTGTCTTCCTGCCACAGTAGCCTCACTAAAAGTTTTCTCATTTCTGCATGAATCATGAAGGTTGGTCTTGGAGGACTGGCGTTGGTCTGAATTAAGTTTGTAAAAATGGAAAATCTATTATAAGGTGGACTCACTTATACTGCAGTAAAAAATTATGGACCCCGACTTCTGCGTTGTAACGAGTCTTCAGTATATAAGTAAGCCTTCTCAAGTGGTGGGATAAAAAAACTCTTTGGGCTGATACAGCATCAAGACGACATGAAAACTAGACTTTAACAACCCTGAAACGGAGGCAATATCACAAAGTCAGGCATGGTTGAGAAGATTTAGAAAGAAAAAAAGAAAGAAAGGAGCATATTCCTGGTCTTTGCAATCAAGTTCATATATTTGATAGGAGACCTCATTAGAGAGAGCATAGGGTAACGCTGGCTGCTTGCACTAGTGTGACAACAAGTTGCCTAAGTAGAGAATTCAACACAACCTGGATGACTATATGCCAAGAAAAGACAAAAATAAAAACAATAGAAAAACCACAGGAATCCCAGCAACTGGTTAAAAAAACCCACCCTCTAAACAGCTCTGTATTGTCAATGTCTTGAGAGTATAAAGATTTACTCAATGTACATGACTTGATGTTCCTTTTCAAGTTTGACTCAGAAAATTGATACTGCTTGCGAGAATATCTGAGGCCTGATCTAGAATCATCTATAACAGGAACTCCATCTTAACCCTAGGAAGAATTCACCTGAGGAAGGTTGAAGAATGCATCAACTGAAATGAAGAATGAGAATATCCCTCCTGATGACTACATTTGCACTTTATACAATGAAACACAATGGCAGAAGGAAAGAGAATGTTAAAAAAACAGTGACAGCTGCTTTACTGATTAGATCTTTCAAGTGGGTACCATGAAATTAGAAATCACTGTGAGTAGAAAGAGAGAATGATTCAAAAGCAGGAGGTGGGGGTGGGTGGATACACCATAAATAAATATTAGGGGGGGAAAAAAGAATAAATAAATAAAAAAAAAGTTCAATAGAAATTTCTAGGGTATTATTTAGCAATTAGGTCAATGGGAATTTTTTTTTAGAATCTTGCCAAAAAAATTTTTTTCTCATGAATCAAAAACACACACAAAGAGTAATCATTATATCACCCCATTCCGCAAACCAAAAAAAGATTAATATCTTTACAACTATAAGCCAAATCACTTCATGTTTTCCCTGGGTTCCCATTGTTCTGACAAGATGGAACTCCTGCTCTTGAAATATCTCCTGTCATCTTGTAGTTACCATCCATAATAGCAAGAGTTTCCTGTACAAACAGTTGATTAAGATGTTATGATAAGATGTAAATATAATATTCTTTACAACCGACATTCTCCCCTCAGTGGATTTTTGTTTTATCACAACAAGCAGTCCAACATCATGATTGTGTCACTCTTTTATATCAAATGTACAAATGCTGATTTGTATTTGATATTTCCAACCCTTAATATTAATACCTTCCCTACTTTTCTCCCCCTGTGAACATATGCTTACACAGACATTAATTTTTTAAGACATCGGTTTGGCTGATATGAAGCATTTGTGAACCTGTGAATGAAATAAGAATGCAATTCTTTCTTTATTTGATTTTATAAACATTTCTTCTTCCTTTCCTTTCTCATGTAATAGTCATTAAGATTAATAATAAAAGTGGCTCGATTCTTTTTATGTAATCCAAATTTTTCTGTAGCTTTCTTTCTTCATAAATAAAACGTAATGTGCATCCATATTTTTTTCAATGAGCACACAGATACTACACTCTAATCCTGGGTAGACACTTGGATCCTAAGTAGAGATGAGAACCAATTTCAACAGGTAACCCTATCTTTTCTGCATACAAGCAGCATAAATCTTGGGTTTTCAACAATTCTAAAACAAAACATTTCAGGTTTAATCAAACCCTCCAAATCAACATTTCAGAATTGGCTGGTATTTGTTTTTTTTTTGTACAGCATTACAAGCTGCTCTCACAAACCCTTCATAGCGAATACAATATGCAGTTATAACTCACTGGTCCAAGCAAAAAAACTGGCTATTTATGAAGTTTCTTCTACAATTTTTCAAATCTTTTTTTCTTCTTTGCATTGTCCTTTAATGGACCTTATTTAGGACATCATAAAAAAAGTGTATAGTTTTCAATTGTAGTTGTGACATTTTTTCCAGCTCATCTATGGTAAAGTTGACCGTTTTTTCTTTTTATGACTTCATAAAAGGGAAACAGTTTAGTTTCCAATCATAGCCAGGAGCTCATCTATTGCAAAGTCAACCCAAGCAATCACTCGGAATAAATGTGCCATAAAATATATTTTCCCATGCCAACAGGTTTAAGAATAAAAATAATCTACTGGCTAATTTCTGCAGCCAGCCACCATCTTCATCTGAAAAGTAGACTAGGTCAATTTTGATCATGCTGGTTCAGATAGTGTATGTTTGTTTGAATCTAAAACAATGAAACAGGCCTTCACCCAAATAAACCACTATCTTCCTTGTCTAATTGTGAAAACAGACATTATAGGATTAAGTGGATACAAAGACACATGTGCTGCTTAGATATTGTTCTATTTTTGCCAGAATATTACCAGGACCTATAAAACCAAGATCAAGCATTTAAATGTACACGAATAAAAGACGATCAACAAAGATTTTTCTATTCAGAGACATATATACATATACATTCATAGAAATGCATACACATATATATAAACAGATAAATAGATGAGAGAGATATATACACACGAGTAGATACATTCATGCACGTACTACACATTAATATGTGCGTGAGTTGAACACATTAAGAAATACACATAAGCTTCATTTTCTTAAATCCTTAGTTATCCTGAAATAAAACAAGGGATTTGCCTCAATCCTTAGAGTTTAAGACTCTGAAAGCTGCTTGCTTATGAGGGCATGTGTGTTTGTAGGTCAAATATCTACACACAAGATGGCAAAAAAGCTGATTTTTAGACATTTGAATTTGCGCTTATCAAAGTTTTCCACCCATTACCTCATCATAAAAAACTAACTTTCAAATGTGTTGACAAGTTATCAAACTTCTAAGAAGTTTTCCATAAACCATGAAAACGATAAAAAAAAATTAACAGGACTTGAAACTCAGCAAAATTATTTTGAGATAATTAATTGGACTCTATAAGGCAGTTTGATAAAAGTACAACTTTTTTTTTTTTTGAATAATTAATTATCTACCAAGACAGAAACCGTTTTAAAATTAGTTGTTTTTATAGTAATAGGATTACTTAGTAACTCAATAGAAACCATCATGTGACTGACGTTTTTTGGCAGCATGCCATGTTGGGGTTGATCAACTAAAAGATTAGGAAAAAAGGGTGATCAATGAATAAGTTACTTTTCTTGACTTTTGTTAGGCAGTCATCAATACAAAAAACAAATGCGAATGTAGTCAGGCACAAGCTAAAGAATCAATTTAGCACGAACTTACATTGCCAATCGAACCCCCTCCACTAAAAACCTATTCCGAGGGGGTATTTAGAAAAAGACAAAAAAGTTTTTTTCTAGACATAACTAGGAGTAAATGTTCAAATTTTCAGCCCTCTGGCCCCATTGCTATGGCTTGTATGTATGATAAATAGATAAATACATAACCAGCCAGACCCACTTGAAAACTGAAGAAACTTTTGTTGTGACAGTTTCGGTGGATTGTTTCTAATAACTAATTTTACAAATAGTTTGCCTAAATTCAACTACTTAATATATTTTTCATGTATTACTAGATTGAGCAGTTTAATATACACTCTGCATGTGTAATGTATGTTCATGATAAAGCATTATTTCAAATATGATACCATTATGGAGTAATACCATTTCATGTTGAAAGGTTTTACTATTATATCTTAAATTGCCAGTCAAAAGTTTTAACCCTGCTAGATCTATTCAATATATACTTGAGAAAGTTTGTGTGTGTATGTGTGTTTGTTCCTCTTCTACTACCAAATGGTTCATTGTGGCTTGAGGTATTGAATTGAAACACTACTGAAATGCCCAAACTGAAAGAATACATGAAACACTGGACTGCTAATAAAGTAGATGAAAGCCATTCCATTTCACGGAATTTCAAGAAATTGAATAGTGTTTTTCTTTGGTGGTATTAATTTTTTTGAATCTCAGATTACTGTGTTCATTTTCTTGGTCAACTCTGAATTCCCAGAAAACAAAGAAAGACAATTCAAGGATCTTCCTTTCATGGTTCATAACTTCTAAAAACACCAGCTGACTTTTTTTTTCTTTAAAACTAATGCAAGAGATACATTTACGACTTATAAAAGAATGCATCCATCGTAAAATTTGTAAATGTATTATTTATCTATGATATTCAGTTTATATTATATACATATATATATATTATATACATATATATACACTTATGAAGAAAAAAAAAGATTTTATATGTGATATTCAATTAACAGACAATGTCATACTTGATGGAATTTATGTACTAAAAAAAAAAAAAAAAAAAATTCATCATATTATCATTAACAGCAGGAGAAAAAAATATTGCAATTGTGTTCTCTTGGTGTCATCACATCTCTTCCTATTTCAGTTGTTTAACATAACTGGGATAGACCGACAAACTGACTGAAAAGAGTATAATAGAGATGTGTTGACACATCTGAGGGAAAAAAAAAAAAAATAATTTGCAATTTCTGATTTGCTTTCAGTAAATGTTTCAGGAAATTTTAGTTCACCTGATTTTATAATTATCTGTAATAGGTTGAGTAATACCTAATGGCCTAATGTGATCCAAAAATGGAGTTTAGATACAGTTACCCAAGATATAGCTAATGTACCTATGTAGATTCATTGCAAGTAGAGAGAAAAGGGCCAGGAGTTAATCCTCCATGAAAAAGAAGGTTAATTAGAATAAATAGAACCCTGAAGTTTTGAAAACAAGATACAAAAATTAAGTGAACTCATTCCTTGATGGTTAACAAATCTATTTCTCATTGGGAGCTCATTTAACACTAAAATCAGATGCAGAAGAATGTTGGACATCATTCCAGTGCAACACATTCTAATTCTTAGCTAACGCTCCCACCAGCAAGATAAATGATAACTTAAATATTGTAGTTGATGTTACATTTGGTTTTTTATAACTATATTTGAGCTAGGGCTACCAAAGAGGTTTTGAGGAAACCTATAGATCTGGCTCGCAAATAAAAAACACAGATCTTAAAAGTATCAAATTTGAATAAAAATATACCTATATTTCATTTACTTTTATATGTAAATCACAATAATTATTCGGTCTCTTCTCTCTTCAATTCCTCTCAAAAAATTAAATGATCTGTTATTGATTGCAAAGGATTGTGACAATAACATTAACTTTCAAACAAGTTCAACGTTTTTTTTTTCTCTTTCATTACTTATTCATTTCCTGTTGACATTTTTGTTCATTGCCAGGTTATAGCTCGAACCACTTATCTATCAGTAGCTTATTTGAAGATGGTTAAAATTCATTTAAATATCGTTTTATAAAAAAAAATATTTTATTCGAAAAAAATTATCTATTTGACGTATGAAAAAACCCAGATGGTTGGTGAAAAACACTGCATTGGCAGTTCTAGTTTTAAAATAGAAAATAAGCAAAACAATTGACAGTGATGGTATTTCACTTCTCTAAATGATAACAACCAATTTTATATACTATATTTTCAGCATTGAAATGTGACCCCCCCCCCCAAATCATCTGTTCTAGAGGCTGTAACAACAAAAACAATCCTCGCCTAATTCAGGGGATTAAACTCTCCACAATTCATCATGTCAACCCTAACAGATATAATTAATCATCATTTTCCTACCATGATTTGAAATCACAGCCAAATGATCGGCAGGTGGCTCGCTTACCAACTGAGTCAAATTGACAAGTCTTGCATATCTACCAAAATTTATATTACAAATACTCAAGGGCTTACTTCATCCTTATGAATAAATACATTTATACTATAAAGAAATAGACATTATTATAAATTTTCATCCATTATTCATACAATAAAATACAAAAATTGCAGCAATCATCTTCAGTCGGAATAGAAGAGGGAGTAGAGTTTAACCCAGCAGCAACCAGGCTTATTTAGTTTATTTCTCCCCCCCAAAAGATTTTGCAAATCAAAATCGAGGTGCGTCCTTGAGGCTCGAATATCCTCGACACACTGAAATGCATTGAATCTACATTTCACTGAAACTATCACATTGTGGCAAAATCATTCTATTTCAAAACCCTATACAGAGTGATAAGTATAATCCGACCCGTTAGAGAGAACTGAATTAATAATAGAACAAAAGCATGATAATGGGCCAATAATTGAATAAAGTTACCTCATTATCATCTGAAATTAGCCTCAAGTGAAATTTGAACAGTCAGCCATTCTAGCACCTGTTCTTTCCTCACTTCCTGATAAGTATCTTATCCTCTCAGCAGCTGATGAGTTGAAAGAGCAACAATTCACCAAGGCAGTTCCATAGGTATTTGGTAACCAAACTACAAAATTAGAATATCTTCAGGTGTTTGTGACGTTCTTTCCAAAGAAGTACTAATGTCCTTGACCATTTACTTCTATTTCTGATTGATTCAAATTCCTAAAATAAGTAACACAAAGAAAAAAAAAAAAATATCAGTGACAAACTGATAAGTCCCCTCAAAGTTTTGATGGCATATAAGACATCCTCTTCTTATTTCAGCAGGGAATATTAAGGAAAAAAAAAAACTTAATTTCCCAGGATTCTTCTCCCAGTTTTTTTCAATTCCTTCTCAAATTTTGAGCCAATGTGGGGTTTGACAATGAAGATTACATTTACTTTATAAACAATTTTTTTTTTAGGGGGAATCAAACATGGTAAGGACACCCTCTACCATGCATAAATGAATCATAAATGTACCTGGCTGTGAACTAGCACTAATTATCTCTAAATTGTCTTCACTTATAAAAATAAATCAAGAAATAGATCTTTTAACTGAAATTATCTCAAAATTACCAGCAAAAGATTTTGGAACTGTTGGTCCAAAAATGGCCATAGAGACCCAAAAAGGCACTTTTTTGAAAAACAAAAAAAAAGACAAAAACAAAAAAAAACAAAAACAAAAAACAAAAAACATAAAACAAACATTTATAGTTGGTACCTAGGGGTGCACTCATGCAAATTTTAATGGTTATAGCCCCAAAAATGTGACCAAGAGTGCCTGGAATCACACCCACCGACATATGAACACTCAAAGAAAGAAGACTCCATAGCCCACTTGGCAAGTTAGTGGGGTTATGGTGATTTGATACAAACAGAAATTTTCCATTTTCTTCACTGAGGAAAATCTGAACAAAATGTCAGTAACATCCTAAAAGTTGAATGAAATAATCTCAAGAGAAGCAGTTCATATTTTTAGCATCATAATTAGTTATGCATACATTGCTGATCCGAGTCCAACCGAAAATCTTTTCTTGGCTTGTTTCGCGATAATTTATCATCTATAAATGTTTTCACAGTGTAATAAATATTACTTAAAAGCCTTTTTAAAACATCTTATCGGTACAGATTTTATATGATAACAGAAAATATTTGATAAAAATAAAAAGATGAATTTTAACAATGAAAATGTCTCAATCAACTTTGCGAATGACAGAATGAGAACAAAATGCTTGACCATTTAACTGAAGTAAGGAAAGCTGAGCAGTCATTTAAGTAAAACGAAATTTCCTTACAAGAAAACACAGAAGTTTTTTCTGCTTCTAAAAAAGTATCTGCAGATTGTCTGGTTTGTAGTTCATTCTACACCTGTTTTTTTGTGATTTTCAAAAAATATTTCTGAAAATTTGAAAAATAGGTTTAGAAGAAAGAAACTGAGGGTATGGATGATTTAAGTTGTGTGGAAAGATTGGAAAAATTGCGGCTCACAACATTATTTGACAGTAGAATGCACAGACATTTAATTGAAACTTTTGAAATATTGAATAATTATGGTAAAAACTTATTTATTGTGTCTAATAAAACAAATAATGGATTACATGGTCAATGGTCAATATTGGGAACTCGGAGGAAATCTCTGAAAGAATTTAAGTTATCAAGTATACAGTATAGCAAGGTGATGTTGAAGTGGAATAAGATTTTTTGAATGTTGATTAAATGATATATTAGTAGATGCTCATAGAGGCATTACATATAAATAATTAAATAATTCTGAATTTTCAAAATAGAAAATGTGAATGCTGCTAGATACAAACAAGGAGACCAATTCAGCATAAACTTACATTGTAAATTAAACTCAACACTAAAAACCTATTTTGGGAGAATTAAAAAACAAAACAAAGAAAATGTTTTTTCTGGACATGATAAGGAGTAAATGTTTAAATTTTTAGCCCACAAGCTACAGTGGTGCAGTCTATACACATGACACACAGATAGAGAGATAGATGAAGAACCACTTAAAAACTGAAGAAACCTATGTTGAGGTTGGCGGTTTCTGGCAGAGTGGCAAGTTTTCTCAGATTAGCTATTCACACATTCAGTTTCATCAGGCTAATAACATGAAAGGTCTTTTTTTTTTTGCTCTTGTAACTGGCACGAATACAACATCTGACCTAAAATTGGTCAACAACCGATGCTACTTAGGGATGTTCAGTAAGAGTCTGTGAGCAGACTGACATTCACTGGATTGGAACAACTGCAATGCGTGGGGTGGGGGAGATGGTTTTCAGGATGATTATCTCTCTTGTCTGTCAACGTATAAAGGCCAGTTCTTCTATTGTTAGAGTAGTTAAGTCTCATTTGAATCAAAAAATGCTTGGGTGGTGTGATGCTAATAAAGTGTTCAACCCTTTAGGAAAATATTTCACAGACTAGAAAAATAGAACTTCTGCCAATGAATAAATGCATATTTTGGAAAGTGCGTTTGAACTGAAAAGTCATAACGGAAAACGATATGAGGAAAGTACATTGTATATTAGTTAGTTTGCTACTCTCCAAAGCCATCAATAATTGCTTTGTCTTACTTTAAGAATTGAAAAACGGGAAAATTAAGATATTTTTCTTCACAACATTTTTTTTCATTTTTTTTTTGATTAATCATAATTAAGGCTTTTGATCAGCAAAGAACATTTTTTTTTTTCAGGAGTTGATTACTCATAGTTTGAGCAATTCCAGAACACTTTTCTAAAAATGGTAGACATAATATCTCCAGGGATTTATCTGTAAAATTTGTAAAAATCAATGAAAGCAGCAATGTATAAATAATATAAATCAAAATGATAATAAAAGGTGGAGATAAATAAAATAAAAAATTATCCTTTTCTGATGTTTGGAATTGAAAATTACTTTTCTAAAAGTTCATCCCTCAATAAATAAGGCTTGAAAATCTCATTAAAATTGAATAATATGCTGATTTTTTGACAGATTTTAAAAATTTCCTAAGTGTTGATTTCCTGGTAAAAATTGGGTCCATATTGTTCATACCTAATAATCACAAAGTTTCAAATTAATTCTAAGTACAATTGGTTTCATACACCATGCTAGTTTTACATCATTGTATACAAGATTCTTCATTTCTTCATTTATAATAAATGAGAATCGATAAAATTCAGATATACTTAGAATTATTCAACATTTTGAACAAAGATGTCTGCTCAGGTAGTGTAATGGTTAGCACGTCTGCCTCACATAGAGAAAGTCCTGGGTTAGATTCCCAGAATGAGCAAAGCGTGAGGAAAACTCTTTCTTAGAACAGATTTCCTTGTGCAGACTTGAGACTTGCAAGGATCACTAAGCAGACACATACAACAGAAACCAGGACTTTGTCACAAGCCTCCTTAATATCCATACCTTGCAAAAATGAATCACCGTAGCCTGCAGGGGTACCAGAACCAAATTATCTAAGAAGCTTGGTCCAAAATGACCATAGAGACCCAAAAAAGCACTTTTGGGGAAAAACGAAAAAAACATTTTAGATGGCACCTAGTGGGGTACTTGTGCAAATTTTCAAGGTTGTAGCCCCAAAGATGTGACCAGGACTGCCCAGAAACACACATATAGACGCACAAAGAGAGAAGAATATGTGGCCCACTTGGCAGATTGGTCTAGCGGGCAGGCCATTTGTGGGGCTACTGTGATTTGAGTGTGCCAACAGACCATGCTTATAATTGGACATTATGAATTGATTACAACATAATGGTTAAGGAAACGGAAAAAAGAAAGAAAAAAAAAAAAAAGAGGTCTGATGAGTCACTCAATAGAAACTGTTATGAGACCAATGTCTTTTTGCAACATATTGTGTTGGGCAGGGGTGATCAATGAAATTTTACTTCTTTCGCCTTTGGTTGGCATTGATCACTGAAAATTTTCAAAAAACAAGCATGAACACTACCAGACACAAACTAAGAGACCATTTTAGCACAAACAAACATTGTAAATTGAAACTCCCACCAAAAACCCATTTTGGTGAGAAATCAAAAAACAGAAGTTTTCTAGACCGGGTAAATGTTTACATTTTCTGCACACTGGCTCCAGAGGTGAGGCCTGTGCGCATGATCCATCCAGACACAGCCTGACCAACTTAAAAACTTGAGAAACTTATGTTGATGTTGACAGTTACTAATACTGCCGGCTATTGAAAAATGAACAATATAAACACAATAGACTTTTCTGACAGACCTTCCTTGTACTTTGAGATCATGAATTGAGTATAACATAATGGTTTAGAAAAGAACAAAGGAAAAAAAATTCAAATGAGATAGAGACTGGTTCTATTACAATACAGTTTCAGTCCTCAAAATAACAGACAATAGACATTTGTTCTAAAAGCCTCCAATAGAATTAGGTTGACTACAGTAAAAGAAAAGCAAATCATTCTTCACAGATTTGGTAATTAAAAAAATGAAGAACAAAAGACAAATTTCAAAGACTTATCAATTTTGGAGAATATAAGAGAAACAAATGAACGAAAGTTCTTTTTTATTATTATTATCATTAAAGTAATAACCATTCATAGAAAAATCTTTTTAAAGCTAAAATCATCGTTTAGAAAAAAAAATCTTGAAACTATGAATGTCCCTGGTTGAAACAGTTGAGAGAGAGAGAGAGAGAAGGGCAATTGGTTGTTCATCAGGACCATTGAGTCAGAGATGTCTAGTTTTTGCTTATAAAATGTAAACAAACAATCAGATCAGCTATAACTCATCATTCCCCCACGTAGGATATCTCCACAAGCTAACATTCAAAATTTCATTGAAATATATTGAGGAATAATGAAGTAATCCAATCAAGAGAAAGGAGACAACAACAATAAAAACAGACACCCATAGCTAATGGAATACCTGGCATCTTTTTATGCCTTGAACAAATATACAATAGAGAAAAAAGAAACTGTTTAAGGGATATTTGTTAACAGAGATGTGTAGTGGCTAAATAAGACTAGTTTTGATCATTGACAGTAATTATTGAAATTAATTTTGAGAAGTTTTTAATAATAACTGTCAAAATTGTCTGTTTAGGTATCAGGATACCAGTTGCATTTAGCTGTAAAATCTTCAAACGTTTAGAAGATACAACTGTATTTTAGCATAATATAAAATATAGATATTATTAAATGATCAATGCTTTATTATACATAAATTCATTGGGGCCAGCTTTTTTGTTGTTTTTACCAGAATATTTCAGCTGCTGTACTCACTGGCCTTCCTCAGGTGTCTATTGCACGGGTTCAAATGAATTGAGATATATATATATACACACACACACACACATACACACACAAGATTAAAATCTTCAGTAAATATTGCTCTGTAATGTATTTATAACACTTTTGATTTAATAAAAAATATCAAACTTCAAAATTTCAACTCCACTATTTTTCATAAAAATTATTAAATTACGTTAACAAGTATTATTATATATCATCAGTCTTTCAACGTCCGTCGTTGGACATAGACCTTCCCCAGGATTCGCCACACGTCTATCATGAGCATCGCGAAGCCAGTACATTCTAAATTTGTCTAGCTTGTCTCTCCTTCAAATACTCTGCCAGCCTCGGTTGCGCATGTGATATCTGGGGATCCATGACATGAGTCGCGATGTCCATCGGTTGTCCACCATTCATGGAGATTTATACATTTTCTCCAAAGAAAATTTTTTCTTTCCACTCAGTCATTTATTCATATCATGCAGGGTTTTGAAATAATTTTGTGATGTAGTAAAATACCAACTCTTTACATGAATTGTATAGAACATAATTGAACACAATGAGAATTATTCTTAAAACCTAATCAATTTTGATCTTAAAAGGCTCTTGAGTCACCTGCAATTTTATGACATTTTACAAGCTTGAAAAAGAAGAAAAAAAAAAAAAAATTGAGAAAAATTACTACCTGCAACTAAAGTTAAAAATCTAATTCAAGGTTTCATCATCATCACCAGTCTTTTAACGTCCGACATTGGACATAGACCTTCCCCAGGATTTGCCACACTTCCCTACCTTGGGCGTAACGGAGCCAGTATTTCCTGAACTTGTCTAGCTCGTCTCTCCATCTAACATTTTGCCGGCTTCGGTTGCGCATGTGGTCTCGGGGGATCCATGTTGTGAGTCGCAATGCCCATCGATTGTCTGCCATTCTTGCAACATGGCCAGCCCACCGCCATTTGAGATTTTTAATGGATTCTATGATGTCCCTAACTCTTGTCTTTTCTCGTATGTACTGTGCTGTCTTGTGGTTTCTCCATGTGAGGCCCAGCATTATTCTTTCATGTGCACATTGCATGGTTCTCAATTTACGGGTCTGTCTCTTGGTTAAGTTCCATGTTTCAGCTCCATAAGTGACTATTGGGAGGATGCATTGGTTATACACCCTTCTCTTTAGGATCAATGGGATCTTATTATTTTTGAAGGTTGAGCTAGCTCTGCCAAAGGCTTGCCATCCTAGTGTGATTCTTCGCTTGATTTCTTCTTCTTTTGAGGGTCTCATAGAGATTCGTTGTCCTAGGTAGATGTAGTGGCCTACTTCTTCCAGTTGTGTGTCCTCGATTTTGATCTTGGTGTTTTTATCTCCATGATTCAAGGTTTATCTATTCTTTAAGTTGAAACAAGTCAAGATTTGCTTGGATAACTTCAATTGCGAAATCCAAAGAACATTTAACACATCATATTTACAAAAAGCAGTTTTTTCTTTACTAAAGAAACATTTGAACAAGTAAAACCAGGATAATTTCTAGATCTTCTCAGCAATTTTGGTGCAATTCATATCTTCATAACAGAAAAAAAAAAAAAAATCTTATTCACAAGTCATACAATGCTGAACAGAATTTTAAACAGATTTTCACATTATTCTCATCATTATTGGATGAGGATGAAATACATTTTTTTATTAATTTCAACTAGTTTTAACATTCATCTTAATTCTGAGTCATTTTTATCACAATGTTGACTCTGGCCATTGTTGTACGGCTACAAGCAAACATCACAATTAGAAATAAAGAGTAAGCCGCCATTGAGAATCAAACTCACACACTCATTGCTACAGAGAGTTTAATGAATGCCTGGCCACCTCTGGCAGTAAGATTGAGTTTTGATAAAATCAAGTAAGAATCACGATGAAGATAAAAACTGTTGAAATTCATAAAAAATATTGAAATGTTCCCGATATTTTACATATCAATGGCTTATCCAATTATCAAAAACTGAACTAATACTGAAATACTTTGGAAATACCAGGCAGAGGCCGACAGGAAATAGAGTTCACAGAAGGATAACATGATACATTACAAAGGGTTTTTTCAAAATCATCTGTACTATCAAAAGTACCTTTAAATTTACACAATGAAAATAAAAAATATTGCATCTTACAATTTTTCAAGGAACTGGGAACAAGCTTCTTCTCGGAATGGATCCTTCACATCAAGTGTTTTCAATCTTCTGGCTAAATCTCGAATTTCTCGAGAAATATTCTTGTACCTGGAAAATTAAAATATTATATTTTAATTGACAAATAATAACAAGACAATATCAAAGAACAATGCAAATCTTTTTCCTTTTAAACATTCAAATCTTGATTTTAAAAAAAACAGATATCACAAAAATATTCCAAGAAATTGATTAAAGATTTAAAACAAAGGAATTTGAGATAACACAAAGTGGAAGTGTACTGATAGCTCTAATACAAAAGCCAACTATAGAACCTCAATGGTTAAAAGAGAGGAGTTGTTATGACATAGTATCAGATAACTGTAGGATTGGGCCAAATTTTGCACATATCTTCAATTCTAGGTATCTTATAAAAGCATAGACACTGGCTAGTGATATAACTCACAGGCCATTGTCCCACAATCTCATACCAGAGAAAGAAGCACCAGAAGTTTCCATCATTAAAATTTTCTATTGCTCTCAAGACAGAGTATACACTTTTCATACTTGAATAAACCAAGAAGATGAGTGTTGGAATATGGAATTCATAAAAAATATCACCTGTCTTGAAAAAAATCAATTCATATTGCAAATTCTTTGTGGTAGAGAAGCTAATGCAATTTAGCACTTTCATCATAATTACTATCTTCAGATCTTGAAGTGTTTCGATAAAGACATTTTAATTCTAGTGAGAGACAAAAATGGTTTCAATCATTGAACAGAGGATTACATTAAGCTTTATAATCTGGTAAATCATGTAGAGAGACTACAATAATTTGACAGTGCGATTATCTCTGGTGAATTGTCATCATGGAGTAATCAATCACATGCAGTACTTAGGTAGAGACCGGTGAATGGACCTGTCCTCTCTCTATGGAAAATGGAATGTCCCCCTCCAGGGCACGCACCTGAGCATAATATATAGAGAGTCTGGGATGGACAATCGTTAGAATCCCCCCCATGGGTTTTGATGATGCACTTCTAGAAGGACATTAAATTGTCTTAAGGGGGCCCTGGATTGGAATCAGAATTATCCCTCTCCTAGTCGGGTTGCCTTACCAAGGCATGAGCGCCCAATCAGTCATACTATTTTACCCATAGCTGGGTATTTTGAACTCGGGTCACCAATTGCAGAGACTGGAATTTATATGCCTAAATTCATTATGGTCAAGAGGCAAACCTGAATTCAAATCAATGCAAGGCACTGGAAGAGAAATGATCAAAGAAAACACATTTGATCAGTTCATGTAGAACCAAAAATAATTGATCTCATAACACTCAAGATAATAGGAATCATTTGATATCACTGAAATAAATCATCTAATTCAATATTTTACATCTGCAAAAGTTTCCGGCAAAAAAGTTTTCAGCCATGTATTCAGCATCAAGTTTTCAAAAAAGAGTGTAAGAAAATCTTGCTCGCTCCTAAATTCGTACTAGACTGGATACTTGTCCAAAAATAAACAAACAAATAAATAAATGCATGGATAAAACTGAAAAACTCTCAAAATCGAGAAAAGAAACATTTTGATTCTAGAGAATGTAGATGTTATTAATAGACCTGACAAAATATGACCCAAAAGAAGCTTCTTTCAAGAAACAACAAAAAAACTTTTAGAAGGGGTCTAGTGGAGTACTGATGTCAATTTTCAAGTCTGCAGACAGGAATGGTATGGCCAGAAACACTGAAGCACATATACAAATAAGAAGGGACAGAGCCCTTCAGAGGCCAGAAACGCTGGAACACATATACAAATAAAAAGGGATAGAGCCCTTCGGAGGCCAGAAACGCTGGAACACATATACAAATAAAAAGGGATAGAGCCCTTCGGAGGCTATGGTTGTTCAATATATAGATATATAGAATTCAGATAGTGCTAAATTTTTGTTTTTAAAAAGCAATATTTATAATTTTTAGAGGGTTTTTTCATGAGCTCAGGCAAATGTACATGTGCATAATAGAAAATAAGCAAAGACATTCTCCTAGTACTCAGCCCCGGCCCCCTCGTCTATGAGAGATATCAGAGTACCCACTATTCTAACTCTCCCTTCCTTTCTAAGACGGATACAGTCCCCTTTTGCTATGCAAATAAGCTATTTTTAAGCAGTCAGTGTATTCAGTAGAAAAAATGTGCCCAGTTTAGCATGAATTAACATTGTAAACACAAATGCTTCCATTCATTGGATCACCTCAACATACATATAGAGAAAATGATACTCTGTTAGCCACTGGGTCGAATTTTGAAAAACAAACAACATATTGAATTATAAGTTATTGAATGGAGTGTGTGTGTACATTTCTAGTTTCTAATATAAATGGTTTTGGCTGCCCATGTGACTAGGACTTTTTCAGTTTTTGGTCAGAAACTGAATGTCATTGTTGTTAGATATAAAAATGAAGTCAACTCCAATAATTTGACTTTGACAATATTCATTTGCCATTTCAGCACCGTCGCACACAACTTAATCGAATTGTGTTTTCACTACTTTTGTTTCAATTCAACATTTCCCTTAATGTGAGCTCTCATATGTTGAATCGCTACTATGCACGTATATTGATGTGGAAGATTCCAGCATTATGTTCTATTCATATATTACAAAGTTTTGACTAGTACTTGTTTGTTGAATCATCCCACGTTTCGTAGACTGTAAATTAATTTAACCTTCAATTATTTCTAAGGTTTCTCGTCATTAGTCATGGAATTGAAGTTTGGGAAATTGTTACAAAAAAGTTATCAACATATCCAAACCATAATTGTTCAACCCCGGTTCTTAAATTGAGACAGGGCTCAAACTTGAGGATATAATATAATTAATTTTCGCTTTATTCAGAAACTGAAGCAATACTACATAATAACGAATAAAGACGACGATTTCAAGGTAAGGATTACTTAGTTGGAACACACTTAGTTTCAACAAGTCTTTTTCATCCACGTGTGTTGTGTAAAGAATTGTCAGAATTGAGAAAGCCCAACATATCTATATGTAAATAAATCAAGAAAGAGAAAGTAATGAGAACTAGCATGCAGATATCTAGAAAATAATAAATCATTTCAACTTCAAAAAATAAATAACTGTTGTTTTGTGTGAAATTAAATAACGCCGGTAGAATTTCGTTCGAAGTACAAAAACACGTGGTTTGTTTCTTTACTTACTTCACGTACGTCTCTCGCTTCAAAATATAGAATCGTCTCATCAGTTTAACCTCATGTAAGTTATTGTCGGCTTCCCAAGATATAAAATCAACCTTTTTCAGCAGTTTTTTCTCGTGAAATTTCAATTTTCGGACCATTTTGCCTGGAATTCAATGAAAATTAATCACACAGCAAGAAGCGTCCAATAACAGGAAGTTTACAATGATGTTAAGCGGAAGTGGATTGGTTTACGGCAGTCGTTTACACATACGCCTTGCCGAAAACTTCTAAACGATATTTTTGATTTTAAATTTTCTTCGCAAATAAATTTTCTCTCTATGCCAATTTGTTTTATTTTATTTTAAGAAAAAAGACTGAGTGAAATGTATTTTGTACATGAAGTATCTGTAAAGATATAATTACCCAAACAGATGTATACCACAACATGCAGTGGGCCACTTGTTGAGAAAAGGGTCACAGTTTCGAGCCCTTCAAAAATGGACCAAATGTTTGCTGAAGTAGTTTTTTGCTCATTCAATCCATAAGACTCCGGGGTACTTAGGGAATTTGTTAGTTTTAAAAAAAGTTAATTTCTCAATTTTTTGGGAGGTTGTTCTGTTTACCATGTAATTATAGTGCGAAAGTGGGCACATACTTTCCGTCATTTTTACGGAAATGCAGACGGTGGTACGGATAACGAGAGTTACTTCAATCTAACATTTCTAAATTTTAACCATGTGAACAATTTTAACCCTCGAAATAATTTTAAAATTTACAGGGTTGGGGTTAGGCCACAATGTAAAGTTGGTCCCGATTGTAAAATTTCACAACCTTGCTCACTCGATGCTAGAAACGGCGCACAAATGAAAAAAATTAGGTTAGATTTATTCAAAGCAATGACGATATAATTTATGTACTTACTTCAGAGACCATTCAGTTGTTCTGTAATTGACTTACATAACCCTAACACTAACCCTAACTCTTATCCTTTGTAGTTGAATTCAATGAAATACAGTTAAATGATGAAGCTTTCTGCTTCCAGTTGTACTGTAATAGACTTTACTGTAGTTAGATATATTGAAATGTATTAGAAACTCCCAACCAAAACAGTAGACATAGATATCTTCAGTTTTCAAGTTGGTCTGGTTGGATATGTATGTATGTATGTCGTGTACAAACTACACCAATGGAACTAGAGGGCTGAAAATTTCCACATTTACTCCTTATTATGTCCAGAAAAAAAGTTTCATTTGTTCTTTGAAAATTCCTACGAATGAGTTTTTTAGAGTGGAGTTCAATTTTCAATGCGAGTTTATGCTAAACTGATGCTTTGATTTATGTGCACTTGATTTTTAAAAATTCAGTCTTTTTAGTGATCACTGTCCAACAAAATGCAAGAGAAGCTACTTATCTATCGGTCACCTTTTTTCCGATGTCTTAATTGATCACCCACATCAAGACATGCTGCTAAAAAACATTGGTCTTGTGACAGTTTCTACCAAGTGACTAACCAGACCTCTGTGTGTTTTGATATAAAAAAATACAGTTTTAAATGGTCAAAATAGCTTATGCCGCTTCAATATATTAGGTAACCTTGTGACCTTGTTTTCAATGTATGATTACAAATAGATAATATTTTTTTTGTTTTTGAGGACAATATAAGATTATTTGGGATTATTTTGATTTTTAGATGTGTCCACATATCCCTATGAGACACTGGTTGGTCGATTGGTTCCAGTTATGTTAAACAACAGAAATAAGAAGGAAGGAAGAGGTGTGATGCCATTAAAAGGTGCTGTATCATTAAGAGCTGTTATATCGATAAAAGGTGTGTTGTCATTAAAAGAAAATCTATTCTGTTCAATTTTTTCTCACCAGCTGCTAACAATGTTATTATAGAATATTCGAGATATGCACTTTTATATTTAAATGAGGTTCAGAATAACCAAAAAAAGACAAGAATAGCCATTTACAACAACTTTCATTGAAATAACATTTGTAGAATATTTCATTTTGTAGTATTTCACAAAAATGAGAATCAATTTACTCAAAGAAAGACTATTTACTCTTCTTGCTCATCCTCCTCCTCCCTCTGCTACTACTACCGTGGATGGTAGACGCATCATTGAACTTAGGGTTCTTGTTTATTTATGAATTTTCTATTTGTAAAATATTTTTTGTTTTTTGAAATTACAATTTATTTAATGTATATGAATCAGCAAACTTGTGAACACAAGAACAAAAGTGAATTCTGGATAAAAGTATAAGATAAATAAAATATGAAAATAATTGAATAATTTTTAATCTTTCTATCATGATTACATCCATTATACTCCGATTGGTCAAAAACTAACCAATCGTCAAAGAAAGAATTTAGGAACGCAGAAATTCAAATGAAACAAACAACAGGCATTAACACTTCTGAGAAATGGATTCATTCGTTTGTTTCTTCATATTTGTTACGTTATGGATTTACAAATTTGTAAAAGATCTTGGTCAGGATTCAGTTTAGCAAACATGATTAATTTTTTCATGAAAATGTATTATTTATTTTATTCAATATATATTTAATGAATAACACTATCACTTATTTTATCAAATATATCATTTTATCTCCATAAACTTCAATCAGTTTTATAAAAATGTAGAAAGAAGGGAGAAAAGGAGTTGGGTAGTTTATTGAAGGTATAGGGAGAATGAAAGTTAGGTAGTTTGATGAGAGGGCGGGAAAAGAGAGTTGAAAAAGAAAGTTAGATAGCTAACTGATGGGGATAGGGAGAGTGAAAGAGAGAAAATGAAGTTGATAAAAGAGCTAGAAGTGAGAGGGGAAAGAGGAGTTAAGAGGAGGGTAGGAAAAGAGAGGAAGAAAGAAAGGTATCCAGAGAAATTAGAAAAAGAGGGAGAAAAAAAGTTGGGTAGTTTTATAAGAGTGTAGGGAGATAGAAGGCAGAAAAAAGGTAGTTTAATAAGAGGATAGGAAGGAAGAAGGAAGAAAAGGAAGTTAGGTAGCTCATTCCAGGGAGAAATTTTTTTGCATATCAAATTAATCCATATTTAAACTATGGATAGACAATGAAGATTGGAAAGGATAAGGGAAAATGAAAAGATATCGGCAGAAGATGACAGAGGAGCAGAGGACAATAGATAGTCTTAGTTGTCAACAGCCATAGAATTTCCACAGGACAAGCTAGTCAGAAACCATCAACTAAAACTGTCATCAAAACTGGCAACATAGGTTTCTCTCAGTTTTTAAGCCAGTCTTTCTAGCTGGCAGACTGCATCACATATACAGACTGCACCAATGTAGCTAGAAAGCTGAATTCAGACACTCACATCTTTTTATTTCTTTTAAATTCCCCCACCTACCCAAGTAGGAAATTAGGACTTTTGCAGCGATCTTTGCCTGGAAAGGTGAGAAGAGTAACTTATTCATCGATCATCTTTTTCTCAAATTTTTCATTAGTTACCCCCAACACGGTATGACATTTACTAATCATAAAATGCAAGAAGCTAAATATGACAGGGAAATGAGATAATTACAGCGTTCCAGACAAAAATGAATTCGGGCCTTTATAAAAAGAAAAGAATTAGAGAGAGACAGCATCTTAATCAGTCAATTCTTTGTTACTTATCAAAAACTATCAACATAGGTTTCTTCAGTTTTCAAGGTTGGCTTGCTGGCAATGTATGTATCATGCATACAAGTCACACCAATGGAGCTAGAGGGCTGAAAATTTAAACATTTTCTCTTTATCATGTCTAGAAAAAACTTTTTTTTTTTTTTTTTGAGAATTATCTATCAAATAGATTTTTAGTGGGGGCTCATTTTGCAATGTAAGTTTTTGCTAAATAGATGACATTCATTTCCAGCAAAATTCACGCTTGTTTTTTTTAAAATCCAGATTTGTTTTTTTAATGGCAATTGCCCAACAAATTGCAAAGAAGTAACTTATTCATTGATCATCCTTTTTCCAGTGTTTCAGTTGATCAACTCGAACGTGGCATGCTACCAAAAGACATTGGTCACGTAATGGTTTCTATTGAGTGACTAACCAGACCTGTTTTCCTTTTTTTTTCAAGTGCAGTAATCCCTCTTATCAGTGATTTCTGTTATCTGCGATTAACCCCAGAAATAAACAAATCATAAGTTTCACCTGTTAGGGTGCATTCTCTGATTACCTTAGTAGGTAACCCTGTTTGTTTGTTTGTTTTTGTTTCTGTTTGTTCAGGGTTTTTTTTTGGTTTTTTTTCCTTTTGTTTTTTAAAGGCAGATGTTGTCAGGCGGTACACAACCTTCATTGGGCGTTTACCCTTAAATCTTAATACCCTCCACTTAGCAAGTCAGCAGTGGTGGCTACTGTCTGTCTGATCTGGCTTCCACTTTTCATCCTCTTGTCTGCTCCATATCCAGCACAAGGCACGGTCTACTTCTTCCATCCTACAAGCTGCTTGCTCTGGTCCCTTTTGGTCCAGGCCCAGTGCTGATAACAGCCGCCACACTGATTTTGCTGGAAAACCTCTACAACCAACTTCCACTGGATCAGCCATGCTTACCATCTGCACTCCTGGACCAAAAGCTGGTATTTCAGGGCTTTTCTCTCATGGGCCTCTTCATAACAATCTTTCAACTGCATGGTAAGCTCAACCAGAATAATCTTATGATCTTCGGTCGACCACAGTATAATGTCCAGACAAAAGATTGCATTCACCACATCTAAGAACTGCAGTTGCCTGCCCACATTGACCATTATCTCCCAATAGCAGTTTGCAGAAGGTTGGACTTTGGTTTTCTGGTTCAGAAATAGCCAGGCTCTCTCTCTAACAAAGGTGATGATCTTCTTGAAGTCCTTGCCAGCTGGCCAATTCTGGCATCTTTTTAGCTCTAGTGCATCAGCTAGAGACAGGAGCACCTTATCATGATGCTATTTATACCGAACTTGAGTTAAAGATGTTCTGTATCCGGTCTGTATGTGTGCCAGCATCCCCCTCTGACCACAGAGCTTGCAGTGCAGGTTCTATCCAAGTCCACACGTGTGCAGATGTGTTGGAAAAGGAAGGGTGTCAAAAGAAAAAAAATGCGAAAGGGCTCCAATCTCTAAAGCTTAGTTCGTGAGATTTTGCGGTTGGGTAGATCCCACTTCATCCATGCTCCTTGGGACCCCTGTTCCACTGCCTTGCCATCTGCTTCTCTCCCTCATGGATCCATACCTCAGTCTGAAGCATGTCTTGTTTGTTCCTTGTATTCACGTTTTTCCACTGCTGAAAGTGCATTGGGCTAAGGCCTTGCTATCCGAAGCTGGGGCTGCCGATGTCGTCTTGCAGCTTCAGCTAGTTCATAGCCTGCTCCACAGCTGTATTGGTTGCCCATTTGCACCCAGATCTGGTGGCAATGCCGGCCTGATTAGTTGATCATCCAAGTCAGGCACAGTAAAACTTTTCATTCCATTACCTTGAATTCCTTCACCACTGAAGATAGAGGAAGCTGCAGTTACCCAATCCGAATATAGAAGCTGATGAAAGAGAAGCTTTGGGGGAACTCCCAAACATCTCCATAGGTGTTCGTTAATTTTCCTCTCGATACCCTACAGCACAGTCATAGGAACTCATAGATTGTAAAAAGCCAAAGCAACTTGGGCAGAAGACCATGCTGGAACAACCAGGCCTTGAATTTACTGGGGAGTCCTGATTTCTCAATCAGTTTCAGCCACTCTTCAGCTTGCATTACAGCATTGGTAATGTTGGCTCTACCTATTAAAGATGCATTTTATGACCTTCCCAAGCATTTTATTAGATTATCCTCAATGGATGGAATGATCTCTCCTTGAATTTCAAGACCAAACTTGCTGGTGATTTTGCCCTTCTTCATCGCCATACTCCTGGACTTACCGGCCTTAAAGGACATCCTTGCCCAAGTGGCAATATTGTCCAGAGTTTCCAGAACCCATCTTGTTTGGACATGTGACATTGTTGTTATTGTGATATTGTCCATAAATCCTCTTGGTGCTGGCTGGATGATGCCTGACTCCAATGTTGGGCTATGGGTAACATCCTTATTCAGCAACCCGCTAGTGAAGTCTTTGTTGCCTTCTTTTTTAGAAGACAAGCTGGTCTTAAACACTTTATTGAGTGCCTTGATCTCTCGTCTCTGTTGCTGAATCTCCCTTTCGCTCCTGTTCAGTTACTGAGTAGGCTTAGACTGACCTTTTTGTTTTGTTGGGGTCAAATTGTTCTTTGCCTAGATTGTGTTTTATTAAAGTTATGATTACTGGGTATTATTAAAGTGTCAATCTTTCTGTGTACTGGACCTGTTAGATACATCATCAGTCTTCATGTACGTTGCTGTCATTTTTATTCATGCATGATTTCACTGGTTTTTGGTCTGGTCATTGTCATCCATCATTATTGTTAAGTACAAAGATGAAGTCAAAACTCATTGGTAGGAATTTGACAGTAAAAATAAGGAACAATCGATAAAGATGAAAGGAAGAATTGTATAAAGACGATTGAAAACTAAAATAGACAAGAAAATGACTATAACAGCTACTATTACTACATTCTTAGTCCTATTAATTGAAATGATATTTGCAGGTCTGGTTAATCACTCGAGAGAAACTGTCATGTGACCAATGTGTTTTGGCAGCCTGCTGTGTTGGGGTGATCAATTAAAAATTTGGAAAAAAGAGTGATCATTAAATACATCACTTCTCTCACCTTTTGTTTGGCAGTGATCACTTAAAAAGTCTGAATTTCCCCCAAAAAAAACAAGCAAGGATGATGCAGGACACAAACTAAGGGACCAATTTAACTTGAACTCACATTGAAAATTGCCCCTCCCCCCATACGCACCTAAATCCTATTTTAAGGTAATTTAAGAAAAACAAAAAAAAGAGGTTTTTTTCATGTACAATAAGGATTAAATATTGAAATTTTAGTCTTCTAGCTCTGTTGTGTGGCCTATATGTGCAATGGCGGTGTCAGCATTTTGTAACAGCCTGTACAAAGTTCATCCAGATAACTATATGGATAAAGTTTTTATGTAAATAATATTGTCACATTAGGATTGAATTTTGCAAGCCCAGACAAGGCATGAGCAACACTGCTAGAAGCCAGGGCAATGCCGCCAGTGTATATGTGTAATACATATGGACATAAACTGTGAGCAAGACCAACTTGAAAAAAAAACCTATGTTGTCAGTTTTGTTGACGGTTTGTAATATGAATAGGGAAAGAAGTAGAAGTATAAAACCATTCCATGACTAATTTTGGATTGACACCAGCATGATAGAGAAAATAATGTGAAACATATCCACAAACAAAATCAAGGCAAGCCAATCATCTATGGATAGTCTCCAGTATGCTATTAATAAGTGCACAAGATTTTATATGGGCAATTAACAATGCTAATGATTTGGGGCAACTGGTCCGGGGAATATTTGCTAGACAAGGCCTCAAGCTTAGTTAAGTTAAGGCACAAGGTCACAAGCCTTGGGCACCCAGTGAAGCTTGAACTCACAACTGAGGAGTAATTATCTGTGAAACAATTTGGCTTGCCATGATGAGTTGCCCAGACAGCCTATCAATAAAACTGGAAATCTGCAGCAGTGTGACTAGGCTTCCAATCAAAATGATAGCCTGATCAATTTATAGGAGATTGAATCAATGACACACAGTCGTTTGCTGAATTTTTTTTAAAAATTTTCATTGTTCTTTCCATTGAGGAACAGGCAGTTAAATGTACTGACAAGCAAATAGATTATGATAAAAAATAAATATCTGTTGTATGAAATAAATGCTATTTATCTTTATTAGGCTCCAGATAGTCAGGCAGCATCCCCTATAAAAAGTAGAGCCCTACATATCTTCATCTTTATCTATAATTTCATATATTTATCTATAATCCATATACATATATATATATATATATATATATATATATATATATATATATATATATATATATATATATATACATATATATATATATATATATATATACATATATATACATATATATATATATATATATATATATATATATATATATATATATACACATATATATATATATATATATATGTATATATATATATATATATATATATATATATATATATATATATATATATGTATATATATATATATGTGTATATATTGATAAAAGACAATCTGAAAACCAAGTGAAAATAGAGATACATTATTGTTTATTCAGATTTGTGGTGATAATTCCACCATGAACTGGCTTCATCAGACTGAGAATGAGTAAATTCTTGGTCTGATGAAGACGATTCGCGGCAAAATCATCATCACAAATATTATTAAACAATAATGTATTCATATTCACACTTGGTTTTCGGATTGTCTTTTTTCACCATGATGTTGGATATATCATTTCCTATCACACACCACATATGCATATGTATATATATATATATATATATATATATATATATATATATATATATATATATATATATATATATGTATTACAGAACCAAGTCAAGCTAATCATAGTTTCCAGTATGCTGTAAATAAATGCATGAGATATTATGGGCAATTAACGATGCTAATGATGTATACATATATGTATATATATATATATATATATATATACACACACACATATATATATATATATATATATATATATATATATATATATATATATATATATATGTGTGTGTGTATATATATATATATATATATATATGAAGGCGTGCCTAATTATTAGATTACAGTTTCCTGAATTTATTAGCAAACTGGTCAAAAGTAATAGTGTATAGACTCTTGGTTTGTAAGGGATTAACTGTTACAAGGAAAACAAATTTAGGGAGATAATTTCATAAAATCATTTTTGATATGTCAGTTAATTCTTTTGGCCAATGATTTGCATATCAATTTGAAAAATGAAGCCAGGAAATTGCAATTAAATATAACATAGACTCATAGTTCCTGATTTATGTACTTTTATGTACATCTGATTTATGTACTTTTATGTACATCTATATCCTGTTAAGTATATTAAAAAGTGAACAAATCTTGAGTTTCCCAAGCATTTATTCTTATTTGTGTTTGGGAATAAATATTTCTAGCGGTAAATAACTTTCAAAAATATTTTCTTTTAGTTTTCCTGGTGGTAAATAACTTTCAAAAAAACATTTTTTTTTGTTTTCCTGGTGGTAAATAACTTTTTTTAAAAATATCTTCTTTTGTTTTCTTGGTAGTAAATAACTTTTGAAATTACATTTTTTTTTGTTTTCCTGGAAGTAAATAACTTTTGAAATTACATTTTTTTTTATGCTCCTGATGGTTAGTAACTTTTAAAACATGACAAAAAAAAAATTTTTCGATCTCATTTGACTTCTTGGGATTGGAAAGATAAGAATTCCTTTTTTAAATCAAAAAATGACTCATTTATCTGTTTACATTTTTGAAACGGTGACGTTTGAATAACGTCACCAAGAGTTAAATCATATGTGTCCATTTACCAAGCAGTCAATCTTGGGGAGCAAAAAGTAAACTTTGTCCCCAAACTATTCTAAATGAATCTAGGCAGCTACCAATTATGAGTGAGTGTTTTCTTTAATTAAACAGTTTTGTACGTTGCATTCGTCGGAACATCTATATCTATCCATTTTTATTGAAAAATCAATCAAAATTTCTAGTTTTTGTGCTGAAGTAATGTTTGTTTTGAGATATAAGAAGATCAGGTCTGGTTAGTAACTTGATAGAAACAGTCATGCTGTGTTGGGGTGATCAATTAAAATTTTGAAAAAGGAATGATCAATGAATAAGTTACTTCACTCACCTTTTGTTGGATACAAAAAGGTCTGAATTTTCAAAAAAACAAGCGTGAACACAGCTAGGCACAAAACTAGGGTCAAATTTGGTATCAACTTACTTTGAAATTTAACCCCTCTCTCAAAGTCTTTTTTGGGGAGGATTTGAAAAAAAAAAAAAATTTCTTTTAGACATTTATTTTCATGACTTCAAAAGCTGACACTACAGTTGTTCAGTTATTGACTCTGATGACAAGTATTACTTATATTCGACTAAGTACGCGTAAAATATTTAAGGAGTAGAAAAGAGGACAAATACTGCTTTCAGTCTTTTGAAAAAAGTTTCCCATGATTTCTGATCTCATAAAAGTCAAAAAAAATCTCCGTTTACTTTTGATCTCAAAATTGATCAATGCAATTGATTCAGTTATAGTCATTAGAAATCTTGGATTTGAGGAAATAAGACAACTTTTCTCAAATATATAAAAAACAAAAACGAGAAAAAGAATATTATAACAGATATGATAAAAATGAGGCTCAGTGTTTGATTCGGTCGTTATTATTCAAAGTCAGTTGCCGCAGAAGCTGACTTCAAATGGCCACATCTGGTCATGAAAGGCTCCAGATAAAAGTAGGATAGTCAACATGTGGCCATCCTCTTCCCCATACCCTTTGCTCGCCATTGTACCATATTATGTTAAAAATTTTATGAAATGAATAAAAGTTGTGGCCATTTGAAGTTAGGAATTTGAGGAAATCAGATGACCTCTTTCGAACAACTCTCTCTCTCTCTCTCTGTGTCTCTGTCTCTCTCTCTCTCTCGGTGATCTTACTGCGCTTATAAAGGTAGTGTCCCTCATAGTGCCCCTGAACACTTGTTGCCCCCTTGAGAGTTCAAAGTGCCTCCCAGGGGGTGCTACCACCCACGTCAAGAATCACTGCTTACAGAATCCGCACATAATAATTAGCTATGTGCAGATGTCTTCTGTCGCATTAGATGACTCAACTAAGGTTGTAAAATAGAATTTCATTCATCCAACAGATGTAGTAAAATGGAATTTCATTCATGTTCTACTGATATAATGAAAATGCTAAATTTAGAGAATAAAGTAAAAATAGAAAAAGTAAAAAATGAAGCAGTTTTATTGATGTGCCCTGTCTACATGATACATACATACATAGCCAGACTAACTTGAAAACTGATGAAATCTATGTTTTGCTCAATGGTTTCTTATAACATTTGAATAAGAATAATAGTTTTCTTTGAGTGAATTTTTATTGGTGATATACATATAATGTAGATGCTTCTTTGATTCATAAATGTTTTTCGTTTTTGTTTTATCTTCAGCCATAGATAATTTTGTTCAAATAAGATAAACCTTGGAGCTGTTGTAATGATACTGCTTCAGTCAACTTATATGTCATTATCATTAATCGAACCAATACCCTCCAGCCAGAGGGGATCCAGAATATGCCTTGCTGCTTATAACCATTCAACCATGGGGACTTCATAGTTACACAGAAGCCGATTTTACACTTTGAACCTAACTCCTTACATCCAATATTCCAAGCGGATGATGTTTACAATTGGGACATAGCAGTCTTTCAATACAACAATATTTTTCATTTTTTTGAAAAATTTATGATCAAGTATTGCAACATTATTCAACCAGCTTTTTACCATTATCTTGACTTTCAGTTGCTTCTCATCACAACTTTGAGCTGGATCGTGATTCTGCTGCAACAATTACATAGCACAATCTGAAAATGAAGAGCAAACCCATGGAGATAATCAAACTCAGCCCCTTTAGCCCGAGGAGGTTCAGTATATGCCTGGCTGCTTTTGCTCTCTTTTTTTGCTCAATATTTTATCTTCTACAATCTGAGGATGAATCAATTAGTCCACAGCCTGACACACAGTTATTATCTGAATTTTGATATTCACAAGTGGATCTCAAGAGTCATTCAGCATTTGGCAGAGTTTTGTCTTACAACCTTATATCCCTCAATTTAAATCGTTCGTAGTTTCTGCTTTGATGTCGAGTTTCTCAATACCATACTTGTTAAGGAAATAGGTACTTTAAAGCATTTTTTCAGATACTTACTGATTTAATGCTCCATTGCTCCAACACTTGTAAGTGATATCTCATATGCCCACAATGGCCGTGATGTTTTGTGGATTAAACCTAAATACACACACCACATTTTATCTTTGGCAATTTGGTCATATTTATGAACAGAGAATAAGCCATCTTTCGGCTGCTTTCAATGAGAGTGATCAAAAAGAAATAGGGAGTTGCAGCGGCCAAGACTCTTTAAGATTCTTTCACAGATTGTAAGGATTTTGTTCCCACCGATGGAGAACCTGATTTCCCTGACCACCTCTTTTATTGAAGATAGACTGCTGCATCTAGAAGGCTTGATTCTCATGCCTACCCAACTGAAGAGATCGTGTTGAAAGATCCCAAGATGTTTCATGTGTAATTTTGGTTTTGAAATGTGTTCCTTTGTCCATAAAGACCTTCTTTGGATGGACAGCATTCTTTTTTATTCTTATCTGCTTTATACAATATCATCTTCATTACAAATGAAGAGTAATGGAGAAATTACGCGATTCATCATGACGCCAATATCCAATTGTTGTCATTGAGTAGAATACTTTTTTATTTAAAAATCTTATATACTTTTGTTCAAGGTGCATTGATATGAGACTTCTGACTACTTCTGGAATCCAGAATCCCTTGAATTTTCTATCAATGCATGCCTCACTGACCTATATATATATTTATATATATATATATATATATATATATATGTATATATATATGTATATATTTGTATTATGATTAATGCTCCTTTATTCAAGGTTGAGCTCTCTTTCTGTGAGGTAACTCATTCATTATAAGCTTATGCAATGCTCTTCCAACTTAGAAATAGAGCACTCTGATGGATAGGGAATTCTGCATGAGTAAATTTATGACTTAAATTCAACCTTACTGACCGTCCAGTTTTACACTGGGCAGAGGTACGATCTTAGCCTTTGGGTCTGAAGTAAAGGTTTCGATCCTACTTCGTGGTACTGGATGGGATAATGGATAGTCTATAGCCACACTGAAGAGTTGTAATACAATGAAACGGCTGTCTGTGGATGATACAATTATTTAATCATGATCATATGCATATATATATATATATATATATATATATATATATATATATATATATATATATATATATATATATATATATATATACATACTTATACTCGCACATATACTGCACAATATGAGTAAACATCAATAAATACATTTTAATACAGATCTGGTTAGTCACTCAATAGAAACCGTTACATTATCAATGTCCTTTGGCCCAATGCTGTGAAGAGGAATGATCAATTGAAAATTTGGAAAAAAAAAAATTATTTCTCTTGTCTGTTGTTGCTATGATCACTAAAAATATTTGGATTTTCAAAAAACAAATATGAATACTTCGGGATACAGGCAAAGGGACTAATTTAGCATACACTTACATTGTAAATTGAACCTCCCACAGAAAAAAATGTCCCTGCGATAGAAACCTTCTTTGGTATGGTCTGTACTGGCCATTATTCAAAGTTGATCACCTGATATGTTGGTCCGGGAACTGGACATTGCAGTGTCAAGTTTGAAATCGTTTAGATTAACAATTCTTGATATGAAGGTGTCTCTTGATTTACAAGAAAAATTCTGTTGGAAATTCACCAGCATTCACAAACACAAGTTTGGTGGGTAGGGAGAGGGATAGAGAGAGAGAGAGAGATTCAGGGAAAGATAGAGAATAAAAAAAGAGTGAGAGAAAGAGAGGAGAAAAAGAGAGAGAGAATGAGTTTGTTTTTTTTACCAAATTTTTTTTTGATAAAATAAGATTGAATCAAATTATAGTCATGTAAAGTCATTGTTTTTTAAAATTCTGTTTTGATTGTTGCCATTAACTACGTCTTAAATGAAGAACATTATTCCAAGTTTAAACCTCCTAAAGATTGTAAAGAAACCGCATGTATCTTTTGAACTGGCATGCCCTAGCAGATGATGAAAATCTTTCCCCTTCGTCAAAAGATAAGATGTAAAAATGTGAAATTAGTAAATGGGATCGAGTCCCAGAAATCCAGTGATGGCAAAAAATAGAATTCAGACAATTATGCTCATAAACTGGATGGAATTTCATTAATGAAAAGTAGCTGAAGACTCTTGTACAGTACTTTATATATACAGGTTTTTATGTGACTTCAATCTGGTTAGTTCTCTCATGTTGCTGAAATTGCTTTTCAGAAGATTTTTTTACAATGTTTCAAGAAGTAATTTTGGCGACATCAGAGAACTAGCCACTTTATTTTGGTTTAATGATGCCCAAATTATGTTCTGCTATTTTTGAATAATTTTAGATTATTAGTTATGGTACCCGCATGGGCTATGGTGAATCAATTACGCGAGGTACGGATATTCTTTTGTCTTGCTTGGGAAATTGTCCGTAGGAAAGCTCAATTTTTACTTGTGAGGTCTTTGCATGTAATTATTGGTGTTTTTAGGTCAGAACAACAAGGATCAGAAATACTAATTACAATCACAGAAGGAAAAATAAGAAATATGGAGAAACCAGAACTTTGACAGTGTCATTTCCATTTTTTAGCTGACAAAGTTATTTCCAAAAGAATATGTTGATATATTTGTGTAGATGTAAAGTATATACTACCAAGTGCAGTCAACCTTGTAAGAAAGAGTGTGGGATCATTGAATATCAGTCTTTGATACTGTTCTCTCCCTTTTAAAAAACTATGTATATGTATGTATGTATATATATATATATATATATATATATATATATATATATATATACACATATGTGTGTGTATATATATATATCAAACAACAAACCTATAACCTCTAAAAGCACACACACAGAGTACACAATACTGAAGATGGGAATACCTCCCAAAACATGTCTAGACCATTAATAAAAACATTTACAGATCAATAAACCTAATTTCCATACACTTTACTCCTGCATCTGTCTCACTCTCTACAGTTCATATTATATATATATATATCAAGTTAGCTGACAAAATGGAATGCTGGAACACACAAACACACGCACATATAGAAAAAGGACAGAACTCTTTGCTCCCTTTGGTGACCAAGATTGTTTAATTATTATAGCATGACATATTTAAATTAAATTTTTAGAGCTTGGTTGAAACTTTCTTCTTGTCGTTGAAATTATTCCTCATTGATTCAAATTTTCCTCCTTGATCTAAAACAATAATTTTTTGTAAATTTCTGATTTTAACATCATATCATTTTTATTATGATAAAGTGCAAGATTTGATTGAAGGCAAGGAATTTAATGAGACATAGATGAAAGTATACAAGATGAAGGGTTTTTTTGCCAGTTGATTTACAGTTGAATTACTTTTTTATAGTAAGGGAGACATCTAATTTTTTAAGCCGTCGGAGTGTGTCAATTTAGGGCATTGAGCAAGTAAGGTCAAGAACAACTGCTGTAAAGCAGAGGGTCAGCAAACTATAGGCCTGTGGGCTAAATCCAACCCGTGGTCTCATTCTATTTGGCCAACTAAGTTCATTGAATATTTGACATTGCAAACAAAAATTTTTTGTTTTCCTTAACTGAATTCAGTCAGTAAATAAAATTCTGAATTGAAAAATAGAGTAAAAGTCTTATTTTTACAGTAGCTTCAAACAAATCAATGTTTTATTCCTAGAAATGTTTTAATGCTTTGTATTCCTGCTGTTCTATTGATATGCACAAATTTTGAACCAGAATTAAACAATATTTTGTCCTCAAAGAATTTCATAGTTCTCACTGATTGATGGTACATGGAAGTTCATGTGTGTACATATAAACTTTTATAAATGAAGAAAAAACATTGAATAACTAGAAAGCACTCAGAGAGTGCATACCTCTGCCAACATCATTGCTAGGGGGAATAATTGTTCATTGATCCGCCCCCAGATTTAATTAGTTCTTCCATAGCCTATTGTCCACCCTTCCACAAAATATCATTGAAATTCATTTGGAGCTTGTGGAGATATTATGTGTACAGACTTGAAATTATAGCGATATCATGTGGTTTGAACATATAACTACGACTAAGAGATATTGTGTGGGCAGTCATAACCATATACACAAATGTCATTGAAGATGAAAAAAAAGAAAAATATCTCTCATTCAGAAGGAAATTCCTGGATCCACGACAAAATTTCACCGCTTCTTCCTTCGCCCATTTTCCATCGTTCCGGAAATTTTGATCCAAATCGATACAGTAATTTCATTACCCAAATATCATGTGGACAAATGAACCAATTGATAAACAAACAAACAAACAAATAAGCAAATGAAGAAACAAGCCAACAAACAAATAGACAAGACCAAAAACATGTACTTCTTTTCAACTTTGTCGACAGAGGTAAATCAAAAATAAACAAGCTTGTGAGATCATTGTTTGATGTCACATCAGCTTCCTAATCCAGCCTATTTCAAGAAATCATTTGCTGAATATGCACTAAAGTATGGATTGATATTAGATGAAAATATTTTTGGTGAATATCTGAATAAATTTGCACCTACATTTCATGGATTTAATGAAGGAGTAAAAGACAAGTGACCATCAGGTAGTAATCTAGAGACAAAAGGTGTAAAGGTGAAGAGGTTATAGAATATTGTGGTTCCTGATTCTTTAATAACAAAGTCACACGAAGACTACTTAACTCTAATATTACCAATTAAATTAATACCCCAGCGTTTAATAGCATAGTTTCATCCTTCAGTGAACACCAAAAGAAAATAATAGCTTCTATCAGAATTCAATTTCTGGAAGAATTTAGGCTCTTGGAGAAATGATGGAGAAAAGAGAGGGTGAGAAAAAATACTTGGCAACACAAGAGAGAGAAACAGACAGAGAGACAGAGAGAGAGACAGAGAGAAAGAGGGGTGGGTGGGAGAGGAACTTAGAGAGAGAGGGGGGTATTTTGGCATGAGAGAGAGAGGTGAGATAAGAAAGGGAGGGGAACCAGACACACGGCAGGGGTTGGGGGGTGTAAATGTGTCTTATGGTGCCAAGCAAATTATTGCCAATAGAATTCCCACAGAGAAATCTGATCTTACAAATATACTTTTTGATAATCAAAATCATTATTATCAGAATATGTATATAAGTATTTATGTTTATTATATATCTATACACATATATATTTAGAATATGTATCTTGATATATGTGTATGTTTGCCTATACATGTATATCTATATGAATATGTGTATATATGTATATATGAGTATAAAATATACGAATATATATGCGAACGCTATGTAGATACTGAGACCAGGATATGTGACTCATAAAAATGTACGAAAACAAGTGTATGTATAACCATGTATATTTGCATGTGTGTTTAAACACATTATATATTGAAGATAAAAACTCTGGTTAACTCTAACTAAACAACATCTAATTGGAGCTACTAAAAAGCTGTCGGCTGAAACTGTCAACAACTACATATGTTCCTTCAGTTTTCAAGCTAGTCTAGCTGGTTGGCTGATTATAAATGTATGTATTGCACATAGGTTCAGGTCACATCAATAGATCTGAAAATGTAAACATTTATTTATTATAATGTCTAGAAAAGAAGTTTTTTGGGTTTTTGAAAATGTCCTCCTTCCAAAACAGTCTTTAGGGGGGATTTACAATGCAAGTTTATGTTAAATTGGTCCGGAATTTATGTGAGCAGCATTCACACCTGCTTTGTTTCAAACTTTGTAGACATTACCAGCCAACAAAAGACAAGTAATTTATACATTGATCACCGCTCTTTCCATTTTTTTAATTGATCACCCCTCACACAACATGCAGCCAATAGAAGTTGGTCATGTGACAGTTTCCATTGAGTGACTCATCAGACCTTTTATTTAAATTTTTATTTATCTTTGGGATGTGTCAGAATTTAATGAGAGTCGTAGGTTCAAATGAAGTCCTTCAGTGCCTGGAGACAAAATAATTCCCTGCTCAGCCTTCCCATGAACTAACCAAAATCTGAAACTTCAACTTCCGCGTAAATTAATATGTAATGATATACTTATGTGTGACTGATTGTACAATTATTCAATTGTACCAAACTTTTTGACTGTACCGAACTATTTTCAATTAGTATATTGAATTATTTTGTCAATGCAGTTATGTTAAGGAGATGCCTTGCCTGAGATTGTCAACCAACTGTCACCAAATCTGTCATCAAAAGATTCTTCAGTTTTTAAGATGGTCTTACTGGGTGGCTGGCTGGGTGGCTGGCCATGCATGTATAATGCTTATAGATCACATGAATGGAGCTTAAAGGCAGAACATTTCAACATCTACCCCTCATAATGCTTAGGAACAATTTTTCTTTGTTTTTTTAAAATTCACCTGCTAAATAGATTTTTAAAGGGGGTTTGCAATGTACACTTATGCTGAATCGGTCCCTTAGTTTAATTGATTACCTTCAAAACAGCATGCTGCCAAAAAACATGCATAACGGTTTCTATTGAGTGACTAGCCACACCTGGCAAAAGTATTGCAGGAATGTCTTTGAGTCTCACTGTTGATACTGCAGTCAGAGGTAGGATGGTACCCAGGTAGCTGAAGGAGTCAGCTATTTTTAACGATATGTCAAAGAATCAAAGTTCTTTGAAATAAAATACCTGTCCACAGTCAGAAGTACCACTCATTACATTATGTTAAGCACATCAAATTTTGAAATACAAATTTTCCAACACTTTTTTTCACTATTTACTGTTTACGTTCCAAGAAAATTGTAATTAGAAAAAATTAGCTGATGTATTGTACATTTATGATATAAAGAATACTCACCTGTATTTCATTTTCCTGGTATCACTGTTAGTCTATCAATGCTCAGGAAAGAATTTGAATATTTGGATACTATGTTTTCACTATTTTAGAGGATAAAGAAATTTTGAAATGTATATTAAGAGTCTCTTGTATGGCATAAACTTCATACAGGTTCCATACCATACAGCCTAATGATGATCAGTAAATATTTTATTGAAAAAAAAAGAAAGTTTTGGGGTATAGAATATTTCTGAATTTGATCATTTTTAAAGACATTGTGGTGTTAGAAAGTGTCAACCAAAACTGTCACCAAAAATGTCAATCTAGGTTTCTTCAGTTTTCAAGCTGGTCTGGCTGGCTGGCGATGTATATATCACGAGCAGAGGCCACGTCAATTGGATGAAAATTTCAACATTCATTCCTTATTATGTCTAGAAAAAAATTTTTTTTTTTGAAAAACTACCCCCAAAATAGGTTTTTAGAGGGGGGTTCAATTTGCATTAGAAGCTTATGTTGAATTGGTCGCTTAGTTTGTGTCCAGTAGCATTTATGTATGGTTTCTAAAAATTTGGACTTTTTCAGTAATCATCAAAGGAGAAAGAAGTTTCTTATTCATCGCCCTTTTTCCAAGTTTTTATTGAGAGACTAACTGTATTTAGATATTTATTAGACAAGGCTAACTTTGACAAACTGTGAGACATGCTCATCAACTACTGACTTGCTTCTCCTCATGATATACATAAGCCTCGAGCCATAGAGAATTGCTCTTTACATGATAAGACCAATTGAAAGAAACAATCAATAAAAAGCATCTGGAATTAGTTGAAAAAACGGTGTGATATTCCATCAGAATAACTTTAGACTGAATGTTTCTTTGGTGACCAAGCAAACATTGTTACAATTTGGTTGGAGAGTTTTTACTCCACCATGTTCACTAAAAATTGTACCTTGTGCTTACCATTTATCTTAATTTTAAGAGAATTCTTGAAGTGGAATGAAATTTCAGTTTCCTGGGAGTGGGCAAAATGCATCTAGGGCACTTCTTTCCTGAGAAAAATAAGAAGGTCCGGGAAATGGAATAATAAAGTTGCCTCAAAGATGCCTCAAAGATGCCTCAAAGATGCCTCAATGATGGTAGGATGGAATGGAACAAAATAATACAATAAAATTAATAAAAAATTTGTAATATTTTTACTTAATAAACTGGTTGAACTTTTTGGTTAAGGAATTGTTTTTTTGCACTTTCTGTTTTTGATTTTCGTATATTTATTAGAAATAGTCAAATTGTCGTACATAGTTCAACATAGGTTTCTTCAGTTCTTAAGTGATTTTGGCTGGCTATCTATCTATCTATGTGGCATGTGAACAGGATTCACGAATAGAGCCACAGAAAACCTTTTTTGTTATTTTCCTTCCTTTTTTTCTTTCACTACTATTCTTTATCTATTCAATATTTTGGGGAAGCAAAAGCAGCAAATTACTTCCTCTTTCATTGTTCTGAAGATGATATTAAACTTAATCGAAATAGTTACAAAATCTAATCACCCAGAATATGCCTTGTAGAGTTAATTCTTTCCTTTATGCCTTAAATAGCCTGACTGATTGATTACACAAACACGCATACATGCCCCGCGCCAGACACACACACATGCTCACACTCACTCACATATCCATCTTGTAATTGATGAATGTACTTAACAGCATTGAAAGTCTGTTGCCAATAACATGAAAATGTTGCCATCCAAAAATGAGTACCATGAAAAAATATTTATATACATATATTTAGTTTCAGTGCTGTAGAGTTTGGTCATGAATAATACCTGATAATATCCATTCTGATTGTATAATGTTCCATTAGAATAGATAAAATCCTGCTATGTTTAGTTTAGAAGGAAATCAACTTTTGAAAAGTGGTTGGGTTGTACTCATTTATGGGCAATACTGTATAACCTCATTTTTGACAGCACTGGTACACTAGTACATGTATAATTATCTACCTACACAAAAATAAATAAAAAATCATGAATACTTATATATATATATATGTATATATATATATAAATATATTTTATTGTGTCATCCACAGACAGCTGTTTCGATGTATTACATCTCTTCAGTGTGGCTATAGACTTTCCGTTACATTATCCCATCCAGGACCGCGAGGCAGAATTGAAACATTCACTTCAGACCCGTAGGCTGATATCCTACCTCTGGACTACAGAACTGGACAGGCATTAAGGCTGAATTTAAGCCTTATATTCAAATTACACAGAAATCTCTCATCCACCAGAGTGCTCAATTCTTATAGAAGAGCATTGCATAAGCTTACAGTGGATGAGTTACCTCACTTAAAGAGTGCTAAACCCTTAATATTCATATATATATATTTATACATATTTTATATATATATATATATATATATATATATATATGTATGTATGTATATATGTATATATACATGATATATAATTAAGAATATACAGATATATCCGTACCATGCATTAATGAATCACTGTAGCCCATGCGTGTATGATTCATTATGTATATATACAGGATGAATTATCTAATAAATTATCTAAAAAATTATCTTTAAAAAAATAGATCTTCTATCTAAAATTAACTTTGAAAATACCAGCATAAGATTAGTCCTTTGTTGGTCCAAAATGACCAAAAAAGCACTCTTTTTGAAAAAAACCCCCAACTAAATGGCATTATAGATTATTTCTATTGATATTCGGACCATCCTCATCTTGGTTGTTTTTCATACAACGTTTCAGCCATTGCACTCTACGGCCTTCATCAGGTATCATCTGGTAGATTTGGGGAAGTAACGAACCGAACCCTTTATTTATCCGACGGGGGTATATTGACCATACTCCCCTCTTAGCATTAGTGGTATTGTTATGTTGTATCACACTGAGATCTAACTTAGAACCATCAAATTACTTTACAGTAATTTGTCTGATGCTGTAACCACTGTGCTATGTATCCATGTAGATAGAAACAATGATAACACCTCAGCTCAAAAATTCAGAGGCATTATAGATGGCACATATTGGTGTACTCATGTAAATTTCCAATGTTGCAGCTCAAAGAATGTGACCAGGAATGCCTTGAGACATACACACAAGCAAAGAGAGGAGAATGTGTTGCTCGCTTGGCTGGTTGGTCGATTTAAGGGGCGACGGTGATTCAATACTCATGAATGTATACGTGAGCTTATAAGCATATCTATGCAGGTATATCAGTCACTTGTCTAATAATGAAAAAAGTATTTTTTTACACAGCAAATATTTATCTTTCAACATAATTCCCTCCCATATCAATGCACTAAGCTCAACATTTCTCAATTTATCACGTTGAGCAAATATTATACAATGAAAATTCCAGATCAAAATTTAGCTATGTGGCATGTCAGGCTATGGATTTATTGATCCAACCATGTACATATATTTAAAAGAAGCTGCTTATTATAATCATGGATAATGTTATCAAAATCAGTTGGTCCCAAACATTTTATTTAAAGTAATCACAATAAGTGATGCCAAACGCTTACTTGAAATGATCAAAAGAAGCAGATTCCTCTATATATCCCTTGCTTAATGTAATCATCTGGTTATTATTGTCTAAAAGATTCTGTCCCAAAGTGATCACAATAATGTGTATATATATACATATATATATATATACATATATATATATATATATATATATATATATATACATATATATATATATATATATACACACACACATATATATATATATATATATATATTGGTTTTGTAGGATGATGAAAAGTATTTGCTACATTTTCTTTTTTGCTTTATTTTACTTTCTCATTGCTTGTTCAGAAACAGACTCTGTACGTGACACTTTGGGGCCCAAAGGAGACACATCTACATTGATCTACATAAATTTACTCTGACATTTGTGTACAAGCTGATTTTGCGTTGGGGTAAGGTTACTCTAGGGAGCAGAGGTCATTTTATTTGACTTTGCAACTTTTTCAACAACTTTCCCAGACTTTTTTTTCTTGATGACAGAAAAATTTCCCTGAATATGTATTAACTCTTTGAAATCATTACATTGTAGTTGCAATACAGAGCAAAAAAAAGTCATCGAAGACATTCTTCCATTACATTCTTCCTTGTTTTAGTGACATCTTTTGTAGCACTGTAATAATGATCATCTGTATTTGTTTTTCTTTTTTGCAAACATAAAGCTCTTCACCTTTTGGAGAAACCAAAAAGAAAATACAAAAAGAAGTTCTTAACACTAACAAAACGCTGAAGTTAGTAACAACACAATCATGGCTCCCATTGATGAAAAGAAATTGGTCAAGCTAAGATAGAACGCAGTAAAGAATGGTACAGACAATCTGAATGGTTACATCCCAAAAGATTCAACATACAACAAAATCACACAAAAAGTAAAGTGACAGAGGCCCACGAAATACAGCTGGCAAAAATTAAAAATCAAACTTTTGTGAATCGCGAGGAAGGGAAGTTGGTAAGAACACAATCATGGCTCCCACTGATGAAAAATATGACAGATACAATTATTTCACGAATATTACAAAATAATTACATCATGAAGATAACAAAACAGTTCTCAACATTTTGTAATGTTTCTCATTGAGTTTGACAAAGGCATAGGCTAGCAATACTAAAGTATCTCTAATAAAAAAGAATTGAATGTAGTAGTCCGTTTGCTGAAAAGAAAAACAAATATATATATTTATTTCTGAATGAAATCCTTTTTACCTTTAAATAATCAGCAAAGGAAGAATTATTTGCTTTATCAATTTGCTTATGGTTAGCAAAGAAAATATTAAAAACTGACAACTAAAACTGTCACCAAAAATTTCAACAAATGTTTTTTCAGTTATAAAGCTTGTCTTGCCGGCTGGTTGACTGGCTATGTATGTATTATGCAAACAGGCTGTGCCAATTGAGCTAGAGGGCTGAAAATTTGAAATTTACCTATCATGTCAAGGAAAAACTAAAATTGATCATTTTCAAAATTTTTAAAAGACATCTGGTTCTCAAGAAGTATCAACCAAAACTGTCAGCATAGGTTTCTTCAGTTTTTAAGTTGGTCTGGCTGGCTAGCCAGCCAGCCAGCTATGTATGTATCTCAAGTAGATGCCACACCAATAAGCTAGAAATTCCAACATCCACTCATTATGTCTAGGGAAAGATAGTCTTTTTTTTCTTCTAAATTCCACCTTATAAATTAAGTTTTTAGTAGGGATATTCAATTTTCAATGCAAGTTTATGCTAAATTGGATCACACTCGTTTTTTGAACTTTCGGACGTTTCAGTGATCCAATAGAAGACCAGAAGTATCTTATTCATTGATCACTCTTTTTTCCAACTTTTTAATGATCATCCCCATCGTGCTGTCAAAAGATATTGAGTGACTAAGAAGATCTGTTGTTATTACTGTTCCTTTTATACAGAGATATGACACAAGTAAATAAACACCATTAATTTTACTCAGTTTGAAATTTAATGAAGGTATGTTGATTTGCAATTGACTATGAAAATGCAAGAGAAATAACCAAACACAAATTTCACAATACCTTGTACTCCAGGAGCATAAGAATTGTTCAATTTTGGTAGGAAGTGTATTGTTTGTCGATCTAAACATAGAACTAACCACTGTCAAATGACACTGGGAATCCCACATTCGAATATGAACCATGTGATTGTACAATTTGTTATCAATGGCCTTGACCATCAGAAGTGTTTTTTCATTCACCTTTGAGTAAAGAAACTTTTCAAATCCCAGTTTCAAGGAAGTAGATGTGGCAGAGTTTGTCTAAATTAACCAAAGAATAGCAATATTTTCATCAAATGGTTTGTTATGGCTGATCAACTAGACGGAAGCTAGATCTTAAACTGATAAATGTCCTTCTAAAATTCATTCTCTTGTTGTGGTAGCTAAATATTAAAAGTTCTCATTTACAATTCAAATGAAGATGTTTCCTCCTTTAATCTATGGTCTTCATGTATACATTCTATGCCTGCTAATTAATTGCTTTTTTGCCTATCCCTCCCTCATTGTCTATCCATTTATAAATACTAATTTGAAGTATAATCCTTCAATTACATTAGCTCAGTATTAATGTTCCGAAGGTGATGTGGACAAAATTAACAAAATAATTTGCACTTTGTTTGCAAAATTTGATTGAATGCACGAGTCATATGAATAATCTTACGAGGATATGAAATAAGATCAAAATATTAATAACATTAAACATTTTTTCCTATTGATTACACAAGTATGTATTGGTGGGGGGATACTTTTATTTACCACCATCTTGGGGTACGTGGCATTACCTCGGAAAAGAAAACTCCAAATGTAACAACACAGGAAAGCAAATTATATTTTATAAAATATGTTGGGCCAGCACACTCACACACACAAAATTTAATATAAAACAGTGGTAACTTGTGTGACTTTGGTGAAAAATTACTTAGATCTGAAAATCCTAAAAATGGAAAATACTTGATTCCCTTAAACTTGAAAAAGCTGAAAATTGCTTGACCTGAAATTGATCTCAAGAGGTCAGTACCACCTATCCAGTGTTCATCCCTTGGTCAAGTTACCCTAGAACACAAATTTGCCGCCCGTTGATTGCGACCATTTGGAAATCTATAAAACATGAAGAATCAAACATTCATGTCTATAGTATTAAGATTTGTTTAACGAATCAAATTCAAGCCTAGTTTGTCTTGAACAAGCAAGTATTATAAAATGATTGGCTCATAAATCTTTTTGGACACTGGTGACACCATAAACTGCCTGATTAGATGCATTCCAATGAAAACCTCAATTGCTTTCTGGAGGGCTCTTCTCAATACCCTTACCCTTCAAGCTCAAGTTCCAGTGTACCACCTCCAACAACAGCCGCCTCCCTTTCCTATTGACCAGTCCTGCTCCCTTCCCTGTCATTCAAGGGACAAGGAAGGCGAAAGTAGTTCATGGGGCAGAGAGAGTTATTGTTGTATGTAACTACCACCATTTTTACTCCATGCTTTTTATGAAGTTGTTGGAAACAGATCTTTGTGGAGAGGAAGAACGATAGCAATGATAGAATTTGTGATTTACATATATTTGAATATTTTGTTTATACATTTGGGTAATACCTAAATAGTTTGTCGTTGTCCCTGTCTCATAAACTGTTCAGAATAAATTCTCATCTATGTCCTTTTCAGCTTTCTTTCACATCTTTCTTCTTCATAGATGTGAAAAGCCCTCTCAAAATAATTGAAAAAGAAGGTTGTTTTCTTAGTTGTGTTTTATTTGCTTCTGTCAACGAAGTTGGAAGGGGTTTATGTATTCGCTCATGTTTGCTGGTCTGTCCACACAGAAGTTTTTAATGAATTTCAATGGAAGGATGGACCATGGGTTAAGGGGAAATTAATTGAATTATGAGATTGATCCAAGGATTTCTTTCCAATTGAGAGATATTTTTTCATTTATTTAGATAATCATCTGATACATGGAAATCATCCATTTTGTCTGCCTGCCCAGTCTAGACAATATCTCCAAAAGTTCTCTTTTAATGAAATTTTGAAGAAGGATTGGCCATGGACTAAGGAAGAAGTGATTGAATTGGGGGGTTGATCCAGGATATTTTCTGATTGAGAGATATTTTTCCTCAACTGAAACGCTGAAAACTATAAATTTCCAAAACATAGAAAATCAAAACAGTTATCTCTTCTGCATAGTAACAACTGTACCGTCAAAATTATCATGCATTTTCTTTCAAAATTGACCCACCATATTATCTAGATGTCAGACGGTGCACTTGACCGAAACACATGACCTGACTCTGGGCTGACATGATGGAGTGAGCACCACCAAATAAAAATGCAGTTTTTTTCATAGGAGAACATTATGTTGGGATTGCATAAAACGATTGTACTGTACCATGATCTTAATTTTCAAACTCCCTCTCCTTTAGTGAGAAGGCTGGATCCAGGGGTGGAGGGAATATTCCCTCCCAGGAGACACCCTCACTGATATGTTTATATATATGATGCACCTGTGATTTATGCTTTAAAGTTGAAGAAAATTTACATTGAAGATTGAATTAAACATGTACAATATCAAGAAACCATCAACCAAAACTGTCACCAATAAAGGTTACTTCAGTTTTTGCTTTTTTTTTCTGATGGATTCTATTGAGCAACTAATCAGACTTATTTGGAATAATGAATTATTGAAGATGATGATGATGATGATGATAATGATCATGATGATTTGTGTAATACTTCAATTTTTGCAGTTCCAAGGTGGACATTAATGTATTGAAAATATGAAAGAAGACATATACTGTAAACATTCAGACTAATACGTCATTATTTTAAAAAAACTAGCATTCCAAAGGAAATTATGAATCATCACCATCCATATATGCTGTGTTGGGGATCATCAATCAAAAATTTGGGAAAAAGGGTGATCATTAAATAAGTTACTTTTCTTGCCTTTTGTTGGGCTGTGATCACTAAAAAGTTCTGAATTGAAAAAAAAAACAAGCAGGCATAAACTAACATATACTTACATTGCATATTGAACCCCTGACTATTTTGGAGAGGAATTTAGAAAAAAAAACAAAAGAAAACGTTTTCCTTACTAATTGGAAGGAGTGCTTGAGCAAAATTTCAAGTTTCTACAATGAACAATAAGGGCTTGGCAAAGTCTGCATCTATAGATAGATACCTGCATGCATATATATAAATGTCAGAGCACATAAATAACCTAGACCCAGCAACAGTGATTAAACCAGTTGGTTGCAAGTAGCAGTGATTAATCAGCAGTTTTATTACATAAATCAAGATTTGAATCGAGTTTTGATTTTATATTTGATGAATGTCCTACTATTTTTAACCTTATGTAAATATTTCCTTGGTGGATCATACTTGGCTTGAGAGTATCAGGGAGAGATAATTGTGCCCTAAGGCAGGGCCATCTTTAGAATATTTGAGGCCCCCAGCAAAGCAATGTACTGGGGCCCCTAATCTCCTATCACTTATAACACTTTAAAATTGAGTTTTTATTTTTCAAATTGAATTTCTGCACCCCAAAAATCACAGAGTCCTTTGGCAACTGCCCAGTGTGCCCATGTGATAACAGTCTTGACATAAATTGCTAAATGGTTATTGCTCCTTACAAAGTCATCTTATAATAAATTTACAGTGGCCTTCTAAGTTAAATACTGTATATGATCAAAATATATCAGAGCCACTTTATGCTTAGTTGCAAGCATTATTAACTGGCCATTAGAAGTGATTAGGACAGGGGTCAGCAACTTTTTCACTTTTGTGGGCTGGATTGCTTATCGATAAATAGGCATTGGGCAAGATAAATGCCATAAAAAATTTGAATTATGGGATTTATTCAATTACATCCTTCTACTTATATTTTACTACAAATCTGTGAATATTGCATGCAAGGGAATAATTTTTGCTTAAGCATGGATGACAATTAGGAATCAATGAACTCAATTTAGTCACAAGTTTTTTCAATCCAGGAATCTTTTGATCTATTCAAAAGACATGAAGATTCTTTCAAGCATCAAAGTAAGAATAGTATTCAAATATTTGTTCATGGGCTGTTGAAAATCTGTTAATGGGACAGATCTGGTCAACCCCAGGCTTAGGAGGTGCAGAGTGGCATAATGGTAAATAGTGTGAAAAATGGAATTGGTAAACTGAGTTCAATTTCTGCCTATGGCTGTTGACTCATCCTTTACTTATATATATAGGATTTGTCCAATCCAGTTTTGCCAATTTTTTTTTTCAAATTTAGGAATCTGGTATTACCAATTTGAATATTTTAAATAATTTTTTTGAATTAGGGAGTGAATTCCAAATTTGAAAAATTGAAAAAAAAAACTCATCTAAATTGGCAACATTGGTCCTATCTTCAAATTAACTTTCTTAAGTCCTCCATCTTCACAATATCATATAGAAGAAGAGATTATCGTGCATTTGAAAGTTCTCCAATAACTGGAGAGTTCCAAACTGCATTGTCTGAATCTAGCATTTTTACATCTTTCAATCTAAAAACCTGTTTTGTTAATGAGTCAAAGTCATAAATAAACCCATAGATTACTGCATAATATGTTATGAATAGTACCTTAAATGAGAAAATGAAAAAAATTACTCCTTTGATTTGATAGAAAATGATCCATAAAACAAAAACACTAGAAACTGGATTATTTTGTTGAATTCTCTCTATAATCACTTTCATTCACATAAAATCCTATTTTTAATGTTTTTTTTCCTATCTAATTAGATAAGCCTACTTAAGTAAGTTAAATACTCCTATGTGATTTTGCCAACACCTGTTAAGGTTGACAATGAGCAAAACAACTTTTTACAGTCATGACTGCATGGGCCTTAGTTATGGGAGAGGGGTTCACCTGAGTCTTCATTCATACACTCTTATTCTCATCAACCATTGTTGCATGTCAAAGATAAGATATTTTTTCATCCAGATATCGGGCTTATTTTCTGCATTTTATGATAAAAGAGTCTTAGAACAAGCGTATCTTGCATAAGTGAATCACTGTAGCCTTTGCGTGTACCAGAACCAATTATCTAAAAAAGATTATCTGAAAAATTATCTTAAAAAACGGATTTCTCATCTAAAATTATTTTCAAAATACCAGCACGGCATAGTTGGTCCAAAATGACCATAGAGATCCAAAGGAGCCCTTTTTTGAAAACACACACAAAACAATTTTTTGATAGTGCCTAGTTGTGTAATGCGAAATTTCAAGGTTGTAGCCCCAAAAATGTGACCAGGAGCACCCTAAGGCACTCACACACATACATACTTACGTACAGATACAGATACACACACACACACACACACACACACACACACAAACAGATGAGTAAAGAGAGAAGAATCCGTAGCCAACTTGACAGTTTGTCGGGCTATGGTGATTTGATATAGTCTTACATGTAATTGCAGAAAATTTGAAACTCTAGATTTCGTATTTCCCAATTAATTCTCAGTCTATCTTGCGCTTAGGGATGGAAGTAATCCTTGCTTATCAGGGGCTGGAAAAACCTTAGCTATAAAAAATGGCTACTTCTGTCTAACTTCAACAATATAGCTTTTATGATTGTGGTTATGATGACATTCTCTAGTGTTATTCGTGGCTAGGGTTATGACTTTTTTTTTAATTACAAATTATTTAAATTTAAAGAGGTAAAACAAGACAATTTAACAATTGTTGCATAACAAAAAAAAACAATTTTATTTTCAATCAAAGAAGAAACAATGTAATTTATTTTAAAGAAAGAATCCCATTTCATTTTACTTTTATGTAAGGAAAATAAAAATAGAGAAAATATATGAATGCACCACAAATGTTCATTAAAATGACAATGTACCAAATCTATTTGAAGCCAAAGAAGAAATATTGATTTAATTCAATTTATTCTAATTATGTAATGAAAAGCACTTCAAAGCTAATTAAAACGGCAGTGTACAAAAAAATTCTATTTGGAATCAAAGAAGTCAGAGTTAAATGGAAATAGCTATATTGCTAAGTTAGCCATTTTATAGCTAAGGTTTGGTCAGCCCCAAATAAGCAAGGATTAGTGGGATGGAGAACCATAGATCTGTTTACATAAATCTGACAAAAAGTGAATCCAGATGGTTTAATTTTGTGAATGAAGAAAAAAAGCCTCTCCAAGTGGTATAATAATTATCACAAAGAAATATGAATGGAAATTTAGCACTTAATGCAATGTTTTGATTATTTTAAATTTCAGACAACAAAAACCATACTTTGTTCTCCTTATTTTTTTTTAGCTAAATATCTTTTATGTCAGTTTTTTTGTAAGTAGAAATGACATAAAGCAGAAAAACGATTAACATTAATTTGTATGGGGAAAATATTAGAATGTTCCCAGACCCCCAAAATGTAGATGTTGGTACGGTGAGCTGAATAGTCAGAAGTTGGGATGGTGCAGAAACAGGATGTGTCTTGTCTTTATAATAACACATTGCAAAACAAATGCTAAAATTTGTTTTTGTTTTTTCGCTTTTTCATATATATATATATATATATATATATATATATATATATATATATATATATATATATATATATATATATATATAATTACAAATCAGGGATACAATATAATATAATATAACATAATGCAATATCCAATGTATGATGGGTTCATTTCATTGAGTGCTCGATACATTCAACTTTAAATATGTTGGTTTAGAGTAGAGCTTGAAATATAATGGAATAAGGATTTGCTACACAAACACGTTTATGCTCCTGCCCTGTTTGGGCTTCTTCTTGTTTTTTGCCATGTCTGGTCTTCTTTCTAATTTCGCCCAAAGATATTGCTTTATGATCTTTGCCAGATATCCATTTTGATAATTCGTTATCATGGACGAGACACGACTGTTTTATTCATTCATTTTTTAATGATTTAACTCTGTCAACGAAGTTGAAAAGAGGTTCATGTTTTCGTTTGCCAGTTGGTTTGTTTGTTCATTCGTTCGTTCTTTCATCAATTTTTTGTTCTCTCATTCAGCTGATCGTCTGCTTCTTCCTCTGTTCACGTGATATCTCCGAAAATACTAAATGAATTACAATGAAATTTTGTGGAATAGTTGGCGTTTTTTTCCCACCAATTACATTTACGTATGCCCTTATGACAATATCTCAGAAAGTTCGCCACAAATCTTTATGAAATTCTGTATAGAAATAGACAATAGACTAGGTGAGAAATGGTCAAATATTGATGCAGATCAATGCACAATTATCTTCCCTACGTTGTAGTTACATATCCAAACCACATAATATCGCCATAATTTGGATACTTTCAAAAGTTCACAATGGATTTCCATGATATTTTGTGGAAGGGTGGAAAATAGTATGTGGGAGGATTCATAAGATTTTTGAGCGGATCCATGCATAATTATCTGTCGCAGTTATATTTCAAAATCGCATTACATTGCTGATTTTCCCTGTCCACAAGATATGTCAAAAAGTTCTTTCCCGTCCACAACATATCTCGAAACGTCCTTTCTTGTCCACAAGATATCCCCAAAGTTCTTTCATTAAGATTTTATTGCAACGAACCACTGGACAAAACGGAATTGAAATTTTAGGTGAAGGCATTCAATATGTGACTGTCCCTCCTCCAATAACCGTAAGATGTGATTACAAGGGTGTAAATTGGGCCAATGATGACACATCAAGAAACATGGGTGGTTTTAGAAGCGCATAGGGATAAATCACAAGACGGAAAAATAAGTGGAAACCAAATCAAATTTTATGTTTTTCATAAGTTTATGATTTCCGCTAAAGGCACAGCAAAATACCTTCACCTGATTCATATGAGATTTTGTTGATAGTAGGTTGTATGGTTTGATATAGATAGCTTCAAGATTTGGAGTTCCTTTTTGTTGTTAGAATAGAAGAGTATTTTTGTGTATTCAACTAGGATTTTACGGATATTGGAGGAAGGAAAATGGTGCTATTCAAGGTGTTGGTGGATGGAGCTTTGTTGGGACAAATAGTTGATTAAACGACACGAGAGTGTGCAAACTGTGTATCCGATATGTTAGTTTTTTTTCTAATATCATTGCTATCTCCCAAGTGGCTAGTAAATCTTATATGAATCTGGTGAAGGAATTTTAAAGTGCAATTACCGGAAATCACGTTACCAACATACAAACTACTTAGGCCCATTCATGAGTATAACTTCATTCAAAATTGTTTCAACATTGGAATCGCGTACAACCTTTTGATAATGACTAATGTTAGTCAGAAGTCGACCAACAATTAAACAACTCATCCACAAAGAAGAATGACTGATTAATTAGTTAAACCAACAAAACTGTCGATAAGGTCCAACGAAATATGTTTAAATGAAGAATTGCTGAGTAAGTACAGCCCCTATATATATATATATATATATATATATATATATATATATATATATATATATATATATATATAAATATATATACATATATATATATATAAATATATATACATATATATATATATACATATATATATATATATATATATATATATACATATATATATATATATATATATATATATATATATATATATGTTTCTGTGCGTGTGTGTGTTAATTGTAGAGAATCTTATTTGGAGACATATTTCGTCCGGCTACGATGTTAACCAAAGAGCAAATCGAACAGCGGTACCAGACAAAATATGTTTCCCAATATCTCTACAATTTTCACTTTCTGTCAAGCATAAAAATAAATGTCGAATCTAATGGTATACATACTGTTAGCAAAATATGGACACACACATATATTTAAATGTTTCAGCTTACGATCGCAGCAGACAGATAAGCAATGTAGGTGAGCAATTTCGGATTCCTGCTTGCCAAGAGTTTTGGTAGCTTAGTTGGTATAGCAGAGTCGCGTTAAGATAGCATCTTGGTGGACGCTCATTTCTTTTTTCATTTACGTGGTCGGCAATTCATTGCTACTCGGTTAACACCAATGCCAGGCAAAATGTTTCGTAATAAACTGTCTCTATAATATTATCTCATTCTGCCGAATATATATATATATATATATATATATATATATATATATATATATATATATATATATATATATATATATATATATATATATTAGCATGCTAATTACTGCTGTTCTGTTACTAGCACTCATATATGTGTGTGTGTGATGAGCGAAAGTAAAAAGAGTCATCAGCAAAATTCTCTTATAAGAACCCTTTCATATAACTCTTGGTCGCATCATATTTCATGTGAAATTCTAACTTTCAGCCCTTAATCTACAAGATCTGTGCTCTCGAACTCTGAGCTATGAAAGCATACCCAATTGAACAATAAGTGTATTGTTTTGCGTAATAATCATTTTTTTTTTAGACATCTGGCAAAACTTCATAGAATATTTTTAATTGCTTTTTTTATGGGACCCTTGGAGTTTTTTTTTAGTTCAGTATATGATTTCTTTGTAATGCGTTTTGTTGGCCAGGGTCTTATTTATTGCGGTGTTATTCAATTTCCCGAATCTCAGATTACTTACTGTTCATTTCGCCAATTAGTCGACTCTGAATTTTCCGAAAAACAAAGGAAGACAATTTTAGACAAAATCACCGGTTGGCTTTTTTTTCTAAAATTAATGCAGAGTTGGTATGTTTACGACTTATGAAAAAATCTGTTGTAAAATTTGTAAATGTACTATTCATTTGCGATGAACTTCAGTAAAAACGAAAATCATGTGCAATAATCATGTTGAGAACAAGAACATAACTGTCAAGATAGAAGATGCAAAATTCGGCAAGGTAGACCACTACATCTACCTGACATCATAGAAACTATTGAAAAACTCGAATGGCTATGTTGCAAGAATGAAAGACAACCGATGGACATCACATCTCACGACATGGATCCTCAGAGATCACATAAGAAACCGAGGCTGACAGAATACAAGATTGAGAGATGAACTGGACAGATTCAGGAAATACTGGCTCTGCGACGCCCATGACAGAGAATTGTGGCGAATCCTGAGGAAGGTCTTTATCCAACGACGGACGTTAAAATACTGATGATGATGATGATGATGATGATGATGATGATGATGATGTATGAGGAGAGACTGAAATGTTTGTTAATTGGGTATCGTATATAAAAATCACTTCTTCACCAGTCGACTAAAGAATAGTCAGTAATCTGAGAGGCGGAGAAATGATATAGAATCCATTTTTGGCATTTCTATAAATATATTCGACTGTAAACAACGACTTTTCGAAACACAAATGTCTCCCATTCTATTTACAAAAATCTTTTATCAGAATTTTTCCTTCAAATCTTTCTAACGATACAACTACTACGATAACATCAACTTGCTGTGGTCATATCTCTTTTTGATTGGTCAGAAGAGATGAATGACGAGCTATTTTCATACTGAAATCCTCTTTTTGCTTTGAATTCATGTCTGAACTACAAATATATAGTCATTGTAATAGGAAAAATTGACTCTGTATGAAATGGGGTTTTGAATGCAAGACGTCTCTTTAACTTGAAATTCGTTATGAGCTAAGACGTTTCGAAACATTTCTCACAAGTAGAAACGGTGGAATAGATGCGACGAAGAAGACAGAGGAATTGAACGGCCGAAAAGGTAAGGTGGAGTTAGTGGATTGAATACAAGATGTGCCGTCTCAGGTGAAGACAACCCACTGGTTATTTCAACGCGAATCTGAATATCAATACCCATCCGATAGGCTCTCGGAAAGGACTTATTTCAGCTGTCTGCTGATTGGTTGGTTTAAATTTCTTTTTAGATTGGTTACAAAAGGATGAATATTAGAATTTGTGGTTCAATATAAACTTTGATCCACTTACTCCACAGAATTTGTGCTCAACTAAAAATAGCATAAAACTACCCGCTACAGTTTACTATTTTACGACTTATAGACTCTTGGATCCCCGACTATAGGCAAAAATTATGAGCAATCAACTGATTGTGAGATTTTTATTATTGTGCAAATTCATACTGAGTCATTGAAGCTAATTAGGAAAATAATTTACTTCATTTTGCGTTGGTTTTAGATGACCGGGGTTTACTCGTAGTAATTGGTCAAAATGCAAAAAAAAAAAAAAAAAAAAAAAAAGTGATGACTAGCTAATTCAGGTCCCACGTGACATAAGTATTGGTTGGACGAGTTGATACGAGCTACACTGGATATATGTAATAAATCATTTTTTTCATATCAGTTGAACGGAGCATTCGACCCTGTTGCTGAACCAGTATTACCTCTACATCGAACTCCCTTAAGAAAAGATGTTGGTTCATTCCATCTGGTTCGGATATATGCTTTAACAAGAGCTTCAGCCTTCAGAAGATTACCCATCATGCCTCGGGCTCCTACTTGATAACCTTTACCCAATTTCTTCTTTTGTTTCTTTTATCGGATTATGTGCGATGCAGCCTAGATAATGGGTTAGGGTTAACAATAATAAAGAAAAAAACCAACAATCTTACACCTCTGCGTGAGGTGTCTGGGATCACGCACGAATTGAATCCCTGACAAGCCATGAGTATTTCGTGTGCATTTGGTTTTAAATGGATATTGAAAAAATAAGGGCATGTTTTAGCCATGGTTTGAAAACGATCTTTTCCGAGATTGGATAATACATCGTTGATTGTGGTTTCAACCAATGAAAAATTGACTCCAAATGAAAAAACTAATTTTCACGAACTCGAAATAATCGTCCTATTTTTAAACGGGTTAATGGAGATCCTTAAAGATAAGGAAAAACGTCAAACATACAAAATCGATGCAACTAGTGATGGCCTATGGTTGGTGTTTCCCGGGGTAGTAACCCCGCCCTTCCAGAACTTACTCTCTTCTCAGGATATCCAGAATTTTGGTGATCCTTTTGTACTAATACATTATACATTATTCATCGTGAATCTCCCATATTATTGAATGTGATGGCATAAACCTACATTTATTAACAATTCTGTTCATCTTTAGTTTACACTTTTTCGGTTGAGACTTCGTGATATTATATGAAGAGAATAAGTATGGACACTTCGAACACGTTTTTATTGAAATTTAATCACTTCTTCCGTCGCCTATTTTTCATCCTTCTACAAATTTTCATAGTCATTCAATGAGAACTTTCGGATATATAATGTGGACAACCATGAGCATATACAAGAATGTATGAAAAAGAGGAAAACGGGAATATCCCTCAATCAACAAAAAAACCCCCTAAAATCACCCTAAAATCTACCAACATTTTCTTACCCCATTGTCCACAGAATTTCTTTGAAATTCATCGAAACATTTTGGTGAAATTATGTGGGCAGATACATTTTTTCATTGGAAAAAAAGAATCACCGGGGAGCTAAACGACAAAAATTTAAGCAATCCTCTTGTTGTCACCCTTTCTGTAAAACGCGGGCCTCTGGATACAACCCAGTAACCATTTATGATTTATAAATATTTCATTAAGATAATAGCCAATAAACCTTTTGGGACGATATACCGAGACGCTCAATGTAAATATGACATAAATTAGTAGAAAACGACAAATTCTATACTTCAAAATCAAAGAAACTGTCGCTACAGCTAATCACTTCGCTGATTGGTTATCTCGACAGGCAACACACGTAAGCACACAAGCACACACACACACACACACACACACACACACACACACATACACAATCGTACTTATTGGTCTGTAAATCTTGCAAGAAGCTGATAACATCGTCTTGTTGGAAGCATTTTGAGATAGAAACACACGTCTGCAAATCAAGTTTCCAAGACATGAATGTTCATATATGTAATCACGAGACGAATTTAGGCAACAAAAATCAAGCATCTTTATTCTTCTCAACTAAGCCATCAAAATGTAAGAACGCAAAAGATTCTCGCTCGACATACAAGACCAGGGTGATGAGTGAAACTATCCAAGTGCAAACGTAAAGCCAACAACAGCAATTAGAGCTTCAACTCGCAGGAAAAGAATGAGATGGACTCCCTCACTGGAAAAATCAACTTAGACCTTACGAATGAGCATATCTTCTCTTGTGCATTCATTCTCCCTCGTATATTTGTCGACATGGTTGCTTCCTCACCTTCTCCTGAACTGATACCCACTTTCCAACACCGGGGAAACTAACAAGAATTCTTCTCGTCAAAAAATTAATATTTAGAACTTTTGATATGATGACGAATTGACAATTTTATTTATGGATCATATATGCATACATGTTCTTGTTCAAACATCATCAAATTTCAGACTGTTGACCTTTACTTTACTAATCTGTTGTTATTATGTAAAATATATATTGTTTATTGTTATATACATCATCAATGTTTCTTTTGTATTTTATTGTATTTTTGTCTGTCTCTATTGTCTTCTGTAAAGATGAGATACTTAATTCCTCATTCTACCATTTGGCCAAATATTAGCTGACATAGCCGTAAAATTTACAAAGGTAAATATAAGACCACTAACTTTATATTAAGGCATACAACCTTAACATTTGTGACTCTACCTTAACATTAGTACACAGACCAAATTCAATTTATTGTCAGTAGGTATTCGTTGTATTCTACTAAGGAGTAAGAATCCTGTAACTGAACACACTGCAGCTACATTATTATTGTAAGTAATTAGTTCGCATAAAATATTTAAAAAAATGTAATCAGACTGTATCCTTTTTTTGCAGTTTACACACTGCAAAAAGGATGGAGACGAAACAATAAAAATCAGTTTTGTCAATTTGATAAAATTATGAAGCGCTACCTTTCTGGGTAATCAAAGTTCAGCTCCAAAAATTTAGAAGCACTTTCTGACCAATCAGCATCTGTTAATCCTTGCCCTTTTCCCGATCCGCTCCAAACTTATTGATTGGGTCCGAAAAACTAACATGCTTAACTTGTTCATCGGAGAGGATGACAGGTAGTTGTTCACTGTTCAGTTCTGAATGACTTGACACTATGTGACCAAGTGACAGCACTCGATGACCCACTACGAGCGTCAACTCTTCTCTCGCATCAAGAGACTTCCGGTGCACTAATGTTACCTTTGCCTCACGCTGATCTCCATCCATTGGGATTGTACATAACGCTAATAAACGGATTTAGTCGATGTATGTCTTGCATAATGTTAAGGAAATCCTAGAAGCGTCTTGAAAATTCAATCAACTCTTTATAGCTCTTGCAATCAGCGCACTGTACTGGGAAGCAACCAGAGGCTTGGAAAATGTGTTCCACGAGACCTTGTAGGAACGGACATCGATCCACATTTGAATACTCACCTTTCTCTTTTTGTTTGAAGCTGACAAACGTTATTTGAGAACAAATCGCCATTGACAAGTAAAATAGATTTATTACGAGAATCCAAAACAAAGAAAATCGTTTCCAGATCCAAAACAACATTCAACATTCCGAGAATCTTTCGGGCGTTTGAACCCCTTCTTATGGCTTGTTTTGTTAACGCAATGTTTCGGCCGACCCAAAAGAACTCTTGTTTACCATCACATTAGGATAGTACACCCGAAGAAGGTTGTAGAATGGATCAGCCGAAACGTCGTGTTAACAACACAAACAACAAGAGGGAGCTCATGCTAAATTGGTCCCTAGTTTGTATCACGCAGCTATCATGTTTTTTCCAGCCTTTTTGTTATGAATCACTGTCCACTAAAAGGCGAGAAAAGTATCTTTTTCATTAATCAACCCGTTTTTCAATTTTTTTAATTGATCACCCTAACAAGGCATGCCGCCAAAAAACGTTGGTCACGTGATGGTTTCTATCGAGTGACTAACCAGACATGTTTTCATATTTTTCTTTTATTCACAAGTCTGTTGTAAAGTGTCTTTTGTGATGAATGCAACAAAGCAAAAAGGGCCGATACGCCATCTTCCTTGTACACATCGTGATATCGTTGAGTCTGATATTACAACAAATACGTTAACATGACTTTATCAGACTTGACAGCTAACACATCGATAAATTGGCGAACCCGACGTAGGATCGAAATTCCGGCGATTCTCAAGTATATAATGAGGTTAAAACATTATTTTTCGAATCTGCGTCTATTAGCTGAAGTATCCGTCTACGCCGAGTAAAATATCTCAAGAGTAATAGGAGGAAACCCCCTCATAGTTTAGTCTACAATGCTATTTATCCATTATTGGGGTATTTTTCGTGTTCACACAAGAAAGTTTGTATCATGAATGTTTGGTTTTATAGCATATTCATGCGACAAATAGCAAAGTCCGACCATGTGTGAGTGTAAATTCAAAAAGGCATATTTATTGTGCGAATGTTCGGTTTTTACAAACAAAGCAAGTCCGACCAGTTGTCAGAGCAAATTCAAACAGGTAACTCTGCCTCCCCTTTATATTCTTTCCTCTTTATATAATTATCGCTGGAAGAGAAGTCGAAATTGAATCACTTTTTTAGTCTATTAATCACCCTGTAAATGCTGTCAAAATAGAATTGATCACCTACACAACTCCTGGTATTAATGTGGAACATATATAACAAAGAAAATTCTTCTGAAATTTCTTTTTGGTGAAAGAATAGGACCAAAAAGAAGGAAACAGTGGAGCAGGGAAGCGGGAAGCTTAAAAAAGTGCGTGACAGTTCCAAAAACAATTGTCTTTTTTTATCTACAGCACATATACATCAGAGTGAATTGGTGCCGTTTATGATTGTAATTTCGAAATAACGTAGTTGTTTTGGCTATAAGAATAAAAACACGAGGAAATTCCCAATTGATCAAAATATGAATGACTCAATACTAAGAGATTCAAAAAGCCTTTAAAAATGCGAACGCTTCATGACGTCACCTCTTCGAGGACCGATTAAAAAAAATCTACCTATATAAAAGCCATAAGTGAAAATTAATATTTTTAATTGCCTGTTTATAACCTAAAACTTATAATGGACTAGACCATGTGAAATCATCATCGTCAGTCTTTTATCGTCCGTCGTTGGACATCGACCTTCTTCAGGATTCACCACATGTCACTGTCGTAGGCGTCGCAGAGCCAATTATTTCTGAACCAGTCAAGTTCATCTCGCCATCTTATATTCCACCGGCCTCGGTTTTGCATTTGATCTCTGGCGATCCATGTTGTGAGTCGGGATGTCCAGCGTTTGTCTGTCATTCTTGCAACATGACCAGCCCATAGCAATTCGAGTTTCCTAATGATGTCTCAGTCTCCTGTTTTTTCCTTTAATATCTGTGCATGTTGCATGGTTTTCAGTTTGAGGGTCAGCCTCTTGGTTAGATTTCAGCTCCTTGTGTGACTATTGAGACGGTGCGTTGGTTGAATACCTTTCTTTTAAGAACCGATGGGATCTTCTTGTTCTTGAAGGTTGAGATGGCTCTACCGAAGGCTTACCATCCTGGACTGATTCTTCGCTTTATTTCTTCTTCTTTTGAGGATTCCAAGGAAATTCGGTGTCCTAAGTAGGTGTAATGGAGATTAACACAAATAACTAGAAGGGCTGCAACAAAAAGTGAGTCTGTTGTCATAACCACAAATATTATATGAACATTTAATGTGCCAATGAGACGCTGTGTGGGTGATGAAAGAAAAAAGAGTCATTACGTAAGTGAATAAGTTAAAGAAAGAGTGATCTATTGAATGAGTGAATGAGTCTCTCTCTTTCTCCTTACTTTTTTTCGTCGTCGTTGCAAGACGGGAAGTTTCAAAGAAATGCTGAAAAAGGAAGAAAGAGTCAGTCAATCAGTTAGTGAGAAAGTTAAAAGAAAAGTTATTTCTTCTAATCGTAGCCAATTTTACGAATCACCCTTTCAAGCAACTCAAAATTAGAATTATCAAAAATGAATTAGAATAAGAATTATCAAAAATAAAATGTTTAATAAAATAGCCTTAGGCTCCTTAGTGTTGATCCATGCATAGATAAACCCGTTATTTTTACAGACATATGCTTGTAATGTAATATTCTTTTTTTACTTCTCATTACGTCATTAAGAAACGTCCTCAAAATGTGTCCATTTTGCATTAGAATTTCATCATAAACTGACCCCAGCCCCCAAGATAAAACATATTGGGGGATGATAAAAAAAATAACTTGCTAGAAACTTTCCCCTATGTCTATTGTGTATGTATGCTAACTTTGGTTAGTCAGTGCCCATGTTTTGACGGTTCCAATGGCGTGACCGACAAACATTGTTAATCCCCTCCTTTACATATACAAAAGACTAGTGGACATCAAAGCCTTGCTAAACTCTTTACGCACTACAGTCTGTTCGTTAGCGTGCTTATTAGAGGGTGCTAACGTCTCCATGCACTTATTCTGGATAAAACGGTTAATTGTTGACATTCAGACATTTTTTTTTACAAATACAGAGAAAGAAAATGTTGTGCTACAATTTCCAAAGGCGATTGAAAGAAATTCGAAATTCGATGCCTTCTTTTACTCTGAATTTAACGACGTCCATTAGTCATCTTTGCAAATCATCCTGTTTTGGATATTTACTGTTCACATTCAGTTTCTGGGATGTATGCGCATATACCGGTTCGGTTCGGTATTTCGGAGTTCATCCCAAAATAGTTCAAATGTCCGCCCCAGGAGTATTACTGCCTCATCCGCGCTATTTTAAAAGCTGAAGCACTCTCCATGTGCTAATTGTAACATGATACGAGAAATCTCAGCGGAAAAATTATAGCAACAAATATAATGAATGTTTGAATGCTTGGTAACTTGGCTAAAACAATAAGTGTGGTGTTGGCAGAAAGATTATATGCATGAAATTGAAGAGCTTCACAGAGTAGGCGAAATGAATAAATATGCACACAGGAAGATTACTGACAACTACATTTTGACAGGGGCAGCGCATTGGACCTGTAGACACCGTAACAACCGGCCCTGGGGCGCAATATATCCAAGGAACCCTGAAAAATCTTTAAAAAACATGATTTGAAATATCAAGGAAAGGCGCTGCCATTTATTTTGATTAAATTCTTGAAATTTGCTGAAAACGGACTAATGGTGCCTGCAAGTAGGAGAACTGATGATGGTGATAATAGTAATAGTGAAGAAGTATATACATATATATTTTTTTTCTTATATCTTTTTCTCTCTCCCTCCACACACACACACACATATATATATATATGTATATGTATACATTATTGAGTCATCCACAGACAACTGTTTCGATATTTTACATCTCTTCAGTACCACGTGGCAGGATTGAAAACTTCGCATCAGACCCGGAGGCCGATATCCTACCTCTGAGCTACAGAACTGGACGGTCAATAAGGCTGAATTTAAGCGATATATTCATATTGTGCAGTTGCCTGGGGTCCTCACGATTTTAGTGGTCCTGGAATTCAATTTGAAAAATGAAAACTGTTAATGTTATTGAATAGCACGCATGAACAAACTTCTCAAAACTCCTGTTCATATTTCTGTTTAAATCAGGCTTTGACTCTCAGCTGAATCTACGTATCAAATCAGGGTCGGTACTGCAACTAAATCCCATACATAATTTTGTCTGGGGGTCTCAACTATTTCAAAGATGACCCTGAGAGGAAGTTACCACCATCATGTGACGTCGGGACCTGAGGGCAGAAAAGGCCGGCCCTCTTCCTCCATGCTGGTCTGTCTGCGTCCCGCACCAAGTGTTCCGGCGTGGTCATATCCGTCCACTCTTTCACGTTGGCGGGCCAGCTCTTCCGTTACCGCCTTAACCTGCGGCATTCTTCGACGGAGCACTGCATGATGGTCTTGCATAGACAGTCATGTTGAGTGACGTGAATGAACCACGTCAGCTTCCGTCGCTTCATGATGCGAAGGAGAGGTTCCTCAACCTTACCCCGCTCATGTAAACAACGAGAGGAAGTTGCTGGGAGATGAATCTCCTACCAACAAATAAAACTTTCAAGTTCGAATGGGCAAGACTTCTTGCTGAATCTTCAAAACAAATAGAACGCGCTTAGGCGTATAAGAACTGTTTGATTGAGAGGAACAAAGGGCTTGATTTACACGAAACCTCTAAACGGTGTTGCCCGAATAACACTGACTTTCCCGATTTTTTTTTACACTGTTTTGCCTGAATGGCGGGGGTGGGTATATGCCCCACCCTTTCACCATGGCTCATACTCCCAATTGAGCGTGAGTCGAGATTACTCAACTAACTTTGCCCTTCCTTTGCAATTTGATAGAATGAAGACATGCAGAAGGTGTAAATTAAAAAAACAAGGCAAAAAGAACGTCGGTAGGTTTCTTTCACTTCGTTGTACATTAAAAATTCTTTACTCTGTGGATACCCGACATTGCTTAGTACAATGATAGTGATATTGATGCTAAATATAATAGCACTACTTAATTCGTGTGAAAGAATTCATGAATATACGGGTTTCCCCCACAATCCAAAAGTACAGCGTTCCTTCAAGAGCCTTTAGTAAGCCGAAATAACGTAAAGAGAAGAAGCAATTGCCATTTTTTTTGTATGGGGAAATCTTGTAACGTCCCGAGAACCCCCTGAAATGGCTAGGATGGTATTTCGACCGATCCATCTGGGGGTCATGATCATGGGAGATATGGGAGATATAGGAGACTGGGATGTACAAGAAAGAGGAAGAGGGTACGCACTGCCTCTATAATAGTTCGTGGCAAAACAAAACGTTTGCATTTATTTTTTTTTCGAGATGAAGCAAAGTTTCGAAAAGCGGGTACCGCCTGTATTTGAATTCTATTGGATGACTTTTTTAGAAAAGGAACAAAAAAAAATCGTTTCAGTGGATGAGTCCATTATTTCGAATGGTGGGTAGGAGATCTTTTTATCAGCAAACTTGTTACCTCTAAGTGGAACTGTCCCTGGTTACACAGAGAGAGAACCGAGAAAATCACAGTTCATTAGTATAAGTAGATATGATAATGAGTTCTTCATAAGTAGCGTTAGGTCGCAAATTCTAGTCAAGCTGTCTATTAAGACAGGAAATGACAAGAAGACGGGCTTAAAACTTGAGAAAAACCAATCGGTTATTTCTGCTGGCGCATTAGACAGAAAAGGAGGTCTGTCATTAAGAATATATCTGAGAACATGAACGTCCGCTGAGAGTGGGGCAAATACCCACTTCCCCCATCCCCAAATCAGAACTTTTCATCCAGAGAGAGGGGGTTTGAAAGTTGCAATCTTATAGTCAATAAAGGATAATGGTACATTACAACTAATTTATGTCACTCCAACTTGATGCACCCATATAAAAAAGATGTAATTCACTGGTAAAAAGGGTTGCTGCCAAGATGTATTTCGAGCATATATCCTTTTGTGCCCCGCACAGGAAGTATACCCCTTCCACAGAAAAGTGTGAGCGGACACCCCTGTCAGAGAATCAACGTTCAATTTACTTGTAACTTGTAAACTCGGAGTAGCATATTGAGTGATGAAATCCCGGGTCTCGTTTAATGTGTCGACAGTTGAACTACGGAGACTTCGGAAGCCAGAAGGACTGTTTGTTTGTCTAACGGAATCAGAACATGCGTTCCTTGATATTGTAGGAAGTGATGAAATATATTTAAGGGTCAGGGTGAGGGCACAAATACACAGAAAACAATCCATGTCAAGACATCTTATTCTCACTTGCTAAAAGTTCATCACTTTCATTTCACTGGTTTTTGGCAACCACTAGGACAGACCCGGGCTGACTGATCTTAGGCACACTTCGAAGTATGTCATCTTATATCCCTGATAAATCTGACTTCACATGAAAGAATCTTCTTTATTTGACTGTCTTAGTCTGTTCAAATTATTGAGTTTCCCATCTTCCATTTGTATTTGGAAAGTCACACTGTCTCAGACAAGTGTTTCGTGCAATAGGCACCCTAGGCTACTGCTCGTGTTGCCGGCCCTGCATCAATACATGAAGCATATCAAGAGAGCAGGTGATAATCTGTCTCTGTCTCTGTATCTCTCATATATATGTACATATAGTCTACATATCATCCACGAAAAAATACACGCATATATTTGAATTTCTTTAAGTGTATGTGTGTACTTATCTATTTTTTTAGTTATATGTTTTTCAGTGTGTGTGTTTAGTTATTTAACATCACAAACACTCCATAGGAAATACTATCGAGGGTAGGGTTTTTAAAAATTTTATTGAAATAGCTTCAAGTACGGCAAGTCTTTCTTTTTTGCAATAGGTTTTGTAGAATTCTCCCTTGTGAAGGAATAAGATCACCCTCAATAATAAAGACCTGCAATTTGGAAAAAAATCCTTCTCATACTCACTCTCTCTACCACTTTATGATCTTGATAATGTCTGACAAATCAGTTGAAAGCGCTCAGTCTGAATCAACATGGTCAATTTCTACATTGGTTTCACTCTGAAATCCGTTCGTTTCTTCCCGGGTATTAACAAGTATATATATATATATATATATATATATATATATATATATATATATATATATATATATATATATGTGTGTGTGTGTGTGTGTGTGTGTGTGTATAATGGGTAAAGATTTTTTCCAATGGTTCATTGTACGTTCTGTTTCAATTAAAAATGATTTTCAAATGAACCTTTTTTCTCGGCGAAACAGAATGTTCAATATGTAATGAACCATTGAAAAGAAACTTTACTTATTTTATAAGCGCCTTACTGATAGTATTGAGCATTTTTTAAAACTCAGACGTACTTGATACATGAATACATATACACAAGCTTGTATATTTTATTATTGTTCTCATTCTCGTATAAATATTTATATATGTATATATATATATATTTGTGTGTACGCGTTCATATGTGTGCATATATATGTGTGTACATATATAAAGAGAGAGAGAGGGGGGGGGAGAAAACAGAGATTATGACCTACTCTTTTGATATGCTTATATGGCAATGGTTGACCAGTCGTAGGTGTTGACCAATAGGTAGGCCTTAAGTCAAAATCCCGAACCTTGACCATCTGTCACTGAAATGTATATCAAATAGTTATCCATAAAAATGGACAAAAGATCGCGTTAAAAAAAAACTAATAAAGCGGATAGAGACCGTAAATAAACACAATGAGAATTTGGAGTTGAAACAGTCATTTCGGCCTTTGAATTACTGGTGGCTATTTAGCGCAACGGTAAGAGCGATTCTAAGTTGAAGCAGCTTTCACACCAAATTCTCATCTCGTTTATTCTCGGTCTATTTGTCCCGTTCAACGAGACAGTTATGTATCAAGAAATGGACATGATAGGCCCGACAGAATGAATTATAAGTTGTGTTGTGTTACATAGAAGCTAATTCGAGAAGATCTCCCGTTGTTACACGGTTAATATATCACTTGCCTTAAACAACGTAAATAGATTAAACAAGAAAGAAAGTGAAGAAAATGGAGCTGCAGCAGGAATCGAACCTGCCACCGATATGGTATCTGCCTCAAATTAGCGATGCTCTAATCTTTGAGCTAAACAGTCGCTGGTAATGCAAACCTCAAAAGACTGCTTTCACACCAAAATGTGAAATAAGTTTCTACATAATATAACACAATTTATCATTCATTCTGCCGGACCAAATGTGTCCATTTCTTGATGTATGACTGTCGCGTTGGAAGAGACAAATATACTGAGAATAAACGAAATGAGAATTTGGTGTGAAAGCAGTCATTTGCCCTTCCAGCGGCTGTTTAGCTCAATGGTAAGAGCATCACTACGTTGAAGCGACTACTCTATCGTTGGCAGGTTCGATTCCTGCAGCAGTCCCCTTTTCTTCAATTGTTTATTCTATTTACGTTGTCTAGGACGAATGATTCATTAACCATGTACCAACGGGAGATCATCTCAAATAAGTCTCTCTCTCTCTCTCTCTATATATATATATATATATATACTGGGGTCTGTAATACATTTAGCAAAAATATCTACCCACTTTTTTGTGCTGCTCGAGCAGTTTCATCACATTCTCCAACTTTCTTCAAGAATCGATAATTCACAACTTAGAAGCTGTTGATAGTGTAAATTAATGTTCAAGTCTTATCAATTTCCTTTAGGATATGACTAAAAAGTGACCGAACTCATTGATGCGGAAGATTTCATTGTTTCATATGCTGAGTTGGATTTTTTTTTTTTTTATCAGCAAAATTGTTACCTCCAAGTCGAAGGACCCATCCATTGTTACGGATGGATAAGTCATTGATTGTTCCGTGAATAAGAATATGTATCATCAATTCACAAATTGAACATCTATCCGTACGGCCAGAAGTGTTTAAATATTCTTGATGAGGTGATAAGTTGGAAAGGAACAGATGATTATATTAACAGCTGCCGTTGTCTTGCTTGAATTCACAGAACATTAGATCAATTGAATGAACGATGGTGATTTGAGCCAACAATTATATTTGAAGCCAGCCATCCAGCACTTAATATCAATCAGCGGTCCTTTTTGTCAAATTCCAAAACTGGATTATTATTAGTTTTGATTTGTTTTTCCTACCTTCATCCTATATTCCTGTTGTTTGTTATCACAACTTTAAATCAGACCGTAATCCCACGGCAACGATTTAACAGCGCAATCGGAAAATAAAGAACAAACCTATGGTGAGAATTGAACCACACCTTCTAGCCAGCAGGAGTCAAGTAAACGCCTGGGCATTTTTGAGCGTTGCTGTAGGATTACGGTCCGATTCAAAGTTATGATAAAAGGCAACTGAAAGTTAGGATGAAGGTAAAAACTAGTCAAAGTTGATGATAATGTTGCAGTTCTTCATCCAAGTTTTAAAATTTAAAATTCTTTTTAAATGTCCTACCCAAAACTGGAGTTGACTTTATTTTTCTATCGTCACAAAAACAAGAAGGACATGAACAATCCTCATCAAGATTAGGGGTGTCAACCGATTCGTAAAATTCACATTCCCTATTGTGATTTAAAATCACGATCATCTGATTGCCAGGAGGCTTTTTTAGATTAGTCTTAGATACTAACGGAAATTTATCATACCGTTACGTGCAGGCTCATTTCGTTCTGATAAATAAATACATCTATACAAAATATATATTTTTGATATTTTATAAATTCATTTTATGTACAATACGAAATATACAATAATCTTCTTCAGTCGGAACAGAAGTTGGAGTGGAATTCGAGTCTGCAGTAGCCAGACTCGCTTTGTTGTCAACTTAATTTCATCTCCATCTATTTTCATACAACTAAAAAAAAGAATTTCGAAATTTAAGTGGGCAGTTGTTATTTAATGATTAGATCTTTTGATCAAGAATAACGTTTTTTGTGGACGTTAATATCTTATCAATACGTAGTGCATTTATACTTTTTGGAGCCATCGTATGAGTTTTTAGAGCGTATAATGTTATCTGGAAATTGAATACACCATTTCAGCCATATTCTAGAAAAATCTAGCTACTTTTTGCCTTTCAAAATAGCCAATTGAAAAAGGTTGTTCAAGAATTGAGTTCTTGCAAGGATTGAAACTTAAGTGTCGGTAGTTGTTTGAAATGTAAAACCCTATTCAGTCCATTCAGCGCTGAATAGTTTGAAATTTCAGACGATAAGATAGTGATTGAGAGGAGAGAATTTGTTTCTTCCAAATTTGTCGATTCAACCAAACCGTTAATCTGGCAAAGCTCTGGCATTTCGGATGCCAGGAAGTCGAGGGTTTACAGTGAAAGAAAGTTGAATATTTTGTGATTGACTGAGCGTATGGACAATAGAGATATTGTTCGTCTCCAGCCGTCCCTTTAGTGCGGTTGTTTCAAATCGGGGATGGCAAAACATCACATCTGTCTATGGCCAGAAGGCAAGGTTAAACCCCAACCATCAGCAGGCTTTCTTTTCTTCAAATCCCTAACCGTTAATTTTTAAGTATTGCAGGTGCGGTTACAGTTTGAAAGAAGTCCCTCATTCCTGCACACACACACACACACACACACACACACACACACACACACACACACACTTCTGTGCATGTGTGTTTGCGTGTGTCTGTATCATTTGTATGTTTATGTGTATTAACAAAGAGACACACTTACGAAAACTCTCACACAGCACATACATACGTACTTGCAGAGTCATCCACATCTACATATATACACAATGCACATGAATGAACGCATAAACATAAACAAAACAAGCATTCCAATGTAAATTATGAATCACCACCACTCATATATGGCGTGTTTGGGGAGATCAATTAAAAATTTGAAAAAAAAAGGAGTGATCAATGAATAGATTCCTTTTCTCGCCTTTTATTGGACTTTCACTAAACAAGGTCTGGATTTGAAAAAAAAAAAAAAAAAAAAAACGGGCAAAAACTGGTGACCAATTCAGCATAAACGTACATTGAATATTGATCCCCCTTCACTAAAAAACCCATTTTATGGGGGAATTTTCAAGAAACAAAAATAAGATTTCCTCCTTCTCATTGAGAAGAGTGTAAAATTTCAAGTTCCTACGATAAATGGTAAGGACAGGGCGAAGTTCGGATAGATAAATAAATTGATGTCAGAACACATGAATAAACTAAATCCAACAACAGTCATTAAACCGGTCTGTTGTTGTTAGTAGTGATTAACATACATCTATCTATACATGTCTATACGTACATACATTAGCAATCAAACACGAACATTCTAAAACATACACGTACATGTATGCACACATAAATTCATTCAATAATTATGGACACGCAGACAAAAACATGCACGTAAACTATCATACGTGTACGCATGGAGGTTGATCAATAAGTCCGTAGCATTACAGTTATTAGCCGAATTTCCTATCAGACATTTTCGCTGTATACATTGGTCAACAGTCATTTATTGCCAATGTCGTAAGAGCGATTCAAGGGTAACTCTGGGGTGCCGATTCCAAAGATGGCATCGGTCTTGCTAGATTGGCTCTATTCTTTTGAGATCATAGATATTTTTGCAGAGTACATTCGCCACAAATGTAGCTGAACGCATTAGGGTGGTTAGTAATTAACTGATATTTCACTCATAAAAGGGGGGTGAGGAAATTTTACTTTGGCCTAAAATGTTGATGAGGTACCAAAAATCAAACTTTATCAAAAATCCGACGTGAAACTGACGTTTCCCTTGTGACTTTGTAATCTATTATATTGGGTTAAAATATAATTTAAGGTGTATCCATTAGCTTGAAAACTATATCCCATCCGGCAAAATTAATGTTTTTTTTTTAAATCAGCGTCTTATAATACCGAAATACATTCAAACGTCTATGGCAACCAAAACAACGTTTGTTTTTGTTGTGCTGTGATATTAATCGATCTATGTGATTAATAGAGAAGCGTTGAGTCATGTGCATTGACAAAGGAGGAAATTATGTTGAACAATGAATATTTGTTGTTTTTGTTGTTCTCATAAAGTTTCGGACGATCTATTCTTCAGTCCTCCTCAGGTGTTTCATCCGTATAGAAAGAAAGGGACTTAATCTTGTAGTACCAAGTATAAAGCAACAATTTCACGTTGAATAATCTTATAGAATAACAATGAATATTTTTACTTTGACACACGAACATATATGCATATAAATAACCGCAACCAGCAACCACACACACACACATATATCCATATCTATACCTATATATAAATATTGTTTCATCCACAGAAAGCTGGTTCGTTGTGTAACAACTCTTCAGTGTGGCTATAGACAATCCATCATCCCATCCAGTACCACAAGGCAGGATTGATTTAATTTAGAGAAGAGTATGTTGGAGGAGCTTCCCTCCTAGCCATGTATAAACTAATGGAGCAGACAAGGTTATCTAGCCTTCTGGAGACAACTAGTCCAAGGAGGGTCCCTGAGAGAACCCCTCGCCAACCAACAGGTCAAGCGTGGCGAGTATGGCACTATCCTTAGCCCGAAACACAATTTCATCAGCCATCTGTGACAGAGGAAGCGATGGGAGGCTTCTTCCTATAGGAGTGTGGAGTGATATTGATGATGATATCCGGTTTGGATATTATTATGAGCAGGAGCAGCAGCCTTTTAGCGTCCCTCATTGGACATTGACCTTTCCCAAGATTCGTCAGATTGGATACGCGAGAAATTGGAACAAATACCGTAAAAACTCGTACAAAAGTCAGAAAGGATTAGCCTCTCGTCATCACGACACTTGTATTCTATTTCTTCTTTTATTCATTTTAATCTTTGCATGTTTCCTTTTCTCATCTTGATTTTCTCTCTTTTATTCTTAAAGAAATCTTCATTTTAATTTTGCCTTCAATAAAGTAAGCTTTTGTTAGGCATTCATTGCAAACCAGGCATTAAAATGGCGTGTGTAAATAAATAACAAGTTACCTTCCTTTGTAGCTAGAAATGGCTGAAAGTGGCTAGATATTTTCATTTTTCATTTCTTTCTAACTTTTTTGCTGGAAATATCAAGTAAGCTCGAAAAATTATACAAAGGCTCCTGAAATGATTGGATGTTTTAATTTTATTTTGATAAATATATTATTTGAAATCATGTTCTAATGGATATATTATCTAAAAATCATGATGCTGTTTATATGATCTATAAATTGATATTTGTTGCTGGTTTGCAAGGACTACCCTCTCGTTATTACGACACCTTCGAAGTACCGTTTTAACGAGTAGATTAAAATCACAGCATAAAATAACAAACGTGTGGTTAGAATTAAATTGTGTCGTTCGAAAGATTGTTGTTACAACGCGAGTTAATTGTAATGGGTTTTCTTCTTGATCTTTTGTTTTTTTCTTTTATTTAAATCTTTCATCCTTGCCTTCTACCTTGTTTCCTTCCCTTCTTTCCTGCTCTCTTTTTCTCGTTTCCTTCCTTCTTCATTTTCCTTCTCTATCTTCCTTCTTACTGAAACAATTTATCAAGCGACCTTCATGGATGAGCATCTGTTTAAAAACAACTGGAAAGTTTCGTTGGTCTACAACACCTCGACACAATTCAATTCCCAGGGCCAGGTACTAAAATAGTGGCGAACTATCTGTCTGTTCCTGTGGGAATGCTACCAAGAATATTATTTGCAGGAGTTTTCTCTTTCGTATCAAAGAAAATATTGCTTGTAGCAAGGTATGAAATAAGGAAAATTGATCATAGCACAATTCCTTATTTGTGCGAGAAAAAAAAAAAAACAACGAAAAAAACAAAGCAATTGAAATAAAGTACGGTAAACTGACCGTTACATGGTTTTTGATAGTGTCATTTCATTGGCGATTGATACTTTTTCCGCTCTAAATCAAAACATATGTACGGCGTGAACTATTTTTTCCGCAGCGAAATTACCATCACGACTGTGACAAGTTTGCTGCTTTCATTTGTTCAGTTAATTTACAAATATTATATAACCTTAACCCTAAACCTTACTCTAAACACTAACCCTAAACACTGAATTTAACTTATATCCTTTGTAGTTAAATTCTATAAAATGCAGTTACAAGTTTTTTGCTTTCGTTTTGAAAATGAACTCACGGTTATGGTTTTAAAAATGTGAAAAGCCGTAATGTGGATATTACAAAATTTTCGAAGAAAAAAAATGTCGGAGGTCCGTAAATGAATTTAATGCAGCGATATCTGACACGGAAACATTTTAAATTTAACGCAAAATGTAACAATATGCCATTTCATTACTGCAGAAGATCAAGATGGCCACTGCACAATTTAGGAACACTGTACGCTTATTTTATATCCTAGCTGGTAGACGAATGGTCAGTGCTAGGGTCAATCTAAAACTAAAACCGCCAACAGTTGGTAGTCGTCGTCTTTTAAAAAAATGGATATCGTTGTTTAGTTCGGGGAGGAATATTTTACGGGGGGGGGGGGTAGAAATCATTTTATACCCTGCAGGCCAACAGGATGATTAAAGAATGGAACAGGTCCGTTCAGTCATTCGATAGAAACCGTCACATAACCAACGTCTTTAGACAGCAAGCTGTGTTAGGGATAATCAATTAAAACTCGGAGAAGGGGTGTTCAATGAATAGGTTACTTCTCTCATATTTTGTTTGGTACTGATAACTGAAACAAGTTTAAATTAAAATAAAACAAAACAACGACGTGAATGCAAGACAGAAACTAAGGGAACAATTTTGCTTGAACTGACAATGCTAATTGATCCCTCACTAAAAACCTTTTTTAGACGGAGGATTTTCAAAAAACAAACAGATTTTATCTTAAGTTAACAAAGAGCGAACGTCGGAAATTTCAGCACTCTAGCTCTATTGGTGCAGCCAGTACGCGTGAAACACGCTCAGTCAACCAACCAGCTGGATCAACTTAAGAACTGACGAAACCTATTTTGACAGTTATGGTGGCAGTTTGCATTGATGGTTTATAACAATGGTCATACAATTTTGCTCCATTTTTAAATGACTTCGCTCCATTTTCGATTCTGGATTGTATTGTTCGCTAACTAAAGAGAGGAATACAAAGATTTTTTGTCTGTAACGTCACATGTTCAATGGAGTCGACAGCCCGGATGAAATGAAGGGTCGGAGTTGGCCCACTGACCGTAATTAGCCGACCTCTGGCTTAGTTTGTTGACCTCATATGCTTTTTTGCTTAACATTTAATATTTCTGGGCTTTAGTTTTAAAGTTTACTTCAGTAAGGCATCTCTCTCTCTCTCTCTCATATATACATATATATATATATATATATATATATATATATATATATATATATATATATATATATATATATTCTTGACTTATGAACTCAACATTTGCAAGATCTTTTGGTCACGTTTGAATTATGGCAAAAATATCCTTGGTTTTACACACAATCCAGCTTCAGATGTTTGATAATCTTATAATATAAAAGTTGTTGGTACTTTTTTGTTCGCATGTCGGGTCTGTTACATTAGAGAAGAGGGCAGGGAATAAAGCAAAGCTTCTGTCTGTGTGTTCGCATACGCTAGAGCACACAGCTGCCTATGTGCCTGCGTGTTTACGCCTATGTCACAACAGCTGCTGTTACTGCTTCGACTACTGCTGTCTTCATAGAAGGAAAGTAGAAATTTCCTTCATGTTATTCTTTCGATAAAAGTGGTGTTCTTTTCTTTTCTTTTTTCAACAATTCTGCTGCTTTATGATTTTAGAATATTCTTTTTTTCAAAAAACAACAGAAAATATGAATAGTTGTAGAAAATCAACAGAAAAATAAATACCGTTCAAGGTATCCGTATTTTATTTTGTTTGCCATAAGTACATCACTAAAATATATATATATTCGAGAGATTCATCCACACGTTTTAGAAAACCCCCGTCATTTTTGACGGGCACTATGCGAGTGATGTCTGTAATCTTGAATGGATCTCTGGCGACAAATACAAATTCCTTCCATTGATCTTAATTTGAAGCGACACTTTCCATCCATCTTAGAAATGTGATACCAGGCGCAAATAAATTATCTGAAAATATCTTCGAATTTTGCCTAGAATTCGGGTAATTCGAAGTGGCCCATAAGCAATTATCCAACTTGATAGCATTGAGATGCGGATGTTAAAGCATAACTAACTGGTCTGCAGTATGTAAAATACTTGAGGAAGTTTGTCACTCTTACTTTGCACATTTCAGAACGTGCATTGAGCTAAGTATTAAATCTGTCAGCTTCCTTTTGACATGTAAAAGACATTAACGAACTAAGGAAATGGTAAGGTACCACTCGAAAAACATATTATTATCTGACGGTTTCCATAAAAAAAATTCTGAAGCTGTCATTTCCTTGGAGTAACGATGTTAACGAGGGGAGGTTGAATTTTTTTTCTCAGGCTTGTCACCAAGGGAGGGGTGGGGCTGGCCCCTTCAGGAAATCACCTGTGCCCACCCGTTTAATTAATTTTGGTGTGCTAATTTTTACAACATAAACTATTTTACGACATATCTCTATTCCAGCGTTGCCAACACAGCGCTTTTCGCGCTAAATTCGTAGCGTTTTGAAAAAAATCGCTAAATTGGTACAGGCGTGCTGAAATTTTGGGCCATTTTCTGGCGTGTTTTTTTTTATTTTACCTTTTTTTCCAGTACCTATTAAGTGTGTTTTGGCCATTTTTGGCGTTTTTTGGCCATTTTTTAAAAACAATTCTGAACACGTGTACTCGACCCCCCCCCTCACGGACTTGATGGATGACACCCACCCACTCAGTATATTACGGCCTGCTGGGTCTGCTGGGCAGCTGAGTTTGGTGAGAGATCACTCATTAGAAAAAACTAATTATGACTAACAAGTGAGGGGTAAATTATGTCCATTTGACATCGATACTATATAGTAGGAAACGTAAGCTGCTATTATCAACTGTTACTTGTTAGTATAATCTGTCAGAATCTATTGCTTTACTTACAGCTTAATTCCATCTGGCACAGAAAGAAATGAAGATAGAATGATTGTGCTGCACCACTCTTGTAAGTGACTGAAACCTGCCTCCCTTTAAAATCAGCATTCAAAATCATGGCTTTTTTTCCTTAACTCGAACAGTGACCATTGATATGCAGCTACCATCATCTCCAAACTAACGTTTACAACCCTCTCTGTCCTCATTGATCTTTGACCTTCATTGATAGTTGAATAACACACAATTTAAAAAATTGTTTCTTCATTCTATTTTGTGAAAAAAGTACTTTGCAACGATTCAAGTTTTTAAAAAAATCATTATATACATTTTTTTTGATAGATTTGTCGGAGCTGGGTATACAAACAACCGGAATTTGTCGCTTTCAAAGCACAAGTAATATTTAAGTAAAAGACGGATAATTTTGTTATACTTTTGGTCATTTGGAAAGTGTAAATTGGTGTCGAGTCGCCAACACACATTTGCAGCATTAAAACCTCGACTATTAAATATTATACCAATCATAATAAACCAGAAAATATTTCTAAGCCAACGAGAAACCTTAAAAGAACAATCTTGGCTGTGCTAGAGTCAAATTCACTTGCATCATTAAAATCAAAAACGTAAACATAATAGAATTCATTACTTTATACAATATCATTGCAAAACTACGTGTCCCATTTCAACTCCTTTATTTGTAAATTCAGTAAATGAGGATTGCAAACTTTAGTAAAACAAGTCGACCCGAGTTGGGCTTCAGAAATGGGAATGAATTCGTCATCAATTTTCTTTCGTACGTCACTGTGTCGCTGTTATTTGTGTATGACGTCACTAGTTCTTAGTCTGGTCATTGGCATCCGTTGTTACATATAAAAATAAAGTCAAAACTCAATAGTGGGAGTTTGACAAAATTCAAATCTTTACAGCCCTCCTCGGACCTACAGATAAACTATAAATAAACAGGTCTGGTTAGACGCTCAATAGAAATGTCACATGACCAACGTCTTTTGGCTGCTTGCTGTGTCTGGGCGATCAATTAAAAATAGAAAAAAGGGGTAATCAACGGATAAGTCACTTCACTCGCCTTTGGTTGGGCGGTGATCACTAAAATGTCTGAATTTTCAAAAAGTAAGCGTGAATGCTAAGAGACCAAATTGATATAAACTTACATTGCGAATTGAAGCCCTGCACTAAAAAATACTATTGGGTGGGGGATGGGGGTACAAAAACAAAAGACGTTTTTTCTAGACATAGTAAGGGGTGAATATTTAAATTTTCATCCTTCTAGTTCAATTGGTGTATGCGTTCTATTTATCTATTGTTCCACCACAGCGGAATTTGGCACAAAGTCGGGCTTAACGTGGGGAAAATAGGAGACACCCTTCCAAAAATGGCTCCAGCCGACGCGGCCACGGTTTGCTTTGCAACCAAAGCAACCTCCGCCACGAAAGCGTCTACCAGGGGACCTGCTCCTTCAAGTGCAATGGGGCAGTGCTGCTCCGGGGAAACCGACCCCCTGCAGCTGGGCTGAGTAATAATAGGAGAGCTGAAGGACGAGTCCAAAGGCTCCCCGATGCGCTTAGCAGTGTGTAGCCTCAGTAAAACCTCATTGGCAAACGCATTGCACCGGCGTACTCAGTCTTTGACACACACTCCCTCTCCGGCCCATTTAATCCGTGTATGCGAGATACATACGTAGCCTGTCAATCAGACGGACAGAACAACTTAAAAACTGCAGAAACCTACGATGAAAGTTTGGGTGACAGATTTTGTTGACGGTTTTTAAGACCTTCTCAGTTCAGCTCTGATCTGTTACACTTCAGTGCCGATTGGGCACGCGTATAGTCCACATCCACCCAGTCTACAAGCGCCCAGACATATCCCCCCTAAGAAATTCCTGTTTAGCCAGTTCTAGTGACAATGACACAGTGACACACGAACTAGCACGCACAAGCCCAGCCTATTCGGCGGACTCAATCCCGAGCCAGTCAACCAGCGAAATTATCGCCAAGAAGCCTGACTTCTCAAATGCTGTAAACTGAATCTATATCTTACAAGTCGTATCATAAATACCTCTGCAATTTGTCGGAGATAGCAACCAGAGACATGCAATGACTTTAATTCATCTCGACGTCTGCGTTACTCAATATGCAACGCGCATTTCTTCCCAGCGTTTTCGTCATTTGAGATGGAACGCGCATATCTTATCACTAAATTGAAAAAGAAAAAGAAACTTCCATAAACAACTTTTGAAGAACAAGCAAACTTTAATCTTCACACATGAAGAATATCTCGGCAAACAAAAACTTTCCCTTGCTGATAAAGAACCTTTCGGTGTAAACTCGAACTTGCATATCTAACATACCCTTTCCTATCATGTTCCAGAACCATGTGCTAGCCGTACATAAAGTAATTTTGTTGTTGTTATTAACCTTGTTTCTCTGCTTTGATACTGTTTTTGCATGAACATTCATCCAGCGACATATCAGACGTCGTTACCGTACGAGAAACCACTCGATCCTATTCACGGCGTTTGTCTGACTGCTGCAGGATTAAAATCAACTTCTACTTCTATTTCAACGTCAACTGATGATCACTGTAAATTTTGTATCGTATATATACTTAATAAATTCGTAAATATATGGCTCGGCTCAGTTGGTTTAAAGAGCCACTTAACAATCTGACACTCTTCCTTAAAGACGTCTTGTGATAATTAATCACCGCTATCCACAACAGACCGGTTTTACACTGTCGTTGGGTTTAAGTTATTCATGTGTTCTGACATTTATATCTATCTGTTTATCTATCAATGTAGCAACATCAGTCGTGATTTGAAATCATGGTTGGGAGATGTTGGTTTTATATATATGTTTGGTTTAACATGATAGGAGAGACAAACAATCGAGAGTTTATTCCACTAAATTTGGCTAGGATTGTTCTCAGTCGAAGGAAGGCTGTATGAGAATTATTCTCTGACTTTGTATCTATACGACAAAGAGTTTTTGTCAAATTCCTGTAAAGTTGGAGTTGATCACTAAAAACAAAAGTCTGAATACCCCCTTCCCACAAAAAAAAAATAAATAAATAAACAAGCAGGAACAACCAAGTGACCAATCTAGCATACACTTACATTGCATACTGAACCCCCTATTTTAGAAATGATTTTTAAAAATCCTTTTTACCCAAAGAGGAGTGCACAAAATTTCAAGTTTCTACTATGAATTGTAAGGGCTAGGAGATGTCTGGATTAGTAGATAGATAGATAGATAGATTGGTATAAATGTCAGAACACATGGATAACCTAAATGCAGCAACAGTGATTAAACCGGTCGGTTGTGTGTAGCAGTTATTAATAATTGCAAGACATTTTCAAAGAAACGTGTTAGAACGATTAATGATATCTCTGTTTGGTTTCAGTCTGTTCTTACTTGTAAATGTTAATACTCGACTTAACTATATTCAAGAGAGAAGGTCCCTACCATCTTTCTGTTATCTTTTATCCAAGTTAACAAGATCCCTCCGGATTTTTGCTAAAACCCCAAAATATACGCAGCAAGCTTTGGTGGTGGTGTAACATTTGAACATACAATTGAACAAATACTTCTTGAATCTCCTTGTAAATAAAATAAAAAAGAAATTTGGAGAATATTTCTCACGAATATGGGTCTTTAAATTGAAAAAAAAGCTTGGCTACACGAGGGTTAAATTCAACTGCTTCATTAAAATATAAAAGGTAAACAAAACAGAATTCATTTCTTCATACAATATCATTCCAAAATTATGTGTCCCATTTCAAATCCTTTGTTAGTCGTTCCTGAAATAAAATGAGTCGACCTGAGTTTAAAGAGTGAATTCAATATCAGTTTTTGCGTACGTAACTCTTATTAACAAATAAAAATAAAGTCAACAAGCTTGGCTGCGCTAGGGTCAGATTCCCATGCTTCATAAATCATAAAATCTAAAAGGTTAACAAAACAGAATTAATTTTCTATACAATATTATTCCAAAACTAAACGTCCCATTTCAACTCCTTTATTAGTAGTTCCTGTAAATGGGAAATGTTATCTTTAGCAAAAACAAGTCGAGCCAAGTTGGGTTTCAGAATGCAGGAATGAATTTGCCATGATCTGCCATTAGCTTCCAGAGCAAGGAAGAAAGAAAGGCAAGGCTGGATTAGCCCCAAAGTTTTGGAGCTCATCTGCCGAATAGGTTCCAAAGCCGTCCAACTTCACGACGAGCTGCACGAGACCGCCTGGCTCTTCGGGCGCGTGTCGATGTCAGTTGTTTGAGGCAACGCATCTCCATAGTGAAAGTGGGAACAGATAGGATTGACAATGAAAAAAAGAAAAAATATGACATATGTTGTTTTACTTTATGGTGTGCTAATCTCATATCTATCTTGCTCGGTTGAGCAATTATTTACGCTATTTCTTTTTTCTTTTTTTCTAGAAAATGATGCTAACGGTGTTATCTTACAAAACTGCCTTTTCTGGTAACAGTCAGCAAAAAAGAAAAGACACTGCTGTCCTCGTTATTTATTTCTCTCGGTGTTTTATTCACCCTCTAATTGACACTGCAGTGATGAACTTTCTGTACATTGAAAACAGTTATAAAAACACATATAAAAACACAGACCCATACCTGTCATAAAAGGAGATCATGATACCATGTGTGATTGTTTATAGAAATGTACATCAGTAAACATAAATGAATTTTCCATGCTAATACTACACCATAAAACATTTTCCAAACACACAAAAAAAAACTGAAAACAGTGTATGGTTCAATAACGCATTCGTGGAACGGTCATTTGTGAATAGGTTATTTTGAATGGCTAAAAGTGGCTAGATTTTTTTTAATGGTCAAAATTTGGTAGTAGTTGTAGCAGTAGTAGTATAAATGTATATAAATAAAAACAAATCTTTGAATATAGATATAAAGACTAACTTTTTCCGCGTTTAATTCAAAATATACTAACGATGGAAACTATTTTTTTTAGTGGCGAAACTACCACCGCAATAATGGCAAATTAGCTGTTCATTTGTTCTGAGATTGATTTCGGTTCAAACCCGTTGCCATAGGGGCCTGTCTCTTCCAGGAACCCCTCCCCCGGTGAATGTGATGTAAAATTATTTTAGTGGGTTAAAACATAAACCATTTTTACGATACATTTCCAGCCCTTCAAACTGCGTTACCTTTCATCATATAATTGGCCAAAAAGTGCTAAATTAGCGTGGGCGTGCTTGATTAAACATTTTGGCTATTCGGGAGCTTTTTCTAAAAACATTTTTAGTGTCTTTTTGGTGTTATTTGGCTATTTTTTAATAGAATTTAGCACATTTCAAGCAACACTCTTAGCACTTCTGCCCACGCTTCCCGGACTTAATGGATTGTCCCCAACTCGCTGTACCCTGGCGATGGACCTGCCGTAGTTGCTATCCTTTTGTACTTGTTAGCTTTTGCGGGCCGTTTGGATAGGGAAAGCTTTTTTACAAGAAGAAAATGTTTCAATTTCAATTCATTTGTAATAATTGCTTCTATCTGTATTTATTTTTTTGGATAAAAATGTAATTTTTTACTACTTTCCTCTCTCTACAAGTAAAATTTAGGCTGCCCTGATCTTATGCCGGTTTGATATATGCCGATTGACAATAACACCGGTTCGAAATTTGTCAAAATCTATTTTTTAAAGATTGAACTTTACGTGAGCATAGTTAATATATTCACCGCTGATGGCGCCACCGTTGCAAGTTCGACAAATCAACCGTTACAAGTAACGTAATCTTTTCGTTTACACGTCATTCTTAGTGAAGAATTTGTACATTAGCCTTTGTTTTGAAGTGATATACCAGTTACAACTTGAAAGCACCCAGAGAGCGCATACCTCTGCCAACACCATTGTTGGGGGTGGTGCAATTGCTTATGCATCTGCTCCAAAATGTAATCTGTTCCTCCAACCTTTTGTCCACCTGCCACAAACTATCATTGAAATTCATCAAAGAACTTTTAGAGATATCGTCTGGACAAACAGTAAATTTTTATCAATAATACATGGTCTAAACATATAACTATGACATAAGGGAGATAATTATGTATGGATCCGCTCCAAAATTTGATCAGTTCACTAGTAACTAGTTCTTCATCCTTCCACAGAATTTCTAAGAAATTAATTGAGAACTTTTCGAAAGATCATGTGGACAGTCACGAGGGTATGCATTAATGTAACTGGGGGAAAATGGAAAAATATCTCTCAGTCAGAAAAAAATCCTAGATCTGTCCCCAGATTTCACCACCACATTCCTATCCCATTCCCCGTCATTCAAAATTGATTTAGTACTTTCATGTTGACCGACGAACGAATAGAATATACCTCATTCCAACTGGTGAAGTAGTCATTTGTTTACTAATTAGAAGAGTTATTTAGCTACTCGAAGTGATATTTTGTAATTTAATAGTGATTATAAACAGTTTGCTTGTTTACTATTCCAAATTGTTTACTGTTTATACGGTTCGAAGTGAAAGTCATTCTGAAAAAATGAGAGAAGAAGAACAGTCAGTACTGAAAAGATTCTTTCTATTAAAAAAAATCGGCAGATTTGACAGAACAAGTGACGAAGACGAGGAGAAACGAAGAACGGAGATGAACAGTAACAGGAACATTTAGGTGTGAAGATGATAAAAAAACTGTCGCCCTTAAACGATTTCTTGTTCATTCAAACTCTTTGGCTGAAGTGTTACTAAATGAACCATGACTGAGAACTAAGTGACTTTGAACAGAAATAAAGCCTTAGCACCTGATTATTACCTTAAGGGGTGAAAGAGAAAGGCTCGCCAAACAGCTCTGGATTTATATTTCAGGTAGGTGCACGACCATCAACAAGAATTTTTCCTCTAAAAGCTATGATGATGGAACTAAATTTTTTGAATCTCATGGAGATGAAATCTTCTTATTCATCATTTGACACTCCGGACATTAAAACCTTCTGGCGCGCACTCTGTGTTAAACTATATTAGCAGAGACATGCTGCGGCTGACAATGCTTAGTAGTAATTATTTTACTTGTTTTAATTCATAAGCTATTATAAAGTATTAGTTACTTTCCGTGAAAGAATTCAAAGATAGAGTTGAATTTTTATGAGATGATCATTCAACACAAAATACTGAATTCTTTTCTATGAAAGAATCCTTAGTTTTAAATAATGGATGGGAGTCGGCTGTGATGGATTGAGAGACACAAATCACTCTGCTCATTATATAATTAGATTCAGTTAGCATAAATTGGTATCAAAACATCAGTACTGGAAGATCTAATGTAGATCGAACCTGCGAACAACGGCCAGTAAGATAAGATTGCTGATCATTGATACACGACATACATCCTGATTCGTTTTATCAACTTACTTAGTTGGGTATCAGGTCATCAATAGTGGGAGACCCAATGAGGAGCGGACCCACTAATAACGACCAGCAGAGATTGCTTATCTATGCTCTACGACGTGCGCCTTATTTATTTTCTTTCATACGATATATGGGCTGATCGCAATCAGAGGCAACCCAAAGGGTCCTCTTCCGCTCTCTACTACCCTTTCGAATGGGGGAGGGCGAAACCCCAATCCTAATTTATTTCACCTTAATGACACAGGACACAGCTTACGGTGTACTCAGCTAACTGCCCGAGGGTACAGGGGATATTTGTCATTATGAAGAGTTTTCCACCCTCTTCGCACATACTAGGAAACAAACCCAGATTCTTCTACGTGTGAGGCAGACGCACAAACCATTACACTATCTGAGCGGACATATATTCAGATCATTTTGATTATTCGTTAATCCCAGTAAAAAAGATCACGGATATATTTTGGATTTTTGTGTTTGTATGCTTGTGTTTTAAGTCTGAATTCGTTTAGCTGGAAGATTTGATAGTTTCAAACTTTCATCAGCAAAATTGTTACTTTTGGGTTGAAGAGTGAAGTGTTACTGATAGAGAACCAAGAAAATTACACTGTTCATTACATAAACGAATAATTGTAGCAGATTTCGGTTCAGCCGTCGAGTCAGATGTTTATTAGAATTAAAATCTAAACGATGATCTTTTGCACTGCGTGGGCGGGGGGGGGGAGCTAAAAAGTGGTCAATATCGACCTCTACCGGTCGATTGAACTATCAAAGGGATCTCTCTCTCTCTCTCTCTATATATATATATATATACATATATATAATTATTGTGTCATCCACAGACAGCTGTTTCGTTGTATTACAATTCTTCAGTGTGGCTATAGACTATCCATTATTCCATCCAGTACCACGAGGTAAGATCGAAACCTTTGCTTCAGACCCGGAGGCTGGTATCCTCTCTCTACTCCACGGAACTGGACGGTCAGTGTGGTTGATTTTAAGCGATGTATTTATTTATCGCCTATATTCCTCATCCACCAGAGCGCTCCATTCCATGCTGGAAGAACATATATATATATATATATATATATATATATATATATATATATATATATATATATATATATATATACATATATATATATATACATATACATATATATATATATATATATATATATATATATACATATACATATATATATATATATACATATATATATATACATATATATACATATATATATATACATATATATACATATATATATATACATATATATATATATATATATATATATATATATATATATATATATATATAGTGCTCTTCCAACATATATATATATAGTCGAATGGAAATCGAGCTTTGCGTTGTAGAGATGACATTCGTATAAAAAATGAAAGTATATAAAATACACACTTCTAATTCATGAATTAGTTTTTATTGTGCTTTTATTTTATATTCTATTTACTGAAATATATTTGTTGATGCAACTGCCCTGCGAAGAGACGACCGGAAGTTGCCTCTTCAGTCTCCAAAACCACTTGGGAGAGCAGGGTGTGGTATGCTGTTTCCCTCGTTAATGCATATGGAAACTGCACATCTATCTTAATCATTATTTATTTACTTATTCTTTGTAAATTACCATATTTTCCTTCCTGTTAGAAACCATCAAGCAAAACTGTCAACATAAGTTTCTTTCAGTTTTAAAATTAGTCCGGCTGTATGTATCACGCGTACAGGCAGCACCAGTGAAAATTTAAACATTTACTCTTTATTACGTCAACAAAAAAATTTTTCTTTTCTTAATATCTTCCTCCATCTAAAAAGGCTTTTGATTGGGGGTTCTTTTTGCAATGTAAGTTTATGCTAAATCGATCCCTCAGTTTGTATCTGGTAGTATTCACGTCAGACTTTATTTTAGTGATCACTGCCCAAGAAAAGGCGAGAGAAGTAACATTCATTTATCACCTCTTCCTACCAATTGATCAGCTAAGATGACATGTTGCCAAAGATATTGGCCACGTCACGTTTTCTATTGATGACTAAGCAGACCTGTTTAAATTATTACTTATTTGGATTAAATGATTAAGGTCAGTGAGGGACGAAGGGTTCGATAGTCTAAGAAGTTTGGGGAGCCCTGCTCTACACTTTCAGAAGAGAAACCTCACTAGCCCGATAGTGGAGCAGTAGAAATTTGATTTGATTCATCTTTCGGCAATTTTAACCGGAACAAATATTTTCCCCTTTGAGGACAATTTCCTTTAAGAAAATTTGCCCTCGAGGACAATAACAAAAGATAAAATAAATGAGAGATTATTACACTGCTTTAGTTCAATATATGCAACATATTATATGAATTTCCTTGAAAAACACTAACCATACCCAGTTTGAAACTTTTTTGGTGAAAATTGTCTCGGGGGTGGGGGGCAAATATCATCGGTGGAAATTGTCCTCGAGGAAATAGTCCTCAGAGGTAGATTGTCCTGACACCGTAAAGTGGGTAGTTGTAAAAACGACAACGTCAAAAGCGGAATGTGTCAATCTCGATACTTAGCTGAAGAAGCGGATGGATACGGTTTTATCAACAGTTTAATGCGAGCTGGCAGAACGGAAATCAAAAATTATCGTCTGAAGTTTAGGACAAGAGCAATGGAATCAGCATTTTTTTTTTTTTCTGTGCTTGGGTCGATTATTATATAACAAACACATGACCTTTCATGGTGAGGTCTATTAACCCGAGGAAATTGACCCTTGCCTGAGAATTTCTCTCTGCGGTATGTTTGAAATTGAATCGCAGAAAGCAAATGATCAGATATGACGTAGATCAGGTGTATGTGCGTGGAAGAAGCCACTAGTTGTCGAACACCAATAGGTTATTGAACAATTTCATCAATTCAGACGAGTAATCATGGAGGGGGCTTGGAACGGGACATTTTCCCTACCGGTGTTTTAAAGTTGGAGCCTCGCAGTCAATAAAGGACAACTGTGCTATACAACAGTTTTATGTAACCCCCCCCCCCCCAACTTAATGTACCCATATAAAATGATGGCGTTATTCTTCACTGGTAACAGGTTTGCCATTAAGATATATTCGAAATATATCCCTTTGCCACCTCCCAGGAAATAAATCCTCACCCCGGAAATATATCTTTTTGCCAACCCCCAAAAGTGTCAGCGGACGTCCATGCATGTGATTTTTAATTAAAAATTAAATCTTGCTTCGGTCACGAAAAAAATATCATTTTGTTCACATCTAGAGCCTCGGGGAGGAATTTCTTCAGGGGGGATAAAGTTTCTTTCGCACCTCTTTCACTTGTCCATTAGTCATCCTGTTTTTGGCTCCCGGTCCTCTTTTTGAACCTTATGCCTGGGTACAACGTACACCCTTTATCTTCCTCTCATAAACCATGAACACATCATTAACTCAATCGGCGACCGCCTGCAGACAATCAATGTGAAGTAAGATAATATTTGAAATAAGAAACAAAACTCGTATTTTCGCCGAATCCTGTTTTAACCTAGAAGTTATAATGGATTGGTCCATGTGAAATAGATTATCATAGCTAAAAAAATCAATTGGGGGGTGTAAAATGTGATAGTTTATTGTCATAACAACGAAGAATACGTCATATAAACGCAGCTCGTTTGAAAAGAAAAAAAAAGTGTATGGTTAACCAGAAGAAATGTTTGATATTTAATGTTTAATACATAAATAATCCCGCCATTTTAAATGGTATATGCTAGCATTCTAAATGCAAAAGAAAAAAAAATCAATTATTGTCGACAGATGACGTCAGAGAAACGAACCTACATAAAGCGTATGTTTTTGAGGAGTGATACAAAAAGTACTTGTCAAATCCGTCTCAATTACTATCAATTTCATTTCAAACCACATGATTCTGCATCACGGGCGTTGAGATTATCATTAAAAACAAGAGGATATTTAGTATCCTTGTAAAGAAAACATTAAAGTAAACGTTACGTGAAAACGAATTGACCCAATTGTACCCCATCAGAAACAATCATTTTGGTGAATCCAAAAGTAATGATGAAATTTAAAATTCAATTCTGCAGCTTATCAATTATTACAATTTTGTCCACTAAATCGCCTCTCGGGCAAAATGTGTCAAAGGGACTTCCAAAGAAAACAATCATCTTTAAAGGATACCTTACTTCATTATTATGTTATTTGTTTAGGTCAATCTTCAAGAAATGTTGACCCTGGAGGCTAATCGAGAAAATCTATGGCGAACACTGTTTTTCAGGATGATTGAGGACTGCTGAATCCCATTTTGCCGGATCCCCAGCTGTAAAATGGCCGATAACGTCTCAAAATTCAGAAATCCAAGATGGCTACCGCCACAGAACTAAATGTATTTATGGACATTTTTTACTGTACAAGGTAAAAAATAAAATGCACTTTTTGTTCATATATTGAGGATTCTCCGTCATACAACCATACCCATTAAAGATGGCAAAGGGTTCGATCCTTTTTCATTGTTGCGTATGTTTGTGTGTTTGTTAATGTGTTTATGTATTTCCTGCACTCCAGGCCAGACCGTTTTATCTTTAGACTTAGTATCAATACTCTACTACACCCCTTCTAAAAATGTTTTTTTTAATTCTTTTTTTTTGTTGTTGAAAAAAAAGGGCTTTTTTGGTCCTTTCCTGGGATTTATTCTGGCGGGTTTGATAGAATAAAGTAGAAAAGAACATCTAGACTCCCCAGAATTAAGATGTTTTTTCCTACTTCATTTTAGATGTCTTCCAGTAGAAAACGTTATTGATGTCATAAAAATAATTTATTCCGATCATATATATTCTTTGATGGAATTTTTTTTACATGATTTTAAATTTCGATGCCATGGTTGTTCAAATACTGACTGTGATGGCGAGTCTGTTTTTAAATTAAATGCACAGAAACTACCTGAATTTTGCATATATTGCGAAAATTACCGTCTTCAGCGATGAATATTTCGTCCACCAAATGAAATCTAGAAACCAGTTAATCATAGGTTTCCAGGAATTTACTCAGTAATTTTTTTTTTTTTAGATGAGTAATTATATCCAGTAAATTAGAGTACGGTGCCCCTTAATAACCACAAAACGTGCAAGCCATACATTGAGATGATTTGTCTCCAGGATTTATAGGTAACCCTTTTGTAGTTTTTTCAAATATATTGTGTATATAAGACCATATTCAGTTTCGAAATAAAGGCGAGGAAACCCTTGAAAGTCATATTTATTGATAATAAACTTGGCTGTATCTGGGACTGAGTTCAGATCGTTGACTGAAGCTGAGCTCATGCCATTGGCTGATACTGAGATCATGTCGTTGGCTGAGGAGGAGTTTTCCAATTGCAGCTCTCCTAGATACTTTCCAAGCAATCATTAGTTCATACCTATTTGCCCCACCAGGTTGTAGCAGTGGCTTATCTATTAATATTCATTTTCATGATAAGTCTGGCGCTGCCCGCTTGCTTTGGAATTCATAATAGGTGCATGCATCAACTTATTTCCAGTCATCATGAGTGTTCCGACAATTATTGCCAAGCTTCCTGCTGTTTCACGCATCGATGCATTCCAAGCGAAATTCCCTGCAGCTGCAACGTTGTCTGGGGCATCTCTTTATACAGCTGCATGGGGTGATCTCCTGGTGAGATTTCGGTACAGGTCGTAGAGAGAATAGCCGTGGGACTAACTGTTAATCCATCCCATTTCCGTCAGTGGTAGAGGATTCTGATATGACAAATGCGCCTGGTTCCAAACATTTGATTGATAATGTGAATTTATGAGGTGAATCTTGGCTGCATCTTAGGTTTGTAATAGGTGCCTCGGTTCCTGGTCTCTTAAAGATAAAAATAAATGTTTTCGCAAGTAATTTTCCGTGGTTTCAATCCACGCGACTCTAGGGTACCAAGGGTATCTGTCAGTTTCGAAAATGAATTTTTAAGGTTCTAAGAGGCGGGGTTCTATTTACAAAGTAGCTATAATTATGAAGTGGGTGCATACTTTTCGTCATATCTACGAAGGTACGGCTTACATGAGTTATTTCATTCAGAAAATAAAAGATTTCAATTCAAACACACCCTAACTATAGGCAAACCAAAACTGTTCACCTAACACAATCCAATACAGCATATTGAGCGTACTGGAAGGATAACCTATAAAGTAAATGAATTCCTGAACACCAACGATCAACCTGTTTCTAGATTCCATCTGGTTGACAAATTATTCATCAGCAAAGGCCACAATTTTCGCAATATATATATATAAAATTCAGGTAGTTACTGTACATTTAATCTACAAACAGATTATGGCAATGGATTTTTCATATATGAGAACCTACAGAAGCACATTTCATTCAAGTTTCTTTGTTCGGTCAAAAAATGTGCATAAATACATTTAGCTCCGTGACGGCGGCTGTGTTGAATTTCTGAGTTTTGAGACATTGTCAACCATTTTTGAGCTGGACAAACAGCAACTTTGGATTCAGTACCCACAACATCCCTTAAACGCTGTTTGACATGAATTTACACAGGTTGTCTTTAGCACGTAGAATAAGCACATTTTCAAAAATACTGCTAACCTTTGTGGGAATTCCATATTTGGTTTGAAACCGTATTTTGTGGTATATATAGTAATGAGCCCACTCTTGATAACTAAAAAAAGACCAGTTCGCCACTCAAGTGTGTATTTCCTATTTCGGTTTATATACATTCGTATAATTCCATAAACAAGGCCCAAATCCAATTGTTTCATACCGTATCGGGAACGATTATCGACCACCTTTGCATAAACTCAACTTGTGACAATGAATGAATTTTAAAAGTCTCACCAAACCTATAATTTTACAGATTAGAATATGAACATTAAATGCAAACGTTTTTGAGATGGCACTGCTGACTCCAATTCTGTAAATACCTCATACGAAAAACTGACCGATATTACAGCTCTTCGAATGAATGGTTAAAATTACGACCAGTCAGCTCTATAATATTAGTCCCCAAAAGTTTGGGTTGTTTGAGAATTTGAAACATTTAATATGATAAATTTATTCAAGCTACCAGTCGAGGGATCATTTGACGGGAGTGTTGTAATGTTTGTATTCGCAACGATTTTCAGTGATTGCTTGCTTCGTGTCACTCATCTCTAATCGCTACTCTGTAACATTTCCCTTCTTTGAAGGTAAGTGTTGTAGTATCACAAAGCGTAACTTCAATGATTGAATTCATTAACACAAACTATTTCGCGTGTACTCTATTCATGGTGATATTTTCCTGGAGAGCTTTTACCCAAATTCATAAAATCGCTTTTCAAAGGATATATAGGATGTCGATATTACCTCTACTAAATTATGTCAATATTAAAGTCATTCTATATAAAACATGATTTTATGAATTTGAGCAGAAGCTCTCAAAAAATACCAACACTAATACAGTATGTGGTTAGTAGTTTGAGATAATAAATTCAATTTTCAAATGCTTCACTTTGTAATGTTGCAATCATTTCCTTTTAGAAGGGGGTTCGTTACTGTTTAGCAATTTTTGTTGAATTAATCTTAGCAAGTGATCATTATTAATCGTTATAAACATAGAGATCCGATAATTCGCGTTAAGTGAGACGCCTCGATTGGCATCATAAATGAATTAATCCAATTTAGTTTGTTTTTTTCATGTTCTGAAACTCCCAAAACTTTAGGTGGCCGGTTTTAGGAGAAGTCCGAAATTAGCTCTCAGTGCGATGCACATGCACACACACACACACACACACACACACACACACACATACATACATATATATATATATATATATATATATATATATATATATATATTTTAAGGAAAGATATTCCCTACGAAAATTTAACAATTGGGAAGTGTCCTACAAGAGCTTAAAGTTTAAAGTCAACTGCTTCAAATCAACGAGAAAAGACACGAGTTTCAATCTGACGACATCTATTTTCATTCTTGTCTTGATAAGGTCATTCAATTTAGTTTCCCATGTAAAATATATTTCTTTTCCAAGGAAGACAAACACTGAGTATCGATCACATTCGAAATACCATCCAAAACCAACATTAGAACAGGATGTGTTTATTTTGTTGGAGTTTCATGTCGCTCCCTTGTTTTGTTTTTTGGGGATTTTTTCTGTTTAGTTTGTTTATTTATTTATTTTTTGAGGCCAAGGACCTTTCAAACAATTTTGAACCAAGATTTACATCCACTTACATTTGCATGCGTCTCGTACGATAGAATGGGCATTTGAGTCAATGAAAAGCAATGCAATCATTTGAACACAAAGAAATACGTTCCTCTCAAATGGATACAAAATGAGCGTCGTCTCAACGAATAAATTCAGTTATACTATTTCAGCACAAGATGCTGTACCTTTGTATTGTAGACAAATCCCTCTATGCGTTACTTCAATCAGCGCGTAATCCAGTTACGATGGTTTGGAAAACTATTACTTTTCCCCGTTTAACGCATGTAGTTATTCATGTACTGCAAGAACCCTAATTCAAATTTGTTGGTTTATTCGTTTGTCTGTTCAATGACAGGGATTGGGGAGATGCATTTTTCTACATTTCTTTTTTAGTTTTGGTATTATAAACAGCTAAAAGTTGTTTTTAAAACACGTGTCTAAAAGTCTTGAGGGACAATTTTGAAAGACGGGGGATTATTGTAATCATTACCACTGATTCTATTAATCACTTAACACGAATTCGTTATACGTGAGAAAAAATGGGACGAATGAATCGCGTAAAGCGGGATTTGCATATATTCAGGGCCAACCCTTGCATAACGACAGCACGGGCATTCACCGGGGGTGCCAAGGGCTTGGGAGCTTGTCATGTGTCTGAGAAAGTAGAACTTACTAAATACAAATGGAAAAATGGGAAAATTAATAAATTAAACAGATTAAAACAGTCACAATAAGAAAATTCCTTGATGCGAAGTCAGATATTTTAGGAATATAAGATAATTCCATACTTCAAAGAGCACCTAAGTTCAGCTTGCCAGGAACCCTTGGGCCAGTCCTGTCTGTATTTCCTTTTAAAGTTCAAAGAACAAGCATGAATCAGGAAACTCTCTTACAATAATGCTTACCCAAACACGCCGAAAATATTCCGTACAAGTCTCATCGCAACGGAGTTATTTGCCCTTGTCTGAAATTATTTCTTCCTGTCTTTTCTTGGTGAGATGGTGTTAGCAAGACCCCCCCACACACACGCACACTAAAAAAAACAAACCCGATAGTTATTGTCCTTGAAAGTAAGTACTTCGAAGTCTATGTATTTGACAGATAAATAAAATGAAGTAGATTTAATAAATTCATCGAAATCGAAATCTTAGATTGGTAGTATTCATGGGCGTCCGTAAGAAGTTGCGTAAAGGGGGCATTTGTACTCTCAAGGAAAAAGTACTATAACTCATTTTATCCAATCGTTACTCTACTCATTTACAATTATAAAGCAATAAAAGTAATCTGCTCGAAATGAAAATTCCAGAATTTGTACATTACTTGTATTACTATACTAGACAAAGAACAAAACTATTGTCAGATGCAGACGGTTTGGAGACCGCAAGTTGAGAGCAGCCCATACACTAAAAGAAACTGGATTATTCTCAGATTTTATTTCTGGTTCTGTTTATGAACAGAATTTGTTGTTGTTGTTGATTTTATTTCCATGAACACCCATCATACATAACCCAGATAAACATTAGATTCAGATCTTATGGAAATAAAAAGTAAGCCATCGCCAAGTATTTCCTTTTGTGCCCCATCGGGAAATATATACTTTAGCACCCCCTATGAAAGTGGCTGGGGATGCCCATGGTAGCATTGAAGTTGGATCATTATTATAAAGCTATCAATAAAGCTGAACGTAAGAGTTGCGTTTTTGTTCTGCTGGCAATGAAGGATTTCTGCTCCCCAGGGATGTCGGCTATGTCTGTTATTACAAACGCTGATGGGAAGTCTCGTATATAAAGGGTTAATAGCAAATGATTTACGACGTCGAATAATTCCCCCTGGCCTTTACTGGAGTCCCGGTTGAACATTTAATAGTAAACCAGATTGAAGTGTTACGAATCGGGTTTTGAATTCAGTTGAGACTTGGTTTTGTAGCTCAAAGTTTGATTCAGCTTCCTACTTTCTCAGTGCATTTGTGTAAATAATATGTTTGCGAATACATCATACATATATATATATATTGGCAGTGAACTTGATCTTGGAGATTTGATACTCGTTCTTTTCTCATAAAATTGATATCCTTTGTTATTTCCCCTCATCACAAGAAGTATTTCAGAACAGTTCTCAGTAGTCTGATAAACTTGGCTTCTGATGAAATTTTCATATTCCCCAAGTTACGGCCAACTCGAGGTCACTTTCCGAAAATCTGGAAAAATGCATGTATCCATTCTGCTTTGGCTCTCAAGGTATTATGCTGTCTGGCTATCACACACACACACACAAACACACACACACACACACACACACACGCACATATATATATATATATATATATATATATATATATATATATATATATATATATATATATATATATATATATATATATATATATATATATATATATATATATATATGGAAATTTAGTTATCCAACAGTGATACAACTTCCGGGATCGTCAGTCTTGATCCCACACAATAGAGAGTATCCCAAAAGTTTCATAATTCTCAGTATCAAAGGAAATATTCGAATTTTTATACATGAAAACGAAATAATTATACCTTGATAAGCCACTCTTCTCATGTGTAATAGATAAAAGTTTTTATTTTCGTGGCAGTCACCGATGAGTTCCGATTTTAGGAAATAAATTTTTAGGAACAAATGACACTGGGGACTAACGATGAGGGTCCAACATTTCGGGGGTTTTTGACAGGAAAAAAAAGCAATCCAATTTTGGTAGATTCGTACTTTGAGATTATGTGCATCAAATTTTGTAGGGGCTAATGGAAAGAAACATAAGTTTTATTAAGAGACAAGTTTCATCCAATTTACCTCGAAAAATTTGCACTTGGAACAATTGAAGCAGTATCAGTAATTATTTGATTATTCATATTTATTGATTCAGTTTTCTTGTTATTTTAAATTTGTTCGCTGTATTTTTTAACATGATCGTCGTATTTTTTAATTAGCTCATATTTTTCAAATTACTTGGTATATTTTTAATTTACTCACCGTAGTTTTGATTTGGTCGAAGTACTTTCTGATTTACTTATTGTCGTCTTTAATTTGCATCCAGCAGTTTTTGATTTGCTTGCTCTATTTTTGAATTTGCATCGTCTAAGTTATAACCTGATCGGGAAAAGGTGTAGTGTTTGTCTTCCACGCTTAAAAAAATAGAGAAATTCTTCAATGCCCAGTTGGGAAATTCCTTCCATGACTCTGCAGCTGGTCTATGTGGATCATGGCAAATGTCCTTTATGGAAATATCAGAAACTCCCATGAAGGCTCATTTAAAAATAAATACTTCACTGAAATATAGCTATAACGACATTTTCATCACAGCAGAAATCCACAAATCTAACTCCATCACTTCGGATCTTCTGTTGATAGGGCCGTGTAAAGCTGGTAATTAGCCTGGGCGAGAAGGGAAGTGTAGGCCCCATTTCAAACTGCTCATTAAGTATTTTTGTGATCTCTGTTATACATAAAATGAATATAATGTACTTACCAGTAACTGAAGAGGTAACGGCAAGCAGCTTCCTTCAAATCTCTATAAGACAAAAGAGTACAATACTATAATAAGAAACAGTGAATACAATATTTACGCTTATTCTATATTAAGAATTCATCAGAAGGCCCAACAACGGTCGTTAAAAGGCTGATGATGATCTTTTATGAATCTTCTTAAAAATATTAATATTTTGTACTAAAGGATCCCTCTTGATTCTCTTTACAATATCAATGTTCCTTATCATCAAAGGGTGTGACAGCTACCCCCTGGTTCGTTCTGGTCTCACCCTGTCAACGCCTCCGAAGCTCACGTTGTGCTTGAAGATCCGCAGAACGGTTGTTGGCGAAGTTGATTGAACTTGAAACGTCTTCGTGATTCGATTGGTCGAGTGGCAAACTTAAATTACCAAAGTTTGTAGTGACTCAATGAACGGAGAGGAAAGCTCATGTAGAGGTTAGCAAAAACAATAGCGTTTTATTAGATGCCCTAGGATTACTAATTTCAATTAAACCCCTCCCCATGTGCTTGGTCGCTTAACGAAGATTGACGGTCGATCGATCAGGTCTACTGCTAATCTGCCGAGATCGAAGTACCCAAATGACAGAGATGAATAAAGTTGGCGTTGACAGGGAAGAATGGTGTCAAGCTTTTTTGTTACTGTCAGTCTGCACTGTAGCTCTGGTCTCGGTGAAATATCTTAAACTGGGACTTCGGCTGAACCGTTAACTTCGCCAGTACTTGATCTCGTGGGGTCAAGGGATCGCCAGGTCTGAGTAGCTCTCCGTTTAGTGGCCTCCTACTGTCTGCTATCGTCTGTTGTCTAGGGCCGATCTCCAAGTGTATTTATGGATTGAGGCATTGTGTCCATGGGATTTTGGGTGAATGACCCAAGGTTAAATTCCCTGCATTTCCCAAATCGGCTGGACAACGCTTTTCCCATCCCCATTTGGCTACCCTTTATTTTTATTGGTTGGTTTTCTCACACTATTTCTTTGAATTGGTATAACTATACATATCACCTCATTCGCAATACAGACCATTGGCTAATGAGTGATTTCGTTACCCCCCTCTTTCGGTAAAATCTTATTTCTGAAGATAATCGCTTTAATTCATTCTGTAAACAAATTATAACAAATTAAAAATCTGTATTTCTCAGAACACATCTCGCGGCCCTTTAATACAATTTCAACCAACACCCAAACCAAAAGTGTATTTTACCTGCGGTTATTGTTTCTCATATTCTCAAAAAAATTTCGGCGATTGATAATTTCTTTTTAGTGTAAAGTGTAATTCAATCGTTTCCTCCCCGTGTTACGTCCTTTTTATAAACCCATTTGATTCAAGTGTCGCTTTTTGACACCGTGGGTATGCCTTATACTTTGAAATAAACGACCATTTCAAATTACGATCCTCAAAACTTTCTGACTCTTATTTGATTGTATGACATCCGTACCTTCTTGTACCGAATGTGTTGAAACCTCTATGCAAACTCTACTTTCTTGTAAAATTTTTGTGATCGACCTTCAATCTTAGAAACCTCTAAAATCCACACACTAGTTGTAGTGTTACAGGGACTCTTCTTTGCCTCAACCAGAGAAAGTAAGCTCTGTCAAGAACGTAGGCCTATGCCAACTGGTCCACCAGATCCTACCTCTGTTATAGTCCGTCGGTTGACCAGATGGTTAAATTCTCCAGAGGGATCCACAAGTCACCTTCTAATCTTCTCATCTAAGTTATTTCAAATATGTTTTTTCTCGTCACTGACCTACTCGTGGTGCAGATGTTTTTTCTGATTTTTTTTCATATTACCGACTAACAAAACATTTATTCAAAAAAAGATTATTCCTGAAATCTTCAATTTTGAGTGAATGTGTATTCTTTTAAGTCTGTAGAGTAGTAAAATATTTAAAAGATCGTCAAAATCGGCATAATCCTGATTTTAACGTTGAAGAAAGAAGAAAATAGGCCACATTTTCAGCATATTATGCTTTTTGTCTCAAGAAAGGTCAAACACGACTATAATGCAGAAAAAAAATAAATAAATAAAATTGTGCAGTTTAAGGAGAAAGGACTCTGAATGATCGAACGTGTCAGAAATTGTTTGCGGAGTTATTTTCAAATGTTTTCCTCGTCACAGGCTTTCTTGTGCGATTGTTTTCTCGTTCTGATACATTTCATTACTGACTGACAAACATTTACCAGAAAAGAATTTTTTCTAAAATCCTCATTTTTGAATGAATGTGTATATTATTAGATGTTTGGAGTAAAAGAGTCCGCTCTACTTAAATGAGGAATCTTGTCAGAGTACAGCGACTAGGGGCGCTATCCTTTAAGTTCGGGCTGGGGTACCAGTTAAGTGTTCCGTGTTGCCAAGGAAGCGCTACTTCTTTTTTTGAATAGCTAAAAAACGCTAAAGATGGATAAAACACGCCAAATATGGTCAAAATGTTTAAGCACACCCGTGCTGATTTAACGCTTTTGGCACTGCCATAACAAGAAACGCACTAAATTTAGCGTAAAAAGCACCAAATTGGCAAACATTCACTGGAGTCTTTTCCAGGAAAGGGCAGGCCCCTCTGCCCCCCTACTTTAGCGATGGGCCTGATACCTAGAAACCTGGGTAATAGAATGTCGCTGATTATTCAATAATTTCCCGTGAATGATGTTTATGTAGCAATTGGTTGTTTAATTTGGTATATCGATTTATTTAAGTCCATACGAGCGGGTTCGTAGAACTCCCAAAAAACCAAGTCCATACCAACATTGATGGTAAACTTTTCACAGCCAAGGACGTCGCACGCCGTTTTTTAAACACTGTCTCGAACTTCAGAAATACCGGGCATTTTAGTACAATGACGTCGTCTAACAAAACAATACATAGCGTTTGGTCAACGAATATGATCAAGTTGATCCTCCTAAGCCACTGATGACGAACATTTTTAGCCCGGCGTCTCGAAAATCTAGTTTTTTGGATAATCCTGTCATTGAAGTGTCATAGGCGTAAGAGCTGGGGGTTACAAGTGCCCAGTCATATTCGGGGGGAAAAAAAAGTTAAATTCCTAGCAAATCAATGTAATTCGGAAAATGAAATTAAGTCTTTAACACCCCCCCCCCCCACTTATAGAAAGAGTTCCCATACACCTATGAGTGTTACTTACATGTAAACAAGTATTTTAATTTTAGACAAATGATTATAGATAATCGGCTTATTTTTTCTATTTCAATTATAAATCAAGGAGTTTATTTAGATATAACTTGGAATTTCCAAACATAAGTATAAATCTTGGATAATCTAATGAAACAGAGAAAGTCCTTGGAAAAAAAAGAAAGTCCACCGCATGTCACTCGAAAACCCTCAACATGTCACTGTTGACGTGCCTGTTATAGGTTCGCCATCACCAACCTAAACTTACGGCTAAATCATGTTGAATATAACTGTTCTCGTGCGATCACCGAAGTTGAGACAACGTCAAACCTGGTCAGTATCTAGATGGGAGACTGCTTTGGAATACCAGGTACCTAAACGAAGAGTAATGAAGTGAGTGACAATACACGGTGTTTGTCGCCTCTCTTTCTATTTCATACATCGCTATCTGAGACGAGAGAAACGTGATATGGAAAGCCTGGACAGGGATAGTTGATGCAGTAGCCAGCGTAAGGGTACTAGCCGGCTTGCTGGTCCTCTTAGCGTCACATCGGATGGTAATAAGAAACTGGCTTTTTTGTTTGTTGAACGTTGTCGAGAAATAATTAGATATCCAGTAACAGTTTTACAAGCATTTCCTGAAGATTTGCTCACACTTATAAAAAGGAAATTTGCGACCATTTCAAAGGGTTAGTTAATTAAATAATTGATTTACTTATTGGGTATGATTTCATCAGGTATATGACGATTGATCAGGCTGGAGGGTTATTCCGCACACATGCCCTTTTCTAAGAAATCTTCGTCATCATATATACATACTATAGAACAAGAAGGAATGAAAAGTAAACCACTAGAAAGATGTGAATTTATTGATAGAGAAATAAAATACTTACGGACAGTGCTTAGAAGGCAAAGAACAAGTGACGTACGATATAACTCTGGCAAAATGTGTCTTATCTGCTGAGTTACATTCGACTACCAAAAAATCCTACGATACCTACTTTCTGTACTGACACCATAGCACAAAAAGTAATGATAAAAAAGAAAGAATAAATAGTGACAGTAACAATTGCAGATGTTGCAAATGCAGATGTGGTGGTAATGTCAGATAAAAATATAGTACATTTGGGACGAATACGGAGAGAAGTCTAATACATATGTTAGACATGAACATATAAATTAGCTTTATGCATTGAGAGATTTAAGAATCATTCAGAAATGAATTAATCCTGTTAATCATACTACCATTCATACAAATTTAAAATTAATTACATTTAATGATCGACTAGCGCTTTTGTCATTGATCTTCTTTAGCTTCAACTTTTAACAATCGAGGAAAACAGAAATATGGATAATTCAAGGAAAGTCATGGATTGTTTTGGAATTGAAAAATTGTATCGAATTTTCAACAATTTTAACATTGAACTGATTTTTTCGTACATGGCCCGAAGTGAACGGTTGATATGTCACTGACGATTAGATGTTAGTTAAAACTATAAGGAAATGGGTTGACGATTCAATTATAAGTATTGCTTTAGTGTACAGAATATAAGAGATCAGTTGAATAACTGATGATGATGTAAGTCAACAATTTTCCCTTGGTGGTAGCTGACAATTTTGAATATCAACCAACGGGCATTTTTATGGTTGGCACCATAATTTTATCTCCGTTCGGATGGTATGGAAAACTCTTCATCAGGACAAATTTTCCCGTGCACACAGCAGCTAATTGAGTACGCTAAGCTTTGTGATTCGGGTGAAGGCATGCCTCCAGTGGGCTACCATCCTTCCCAGGGATTGGTCATAAAAACTTGTTGATATTAAGTGCTGGTCTCAAGTAAACCTGAGACTTGCAAGGATCACTAAACTGACGCGTGCAACAGAAACCGGGACTTCGTCATTGGCTCAGTACTCCATTGAGAGCTGTCTCTTAAGACAATTTATCTAATCATAATTCTATCCTTATACAACATCCGTACAATCAGAGTATATCTGATTGAAAGAAGAAAGAAAAGCTTGGCTGCGCTTGGGTAAAACTCCTTTGATTCATCAAAATCTAAAAGGCCAATGAAAAAGAATTCATTTCTCCATACAATTTTATTCTAGAACTACATATCACATCCCAACTCCTTTATTTGTGGTTCCTGTAATAAAACAAGTCGACCTGAGTTGAAAGACTTGAGTTGAAATGCTTGCGTACGTAACTCTTGTATACTTGACCCTCTCTGTCTAGAAGGTATGAGTTCGATTCTCACCACGGGGTTGCTTTACTTTTCATTTTCCGATTGCACTGTTTAATCGATGCTGTAAGATTTCAATCCGATTCAAAGTTTGGATAAAAAGCAATTGATACTTAGGATGACGGTAAAAAACTAGTCAACATTATTAATAAGCTTGCAATACTTCATTCAAGAATAAAAATTTCGTTGTATTAAGAAAAAAAAAACTCGCAAGAGTTTTCACTATATTTTTCATGACAGAAATTCAATGTTCTCAGACAAATACCGAGAACTCACAAACGCAAGTTGACACAACATGGCATCATGGTACCACTTTTTTTTCTCTTCATTCTCTCTTTTATTAATGTCTTGGATTCAAATGTCTTAAATTCCAATGTCTGACAAATTCACGAATTCAGCTCTTGGAGTTAAACAATATCTTAAAAAATATAAACGCGTTCACGAGTGTTGAATTATTGGTTCAAATTTCTTTCTTTTGGATAGTCTCAAGATACTTACAATTCTTTGATATAATTGCTTTTCCCTTCTTTCTAACGAAATGGGTAGCTAATGCGAAATACAGTTATTTTCTCAAAAGGCATTCAGAGAATAAGTTTTTTGTATAGATTGTTATTGTAATAAAGCACATAAAACAAAAAACAAAAGCCCAAATCAGATCGATCGTTTCTCATTTAAGGCCATTCATTTCAAGAGATATTAACTTCTTGTTTTTCATGTCAGATTGCATGAGAAAAAAGAGACCAATAACTCCTACAGTCGTGGACTTATATCATAGCATTTAACAAGTCATCAGTTCTGTGAAACTTTCATCTAACAAGTGGAAAGTGAAACGAACTGAAAAGATGTGATGGTTAAAAAATACGTCGAATTTCCACAAGAAATAATATCTTCTTTAATAACTTCAATGAGTTAAAGAGAGAAAAAAAATTATTAAAACTCTTTATTTGAATGTTAATACCTATTGTGTTATTGCAGTCTGGAAGGAATAAAGATGAAACCCCAATAGACGCCTATCAATATAAAGTCACGCAAATGAATTGTAATTGACTTTTTCCTCACCTTAAGAGAAAAAATCAGCACCGAAACTTCGGGTGTCAGGTAACACAACAAAAAAAATTATCAAGAATCGGATTACCCTTAACTGAATAAATTCATGTAGACATTTTTCAACCCTTGTGCTTTCACTTAATAAACCTTTGTTATATCAGGAAAATTGTCAGTTTTGAGAAAAAATATTCTTCAAGGTTTCAAGTGATGTTCTATTTACAATGTAACTAAAATGCTAAACTAGATCCTTACTTTCCGTCCGTCGTACGGAAACAACAACCTCGAAGTATTTCGGTCACTTCCCTTCTAAAAGATGTTATATGAGCGGTCACTTCACTGAAAACTAAGAATAAAAGTCCTGTATTACTAATTATAGCGTTAGTTGAAGAATTAACATCTTACTTTACTTATTCATTATTTGGAGAGAAAAAAGAAAAAAATATCATTGACCAATGATCATATAGCTTTAATTGTTCATTGCATTATCACTCTAGATTCCAGTTTGCAACCTGCTATACTTATAATGGGGATGTTAAACCATGTAAAACGACTCCTATTCGCTATTATTTCCTACCGTTTTTCTTCTTTAACGAGAGTCATGTTCATCTCATTTCACTGACGATAGATTTTGAGGGAAGAAGAAAGGTGGCAGTAGGGGGGGGGCAAGAGTATCTTCTGCTCATTCAGAGACGTAGTTGGCTGAAGAAGAAACCAGAGCTTTTTTTTTTTTCTTTTCACACAGGCAACAAATCCGATTCTTCACCATAGGCGGCAGTGAAAAAGTTTTGACCCCACGTGCCATTAATGACACCCCCCTCCACGATCTGCTGAACGGAAGAGCGTGCCGATTTGAGGTCTTTAAACTTGTTGAGACAGACGACTGATTTTAGCCGCTGAGGAAAGAAGACAGAAAGATAGGTACGAATGTGGAAGGAAAGAGGTCAGTTTGAATTGGAGGGGGGGGAGACACTGCGCAAGAGAGAGACAGAGAGAGAGAGGGACAAAGAGTGATAGAGACAAAGACTGAGGTGGGAGGGACAGAAGCGAGGGGGGGGACAGAACAGAATGTACGAGGGGGGGGGGTAAGGCTATGTGTAAGTAAAACCAAGACCTGAAAACGGAAGGGCAGGGTAGGCCAAGTGATTGATAGGGAGCTGCATAAGTATAAACTCGCTCAAGCAGATAGATTTTCGCTGTAATAAAAAAAAAGACAGAAACAACCAAGAAATGAAGACCTATGCGTAGGCGGGTGATAGAGAGGAAGAAAAGAAGTGAATAGGTTAGGGGTTCAAAAACTAGTGAGTGAAGAGGGAAGTGGTTCACGAGTAGAAAATAGGGAGCTAGAAATTGGAAAATTGATCCTTTCTTTCATCATGATATAAAATTTTAACATTTTTATCTTCTTACTCTAGAGAAGATATTGCAGAGTTCACAATTATTCATAGGGAAGAATCAGAACTAAAAATCAAATATTGGGAGTATGGAGAGAAACAAACAAACAAAAAAAAAACAACAAAAACAAAACAAAACAAATCTAATAATTGTTGACTAGATTCCCGCTTCTAAGTTCGTACTCGAAGACAAGCTTTCAATAAACTAAATTTCAGCCTTGAAGAAAGGAAAAAAATATCTTAATGGCGATGACATCTTATTGTTGGAAGTGTAAGAAAAGTACTCAATTCATTGTTTTAATGTTTATTGTACCTTCCATTGTGAATGTATCTTTTTGAAACTCTGTGACTGCGCTCTTAGAGTTAATGACGGGCAGGCATCGGCACCATGAGGAATTTCGGTTTTGAAAACACGGAAAAATGACTTTTCCTTGTAACTATGCCCCTTATTTCCTATTTATTACGCTTAAACTACAAATCATGATCATATTACCATCTTGTCGTAAAGCCATACCAAAGACATAGAAGTAAAACTAGGTCCTGATTTTTGTTAGTTTTTAATTTTCACGACGATCCCGAGAAAAAAAAATCAAGCAATCTGCAAATTTAAGATAAGGACTGGTGAAAGATTATTGGGTTTATCCAGTTCTAAAAGGTTAAATTGATTAATAATATACAAAACTAAGACCTCGAATTGGAATACGTCAGAGGAAAAAAAAAAAAGGATTTTCAACTGGTGCAAATAAGGTATGAGGTTGACACTTGTAGCTCCCCCTCTTTTTTTCTCTCTCCTCGCGTGCTCTCCTTTTTCTCCACTCCCAGTCGTACGGCTTAGCAACCAAGCTGTCCTACTTTTGCGAGACCGTGTGGCCTGTGGGAAGAACTTACTGGGCTGATGGGGGTGTCAGAGTTGGGTGGAGTGTGACAGTACGTAGGCGAAGGCTGGTATTCACAGTTTGTGGAAATGCGTGCGTTCATATAAATCGACCGGGTGTAAGAGAGTTGAATGTGGCCCACGAGGCCACAAGACTCGTGCGGCTATTCAGAACACAGTGTGTCGCCCGTGCGAATCTCTAGTCGTTAGGGGAGACGAGCAAGTCGGGTTCTTGACTACGTGCTTTCAAGCGATATTTCTTTTTCTTCATGGGTTTGAAGAGGTTAGCAACTAGTGCTGAATTGAATAGCATTGAGGAGATATTTGAATCGAGTGTAGGACGTATTGAGAATTTTCGGACACAAAGAAAAAAAAAACACATCTAGATTTAAATTCCAAATGTTCCGAAGTAAAATTATGAGAAAATTGTGCAATATGAACTCTGTGTCAATGAAATGAAACTTGAGTTTTTATAAATTTTAAAAAATTGTAAACAAGAAAATGAAAAACACAGCTTAAAACTTGCGACGTTGTGTTTTCAATTTTTGACGGCATATATTTGTCGGCAATATTTGTCTACATTTGTTTCTGTAATAAGATATATTTAATAGTTGCTTCCTATTGATTTTTCCAAGTTTTTCCCTGTTGAAACGTACAAAAAAAAATCATTGCATCAAATATAGAACAAAAAATATTGACCGAAACGCAACATAATTCATTGGAAAATGAAAAAGTTATAGATATTCATGTGGAGTGTATACATTAGTTATAAACACTTTATAGTCTGCTTTTTTTTGCTTGTTTACTTCTTTTTATTGTACTTGCTATGTTTCATCTCAAGAATTGATTTAAAAAATAGGAATAATATGACGTAGTGTGACGTAAAGAAGAAAAATAATTTTCCTCTTTCTTTGCCCACTTTCGATATCGTGTCTTTCTATCTTTACTAACTCTTCCTCTCTCTTATTATCCCTCTCTTATTAAGATAACATCTTTCTTCCTTCGTTAGGAACGCTGTTTATCTCTCTCTGACCACTCTCTCTTCGGGTCACTTAATTGGCAACCTGCTGGAACCATCTTTTGAATATTCAACTCTTTCAAAACTCCACTAATCTAAATGTCTGCAAAGTCCCATTTCGAGATCGTCATTAGCTGCCTCATTGCATTCTCCTTAATTTCACTCATGGTCAGAAATTTCTTGGAGGGGGGGCAAGAAATTTCAGAACGTCAAGTCCAGAAGCGTGGGGGGGGGGGTCGCTGACTGAAAAATGACCCATCCGATCACTATGAATACAATGTTCATATAGAACTTATGCCTCAGTAAACAGCGTCTATCTTCCGACTTAGTAACCCTACAGAAGAGTGCCTATTCACGCATGTGAAGTAAAGTATGTTCTGATTGGTTGTAAAATAACGTCAAAGATGCGCCATTGGTCCTTAATATATTCAAAATGGCTGGATACTTCCCGGACATAATTCGTATGTTCACGTAGCCCTTTTCTGACAAACGTCCTCTTGGTAATTGATAAATGTAACGACCATGGTATTGGTTTCTCCTATTTTCCTATTTTTCTTATACAGCTAAGCAGATGCATTGTTTCGTGTACATACGTTCTTTTGACTTAAAAATATATCTTCGCTGTGAAGGGTACAACTCTCATATGGCATCCCGAGACTGTTGTCAAATAGCAATTCTCGTTCTTGTGTACGCGAAGAGAATGGCTACGGCGATTGATTTCAAATTCCAACTGGCGTTCACCAAGGTTACATTCTATCTGCAACCTGTTCGCTGACGCTATTGCAGAACCGGCCCAAAGCATAAACGAACTAAGCGAATGTTTAGGGTCTCCGAAAGGGGTCTCCAGAAGTCGATAGTGTTTACGGCGCCGAGGCGACGGGTGGCCTCACATCAAATTCTGTTTAGGGCGCCACAAATGCTTAGGCCAGCCCTGCGCTATTGAATGGGCTCTCAAGAAACCAGCTGGAAATCATGGCATCAATTGGCATTAAAGAGAAGGACTGGCAGATCTTGACTTCGTTGATGACATAGAAGCATTATCAGATGAACCCAGACTCTTCTTAAGCCTGTAGATGCTATTGGAGGCTGTGGTTTCGAAACTGGAGTCCGTAGACCCCTGGGTGTTGACAAATAATGCCCAGAGGTCTGCGACAGCGTTCCCTCTGAACCTGATATCGTGGCAGAGAGAAAAAAAAACACCATCGAAAAACATAATTATTGCATACAGACCCGTGCCATATATTAGAATCTAAATGAACGTAGTCCATTTTGAATAAATATGATCTTCAAAGGCAAAAGATTGTGTATTATTGTAGTCCATCTACACAGTCTAAAAACTAAATGTTGAAAATAGAAGCTCGCCGGAATATTTCCTTTATATGAGTTTTCAAAATTTCGAAACCATTCTGCCAGAGAATTACGGTTAGCAAACAGCACACACTCTCCGGCAACCACTCCAAATGAAGCTCCTAATGGTCGAAACAAAATAGAAATCATCTATAGCTTTGAGAAGGGTAAATAAAATTCAATGAGTTTTTATTTTTATTTTTTAGGATGGAACTCTATCTTGTTAGTGTTGTTAACACAATACTTCGGCTGATCTATTCTACGGCTTTCCTCAAGTGTGCTATCCGAATCCAATGGTGGTAAGCAGGGTTTTTTTTGTGGTAAAAACGCCTATGACGTAGGATTCGGGTGTTTTCTCTTCCTTTCGTTGGTAGACCTGGATTTTCTATCTTTATCCCTGTTGAGTAGTGGAAACCGCACCGGATCAACCCCCACTCTTGTCTCACGTACACTCAATCGACGTTTATGTAAGTTACTTTTTTTAATTCTTTTTCTAAGTTTCTAACAGCGTTTCACTTCTATAATCTGGACATTCCCAGAGAGAATAGTGTTCACCTCTCTCTCTTCCAGCCATCCCAGACTTTTCTATTTCGCCTTTTATAATGTTTTTCAATGCCCTTCGAATCTGACTTTGAGGAGCCTGTCAGTTCCTCCCGTATAAATCTTACCACATTTACATGGAATAATGTGAATGCAGTTCATGAGCAGTCTCGTCTCGCTTGGTGAACTCAGTTTGGTGAGCAAGTTTCCCGTTTGAAGATAAACAGAAATTGTTGATAACTACCTGATCTACCTGGGTAGCTCAATTAACCAGGCGAGTACGGACCATGAAATACATCGAAGAATCGGCTAAGCACCAACAGCCTTCACAAGGCTGATCAGAATTTAGAAAAGTAAGTAATTCTCACTGAAAACCAAGATCCAGTCTTATATAATTCTAACGTCTTCTTCTTGGTCTATGGCAGCGAAACATGGCACTTGAAATCTAGCAAAGAATGGAAATTCTGAAGGCTGAACAAAATGGAGTGACGTCAGGCTATTTGATTGTTCGAAGTGAAGAGCGTTTACAACCTCAAACGTCAGACAAAGCGGGAATGTTGATTGATTGATTGAAACTAAATCTGATTTGAAGTTATTTATTGAGATCCCTTCCTCTCACTCCTGTCACTTCCTCTTCCACTATCTTTCTCCATTCAGTAGTAGTAGTAGTAGTAGTAGTCATTGCGTCATTCCTGAGCCTTGAAAGAACTTCCGCTCCACATTATATTGTTTTAGACGTCGTCATTGCAGGTTGGCTTCGCGAATAAAAACTTAAGAGGATGTTACATGTTTACTGCTAATTCGCTCTCCGCAGTGCATCAGCCAATGAGGTTTTACTGAGGCTGCGCTTTGCTACGCGCATCGGGGAGCCTTTGGACTCGTCCTTGGGCTCTCCTATTATTACTCAGCCCAGCTGCAGGGGTCAGTTTCTCCAGAGCAGCACTGCTCCATCGCACTTAAAGGAGCAGGTTCCCTGGTGGACGCTTTCGTGGCGGAGGTTGCTTTGGTTGCTTAGCAAACCGAAGCTGCGTCGGCTGGAGCCATTTTTGGAAGGGTTGCTCCTATTTCTTTCCATATTAAGTCCGACCTTGTGTCACATATTGCTGTTGTGGCACAGTGATTAAACAGACGCTCTCACATTTTTTGGCATTTCGGCATAGATTATAGTGTAGTATCTGTTCCCTGGCAGAGCCCGATGCGATGGTACTGACAATTGTCTGCTGAATGGACCGGAGATTGTGTGTTGTGAGCATCAAAGCCCAAGTGCGCCGGTGCAATGCGACAGCCAATGAGGTTATACTGAGGCTGCGCATTGAGAGCCTTTCGACTCGTCATTGGGCTCTCTGGCTATTACTCGGCCCAGCTGCCTGGAATCCGTTGCCCCGGTGCAGCAAGGTGCCATTGCACTTAAAGGGACAGGTCAGAATTGTCTTGATGCTTCCGTGACTGCGGTTGCTTTAGCAACCACGGTTGCTTGACAGCCGATGTCGCGTCGGCTGGAGCTATTTTTGATGGGTTGCTCCTTTTTCACACGTAAAGCCCTGACCTTGTGTCGCATTTTGCTCTGGTGGGAGAGTAAATAAAGAGATCTGCTGATGGCTGATGAGGCTCATGCAAGAGACTTGGGATCAACAGGAGGAGGTTTAGCAACTGGAAAAGACTCCGGTTAAATAAAACTGTCTCTTCTGAGCATTCGTTCTGCGGTTTTCTTCCGAAGGGAAAGTCTTCTGGAAGACTTTATGTCATGATGTCGGCAGAATCTGTTGTCCACTTGCGGTAGTTGAATCCACAAGAAATGTCCTTTTTTTCTCAGGAGTCCCTGTATCTTTTCCTTGGCCCTCCGCTGCGCCGACCAGAGGCCAGTTCATCGAATTGAAGGGTATTTGTAAACGATTGTCTTCCATCTTCGGCACACAGCCTGTCCAGAGTAGAAGTACCTTTTGCAGAAAAAAACTCATCGCTTGTTATATTACCAATATTTAGGACTGGTTTTTGTAGTGAAGTCACTCGAGTGCATACTGAATGCTGATGAAAGCATTTGAGGAAGCGTAGGTGGCACTAGTTCGGCACCATAAAGAAAGATAGTCAGCACGATGTCTTTTATGAGGTTCTTATTACCCTAGACACGTTTGTGCAGCTTACCAAAGGCTATGATTGCTTTTGCCAGTCTGTCTATTACATCTATCGTGGCGTCAAAGGATATGACACATCTTAGGTAAATGAAATCTTGGACTGTTTCCAGTTCAGTCGTGCCGATCGAGATGAAAGACAGGTGCTACTCCTGTCAAAGTGCAGGCTGGTCGAGAATTACAATTTTCGTTAGATTTTCTTCAGATGGCCTTTAAAATGGAGGATGTTATCTGGTGCATGGCTGACTGTGAGAAACTAGAGCAGCATTATCCACGAACAGAAGCTATCTGGCCAGCTGTGTTCATTGTGTGGGCCTGAAGTCGCTTCAAATTGAACAGGCTGTCATTAATACATGCGCAGCTATGTGCATTCTCTTTGCCATCAGTTTTGATGCCTGCATCAAACTGGCGCTAAAGAATATTGAAAACAGTGTGGGAACAAGAGCATAACCTTGCTCCAGGCCGTTAGCAATCAAGAAAGAATTTGAGAAAACGCGGCCGCATTTGTCACGGCTGGTATAAATTACTTGACATCAAAAAACGGTCTTGAAAAGACCAAATATCAATCATTATCAGATTTTACGACCAACTTGACAGACTTATTGCCAAGCAAGCAGGAGAAAAAAACCCATACATGTATCACATAGAAGCCAAAAAACAATTTGATGAGAGATATCCGTACCTCAAATAGATGAATCGCCGTAGCCTGCGCGTGCATCAAAACTAAGAATCTGAAAAAAAAGAATATATAAAATTATCATAAAAAAATTAATATTTTATCTAAAATTATCTTGAAAAAAATACCAGCACAAGATTTGGGCATTGTTATTCCAAAAATAACATAGATCCAAAAAAGCAATTTTTTGATAAAGCAATTTTTTGTAAAAGCAAAAAAAAAAAAAAAAAAAAAAAAAATTAGATGGTCATTAGTGGTATACTCATGCCAATTTCCGAGTTTGTGATCCCAAAATGTGAAGAGAGAGAGAGAGAGAGAGAGAGAGAGAGAGAGAGAGAGAGAGAGAGAGAGAGAGAGAAGAATAGCTTGGCTGGTTGGGCGAGTGGGCCATTTGTGGGGCTACGGCGATTCGATATTCAGAAAGATGTAGCATGCCGAAGATTTTCTGAAAGACTCATAAGAGCTAAGATTTATAAACAGAATGATTCCTGCGTATGAAGTTTTCGGTTAATAATTAAAAAAAAATCTGTCTGTAACATTTATTTGTAACACTATGTAGTATCTTACTAGTAAATGTTAATATGTAAATAATCTGAACCTCGTGAAGCTGGATAGTCATAGCCAGAAATTTTTGCGGGTAACCAACCTTGTCCAAGATTTTCTAATCTGCTGACGATGTTGAATGCATTTGTCAACAAAGGTTACATTTCCGCTTGTTTTTCTTCTTTACACTCTCCCTGGATCTGCTTTAAAACTAAACCATATCAAGTGTGCTTCGACTAGCAATAAAAACCACTCTGGCTCTCAGGGAGGTGATCTGCGGCAAAGGTTGATACTGGTCTGTTTTGCATAATCATCCCGAGGATTTGGTTCTCAGTCTTTCCGTCAAATGACGTATCGTTGTCACACAGTTAACCGACAGCGCTTTCGTCATTTGATACGTTTTACCATTATGTTCTTCCAATGTTGTTGTTTAAGACGTAAAATAAAAATTATTTTTCAGAAATTCGTTCGTTTTTTTAACCTCTAAATGGTATATGGAATTATACTTCGAAACTAGAGTCGGAGAAAAGTTAAATCGGTATAACATAACTTCGTCAAAAAGGTTGAAAATGAATCGGCGGGAATCAGCCGATTGTATGTCGGTGATACGTCATTCGACGGAAAGACCGGATATGGAAGCTTTATCCTGTAATTGAAATCTGAGTGATACCCTGGCAGTTTATGTAATCTGTGTCAGTTTGTGAAGGGTTATGATAATTACATCTCCGAAGCCCTTAGGTATTTCACCCTGCTCCCAATAATAGATAAAGGCTTCACGGAGCTTTGTATGCAGAGCTAAACCTCCATTTCCCCCCCCCTCTAGATCAACAGTTTTGGCTAATATTCCCTTATATTTTTGTAGTAAGAGGGCACAAAAATCTTGTATTTAACAATTTTCTTCTTGTAACAAAAGTATGTGCACTTTGGAGATCAGCATAGTGAATCAATATATTTTCAATAAATCTCAGTAAGCTGTCTACAGAATTTAAAATATTTTGTGTGAATATTAATTTTCTTTGTGCGCTGGTTCCAAAACGTCTGTGTTCACGGCTCAGAGGGAACAATGCCTGTGGCTTTACTTCATTTCAGCTGATCGATGGCTTTTATAATTTCTTACGGCGCTGGTGACTTGTTAAATTCTAGTTTCGCTGATAGTTGTGGGATGTGGTGAATTGTAGCCTCTAGGGCCATGCAATTGACGCTAAAGAAAACGTGGAAGTGCCCTGACAAGCGGTTCAGGTTGTAACCCTTATTAGAGTACGATTCTGTCTTGTCTGCGCTATGCAAGGAGTTGAGGGCCCGATAGGAGAGGCCATATACTACTTTTAATGATCGATAGAAACTCCTGCAGCCACTGACTTCGGCTCAAGGTTTGATTCTTTCTGTGAGGTTGGTCCACCACACATTTTTTATAACGTGGGGATTGATCTCCTTTGACGGATGTAACTGAATTTTTTGATCGTTTTTATCAAACCAATCTCTGTTCCTGTTTGGGGAAAAACAACTTATTGGGGTGGGAGGAGGATCCAAGACAACAAATTTTAGATATCCTCAAAAGAGCGTTTCGGATACCTGGCGTTGGGATAGTCCGCTCTTGTTTGCCTGGCAATGACTTAACTAAGGATGGGAGGTTTACGATCATAGGAAAAACAGAAAAATCTTAGCTAGTAATACCACATGGGCGTTTGCGATAGATCAAATTAATTACACACCTGTCCTCTTTAATTTGAATTATAAATCTTGATTGTGTCTTAGTTGTCATCGTATCAATAAATATCCTACGTACGTGTACATTTTTTTGTGACACCCTGCATATATTTCTCTTCTTCTCTCTTTCTCTAATTTCTGTGTTTTTTTCCTTTCCCTTTTTTCCATGATTCCCCCTATGACGAATGTCGTCCCCATACGAGAGAGGATCATTAGTGACGTTCAGAACGATAAGTACTAAACGTACTGACCGGTTATGGGGTCGTTGGATATCTGAAACATAAAGGTTCAAGCAATCATGGTGGAAGGGAATAGCCAATGTATAACTAATACTGGTAGAGAGCGAAAGGGTTACGGTTTCAGTCAAGAGTTTGTAGACTGCAGGAGACAAATGCTTCTTCGATTATGTGTCATTCTCTCTCGATTTTTATTACATTTCATTCTACCTCAACAAAATTTTCTTCTTTTCGTTTACTTTTGTCTTATTCTCTCTTATGCATCATCTTATGTAGAATTCATTCTGTATCATGAACAAAAGACGTATTGGATTCTTTGGCCGGGTGGCCAATTAAGATATTTGTTTTTTGTTTTATTTCGAATTCGTGAGTCAAGTGTTAACAACATATAGATTTTTTTTTTAAACTGTCATATTTTAAAGTCCAATGTTGCCTATTGAGATGTCTTTTTTATATTTTTTTATATTTTTTCGAATATAAGAATGACTTCGAGGATCGAAAAGATGGAAAATCACACTTTAATTGACAACCCAGTTCTTAGGTGTTTATTTTATTCAAATATTTGAACATGTTAAAAATATTGTCTATGACTTTGAGAAGAGTCCTTGAGATTCCAACTTTTGTTTGGACAATCTAATCACCTCTTGACGTCTTAGAATCTTTTGAAACGCTGTGTTTACATCAAAGATGTGAAGAAGAGAAAAGATTGTTCGAAAAAAAGGTTTACTTGAAATATGTTACGAAAACAAGAGGTAATGAAAACTAAAACACACACACAGAAACATTACCAGATTTTTTTTGTACACATAAAGCCATGTTAGTGAGCCACAGTCTCAGAATTAGATTCTTAGAAACAATGTTTTTTTTTATTGTGTATACTTGCATAAAAATTTCCTTTTTAGAGTGTAGAAAAAATGTAAATAGCAAAGAAAATTATGTCATTCCTCTTTCATGGACCCACAAAATAATTTCTTTTACCCTAAAAATAATATCATCCACCCTGAATTATTCGTCAGTTTTAGAAGCACTCAAGTAGTCACATTTGGGCAAAGGCAGCCTACAGAGTCCGAAATAAAAACGGCACACCAACGTCATCAGTGAAGTATGAAACGCAGAAAATGATTTGTTAGTTTGGAAAAGACATGCCCTGTTATGAATATTTAAGTTGTCGCAACGAATCATTGAAAGGAAAACGAACTGACTATCTGAATTAAATGGAAAAAAACGTTACAAAAACGGGTTTCTAACGTGAAAGAGTCATGGTTTTGTTTGAAAACTAGAGACATTGGACAGATGATGACAAGAAAGAGCAAAAGGGTATATCAGCTAATCACAGACTATTTTACTTTATCTCTCAGCTTCACGGACTTCGTTCTTAGCTTCTGCTAAGCCTTTAGCATCTGTTTCCAACTCTGTTGTTGTTTTCTCGTTATAAAAAAATTACACGAAAACTTGTCATGTCATGGTGTTGCATTTTCTGTCCATTTTCTCGTTCAGTTCACACACTTGCTAGTCTATCAATTCATATCGTTCTGTGACGACAAATGTTTTTTGACGTCTCCATCACAGACGACATTTGTTTGGGAATGATACAACAATCTGAATAATAAATTCGTATCGCTGATAAACGAGAGCACTCCCTGACATTCCCTCTTTCTCTCACGTTCATTTTTCTTGCTTTGTATTGATAAGGAAGGAGACGATATTAAAAAATATTTGTTCATTACCAGGCGTTAGAATAGGAGTGACCCCTGTGGTATAAAAAACAAACAAACAAAAAACCATTCATTTTACGCAAATATTTTTCAACAAAGCGTTTATCTCATACAACAAATATTTTGAAGCATAATCTCCTGCCTTATCAATGCTTTTAATCCAGCATGGAAGATCAATCACGAAGATCACAGTGAAAATTTCTGTTAGAAATTCAGCTCCAAGTCAGGCAATGAATCTATTGATCAACTCTTGAATTCTTTTCTGCAAATCTGAAAAAAAAAAAAAAATACCCGTCAAAAAATAAATGTTTAAATGAATAAAATGAATAAATATAATAAATAACAGGTCTGGTTATTCACTCCATAGAAACCATAACATGACCAACGTCTTTTTAGCAGCATGTCGGGAGTTACTTCTTTCCCTGTTACTTCCCTCGTCTTTTTTTGGGCAATGATTACTGAAAAGTCTTAATTTTCAAAAACAAAACAAAACAGGCGGGCACAAATAAGGGATCAGTTTAGCATAAACTAACATAGTGAACTAAACCTCAATAAAAATGTACTTGGGGTGGGGAGTTGAAAAAAAGGGTTTCTCTGAACATACTATAAGACGGTATTTTTAGCCTATTTCCAAGCCATTTTAAGTAAATCTAGCCATTCTAGCTATTAAAAGTATTTTGATTCTTTTAGTGCGTTTTGGCGTTTTTTGACGCTTTTTGGAGTCGATGTAGAGCGCCAAGTTTTTTTTTGAGTTGGCAACACAATCATACCACACCATTGAACTATGTTCGGAGAGCTTTGGTCTATGCGTCTCTCCATATGGGACCCATCTCTTTCAGTTCCACCATCACTGTCCTCTACCAGATGCTCTATGGCCAGCCCCCCTCCCTCTCTCTTCCTAATCGGGGTCCATCGTAAGGCAACTTGAGGTATATTCTTTTAATGGGCATTCTCAGTACACGACCGTTCTATCGTAATCTGCGTCTCTTAATCTCAAAGGACGTATTCCTACTGTCTGTCCTCGTACGGTTCCTCATTAGAGATCTTGTTGAGCCAGTAGACATTACAGATATTTTATGGCTTTGCTCTCACAATAAGGGGAGAGAAAATAATTTGCCTGGGCCCTGGAGATCAGTCCCTAGAACTGTAGCCTCAACTCGTCTGGATACGCCCTCATGTCTGCTGTTACTTCTGTTGTGAAGCATTTTTGTGAGTCTACTAAAAAAAGCACCAACTTGGGTTATAAAATACATTTTTATGGGGACCTGGTTGAAAGTGGCTATATTTTGCTAAAGGAAAAGAAAAAAACAACAACCTTTTACTCTTCTCCTTGAAATTCTTGATCAAGTCTTTAAGCCGCTTGTGGAATGTTTCAAGATTTGAAATCTTATAAGCATTAATAAAATATATCGGATAGCCCACCAGATCAATCAGCCAGGCACTCTTCGTCACATTTTCGGGGGGCTACAGCTGTGATGATTTGCTTGAGTACACCACTAGGCATCATCAGAGACATTTTTTTGTTTTTCAAAAGAAGTATTTTTTCGGATCTTCATGGTCATTTTAGGGACAACAATGCCCAAATCTTGTGTTTTAAAGATGATTTTATACATTTTTTAGATAATCAGTTCTGGTACACGCAGGGGCTACGGTGATTCATTTATGCGATGTACGGATATCTGCTTATATAATGAACAGTGTGATTTTATTGGTTCTCTGTCCTGTAAGCATCGAAACTCTTCCACCTGAAGGTAACAATTTAGCCGTTAAAATATCTTATACCCACCATTTGAATCAATGGACTCTTCCACTGAAACAAGTTTAGTTTAGTTTTTTTCTAAAAAAATCATCTAAGCGAACTCAAATACAGGTGGTCCCAACTTTTCGAAAATTCGCTTTACGCCACTTTTCACTTTTTTCGAAAAAAGGTGAAAAGCAGAAATAGTCTTCAGCTTTTGGTTTGCAGTGAGCAATCTTCCTCTTTCTTTCACACCACAGTCTCCTGTACCTCCAGAAACCACTACCTCCGATGACTAAGCCTGACATACCATCCTCACCGCTCCTTGGGTCTTTGAACGCTCAAATTTTCCACTTATGAATTAATGGCAGTTGCTTGTTCGCTTTACACCATTTCGGCTCATGACAGGTATATATAGGAATACTCTACTTTCGGATAGTGGGGGAATTATATATCCACGAATTTCCTCACTTGGATTTACTGATATATATAATAAAATTACACATGTTGAGCAAATGATAACGTTTCAAGATGCGTATCATTGCAAAATCGTCATCATCAGCCTTCTAGTGTCTGTCGTTGGACATAGACCTTCCTCCAAATTCGCCAGACCGCTCCATCATGGGCATCACGGAGCCAATGTAATCTCTGGGTATTCCCAATGTGAGTCGAGATGTCCAGCGGTTATCTGACATTCTTGCAACATGACCAGTCCACTGCCATTTGAGAAATGAATCTCCATGAAATCCTCAAAGAAGAAGAGATCGAGCGGAGAATCACTTTCGGTTGGCAAACTTTCGGCAGAGCAAGCTCAACCTTCAATAACAAGAAAATCCCATTAGTTCTGAAAAGAAGGGGTATACAACCAATGCATTCCCCCGATAGTTACCTGGAGTTGAAACATGGAACCTAACCAAGAGACTGACCCCCGAACTGAGAATCATGCAACATGCACAAGAGAGAATCATGCTCAACATCACGTGGAGAGATCACAAGACAGCACGTTGTATTAAAAACAGAGATCAGAGATATCATCAAAACCATTAAAAACGGGTAAATACAACAACTATTGATCAATCTAAATAAAGAGCAGTGTTTGTTTTTGTTTTTTTTTTCGTCACACCGTCTGTAACGTTGGACTCTTCCTCTAATAGTTAACGATTTCGCCGATAAAAATATCCTCTATACATTATTTGAAACAATGGATTCTCCTACTTGAGTTCAGGGGTAGATATTTTCATCAAATATATTCGAGAAAGAACAATATATATATATATATATATATATATATATATATATATATATATATATATATACACACACACATGGTGGCTAGAGACTATCTAATACTGCATCCAGTACCACGAGGTAGGATCGAAACCTTATACATATAAAACTTCGGAGCGATCTTACACGGTGAATGTATCAATTAAAATGAGTAAATAGAATGAACAATTGGAGAAAATGCTGCAGGAACCAAATCTGCGACCGATTGGGCAGCCGTTTCAAGGCAGCGTGGCTCTTACCATTGAGCTAAATAGTCGCCGGTAATGAAAAGGCCTAAATGCTTCAACTCAAAATTCTCATTTTGTCCATTCACTGTCTATGTCTGCTCTATTTATTTCTCGATGCGGACAATTATGCTATTGAGAAATGGATATATAATCTGAGAGAAATAATCATAAATGCGTTATATTACTTGGAAACTTTATTCGAAATGATCTCCAGTTAGGATACGGTGACGGTATCATTAGGACTAGACAGTGTAAATAAAATAATCAATTTTCTCTAAATGCCACATTTTCTTTAATTATTTATTATATTCAAAGTAATTTAACGCATTTATATTTATTTCTGTCGGATTATATATCCATTTCTTAATGATAATAACAATAATGCACACACACACGCGCACACACACACGCACACACACACGCACACACACACACACATATATATATATATATATATATATATATATATATATATATATAACATCTAAAAAAAGAGTAAAAAATCCCTCCCAGAAAAATCTCGATTCTAGAGAATCTAGATGTTATAGATAAATCTGTCAAAATCAAGCCCGCGAAAAGGCAAAAAATCTCCCCCCCCCCAAAAAAAAATGAGACAGTAAAACGCTTTATTGGAGGGGGTCTAGTGGAGCACTGATGTCAGTTTTCAAGTCTGTAGACCAAACGGTACGGCCATGAGCACTAGAACACACACACACACACACACACACACACACACACACACATATATATATATATATATATATATATATATATATATATATATATATATATATATTTAAAAAAGATACAATCCTTTGCTCACTTTGGTAGCTGTAGCCGTTCCATGAAATCAAATTTATTATTTACAGTGGAAAGCCGAAAGAATTAGTGGTTCTTGTGTGAATTTATTATTAAAAAGGATGTTAAAACAACGATAAAACCGTTGACATTCAAAGACGATAAGTCTGCAACAAAAATATATTGACCCGTACTCCAATGAGAGCGAGAGAGCGAGAGTACGAGAGAGCGAGAGTACGAGAGAGCGTGAGAGAGCGCAAGGACAAAAAGCGATAGAATAAAAAAATCCCCAATTTAGGAATTTAGAAATTTGGCGCCTTCATAATAACAACGGATTCAGTTAACTCGTTATTTTCCTTTCATCAAGACATACCCTTACTCCTTGCTCTCCCTCTCACTCTTCCCTGAATGGTCAAGTGACAGGAGGAAAAAAAAGGAGAGCAATAATGAATTACTTGTGTCGACGCAGGTGGTTCAAAATGCAGATTAGCCAGGATTTCTGTCTTCCATTTTTCTATCAAATACGAATTTGATGTCGTTCAAATTCTCGCAATTTGTCGAACAACCGTAGCCGGCTAGATGTATTTTTTACTCTATTTTAGACGTCTTGCAATGGAAGACGCCAGTGATGTCATGAATAGACAATTCTGACCATATTTATTCTTCGACGGAATTTTTTTTTGCATGACAATTTTGACGCTACGATTGTTCGATCATTATCTGTGATGGCGAGCTTGTTTTTTCCATCCTATATTTCTTAATGTTGGTAACTGGTAGCTAAATTCATACGTATTTCTGTTTGGGGGGCAAGCCAGCAAGGGTCCTCAGCAGCAAGGGCAAAGAAAGTCCTCGGCACCTCGGGCAAAGAAAGTCCCCGGGGTAGTTGTGCCATGTCCCAGGGGAAAGCATAATTATAAATTAATAGGTATAATAAACCAGAAGAAACACCTCCACCCGAGGCTAATGCACCCTCTAGCACCCCTTCCAGTGAAACCCATTTGCTGTTGTTTGAATCCAGTCCCGTAATCTGTATCAACGGTATTCAAACTGTGTTCCGTGGAACCCCAAGGTTTGCAATATTTTTAATAATTCTTCATTACATAAATGATTCCTTCACGGCTTTTACATTTAGGTTTATACATATTCGGATAATTCCACAAACAAGGCCAAAGTCCAGTAGTTACTACATACGTAAATACAATTTATGTGAAAAGGAATTTTTTTAGAGGTGTTCCTTGAAAATTCAATAATTGGAAAGGGTTCCCTGTGTAGTTAAAATTTAAAGACCACTGGTCTGTATTGACCGATTTTATAGCTGTTCGTGCTTTTGTGTGTAATTCAATATAAGATTCAATCATATTGTTGCATGTGTATGAAATTTAGTTAGCGTCAAAAAGGAAACCTTTTTGAACGTTGCACTAAACGCAATTTCCTTTTGATGTCAGTCCACGAGTTTGTTTTTTTTAAAGTTTTGCTCAAATGTAATGTCAATAAAAATAAATAAAATGATAGAAAAAAAAAAGATTCAAGGAATGATGATTTGTTATTTGAACTCAGTGATGGAAATAGGTTTTGGTAACTGGAGAATTTCACGGTAAGACTGTGTCTCTGATTTATGCTCTTGGGTCACAGAATGGCCCATCGGGATGAGCAATGTAAAGCAGTGTTTCAAGGGCACTGTAAGCCCCCGGGGTATTTAACAAATAATATGGCGAATTTTGAGTCCGTTTCAAGACGTACAAAACCCCCTGGAAATTGAAAAGTAGGTATACGCCTATCCCTGCGTACTCTCCACTGTTTAGACCAGGGGTAGAGAACATATGGAACGCACGTCCAAAGACATTTAATGGGTATAAAGGGAGGGGGTAAAATCTTTTGTTACTTATCTTATTAAAAGAGAATCGGCAACCTTTAATTTATCAGCTGTTATAGATTGTTTAAACAGACTTCTTTGAGGACGCTTTCAAGAAATCTGTTCTTTCTCATTAAATATTTTGCCAAATACAGATGTAATAGAAATATCCGTACTTCGCATAGATAAATCATCGCTGCTCGCACACTTACCAAAACAAATTATGTAACAAAAGCTATCGCAAAAAATTGATCTGAAATTATTTGATAAAATAGATCTTCTATCTAAAATGATCTCAAAAACTTGATCTGAAATTATTTGATAATATAGATCTTCTATCTAAAATGATCTCAAAAAATTGATCTGAAATTATTTGATAAAATAGATTTTCTATCTAAAATGATCTCAAAAAATTGATCTGAAATTATTTGATAATATAGATCTTCTATCTAAAATGATCTAAAAAAATTGATCTGAAATTATTTGATAACATAGATCTTCTATCTAAAATGATCTAAAATCCAAGCTCATGATTTTCGTAGAAACCCTCAAAAAAGCTTTTTTGAAAAAAGAAAAAGAAAACAACCTTTTTGATGGAGTCCAGTAGTGTACCCACACAAATTTTCAAGGTTTTAGAGACAAATGTGTCCCTGAGCACCTGGAGACACGGACGAACGAAGACAAAACGGTATGGCCAGGAGCGCAGGGGCACACAAACACAAGCACAAAAAATGAACCCCCTTCGCCATCTTTGGTGGCTACGGTCGTTCAATAATCATTGAGACGGAGAGAAGGGTCATATGTGGGGAGAGAGAAAGAGCGAGCCAATGGAAGGAAAAATGACACAGGTCTCGTTGGTCACACCATAGAAACCGTCACGCGACAGACGTCTTTTGGCAGTATGCCTTGGTGAGTGATCAATGAAAAAAGTAGAAAAGGGGTTACCCAATGAATAAGTTTTATTCTCTCGCCTCTTGTCGGTTGTGATCACTACAAAAGTCTGAATTTTCAATAAAACAAACGTGAATGCTGCCGGGTACAAACCAGGGAATCAATAATCTATACACATACATTGCAAATTGATCCCCCTTAAAAACTATTATTAGTGAAATTCTCAAATCTTTGGTCCTAGCTCCGTAGATGCAGCCTGTACGCGTGGTAGATAAATAGATAAGCCAACGAGATAAACTTGAGAAACCTTTATTGACAGTTTTGGTTGACGGTCTCTGATAAAAAATATATATCAGGGAACGAGGCTAATAAAGGAAGCAAAACCCTGAAAAATAATGAAAAAAAAAAGACAAGAGAAAAAAAGAATGAAAATGCTTCACCGGGTGGCTTGGCTCCTTGAGAGACCCCCTCCAACATTTAGTGGGATTTGTCAGTAGCGAATGCAGTAAGTGACCTTACTGACTTACTACTTTAAAAAGCTTTTGAGGACCCCTCCGTTAGAGGCGCTTCCAAGCCCCCCGCCCCCAGCTACACCTAGAAGAAGAAGAAAAAGAAGAAGAAGAAAGCACAATGTGTTAATTGCGGAAATTCTTCGGACTTATTGATCATTCATTCATTTCGTTGTTGAGTTTCTGGATCATCCAGGAATGACGACGTAAATGAGTGTTCGCTCTTCGAAATTACCTCCTTTAAATGTGTCGATATGTAGAAGAACTGAAGACACGGGCTAACAGACGTTTCGCTCTGCTAACAACAGCCTAACACACGCGCGCTCTTTCTATGTCTCTCTCTGTCTAACACGCCGTCGCTTTCTTCTATCGCACGCACACGCGTAGACAGACAGACAGACACACACACACACACACATACAATATCCGAATTTAAAACCACTATTCTACCCGTATCGTATTGGCGGGTAGCCTGTGTCTTACGGCGTTGGTAAGCGGCGCCGCCGAGACGCTCTCAGTAATGAGTGCACTAGATTTTTTTTTCGTTTAGGGAAAAGTGAAGTAAGTATGAGGAGTCCTTAAAACATGGTTTAGTTTCTTAAGGGAGTCGTATTCATCGGGGTCTCTCGTATTTTCATGGTGAGAGCATGCAGTGGTGACGATTTGTGACCCCCCCCCCCGCGGCAGCCCATCATACTAAATGGAGAAAAATGCTTTTCGGGTTTTTCGTCTTACAAAACAAACTGTTATCTGGGAGAGTTCTATGTGACCACTTTTAAAAAACTTCATCTTGAGAGAAGCTGAGAAATTTTTGGGATTTGGATAGAACAAGATACGCACACATCAAGTAATGTCAAGATACAGTAAGCCATAAACATATACATACGCATACACAGTGCATCGATTCTGGATAATAATTATGAGATGATAATGGTGATGATCATGAAGTACCCAGTCTCTTTGCATGGTGTTACTTTGTAATGATCCAAGTAAATGAAAATTTGGGTTAAAGGTATTATAAACATCGAACGATGATTACTCAATGCGACAATAAAGAAATTGCGATCCCAGAAATCTTATCACCACTTGGTATTCATATATAAATAATAAGAAAGTACACAAATGTTTTACTGCAAAAAAAAATGTTTGATAGTTGTATCACAGAGTAACAATAAATGCAGAAAATTTAAATGAAAACTGAAAAAATAAAAAAAAATAAAGAAACAGAAAATAAATAATGAACATTAAACATAAATAAAAAAAATAACGGAATCTGGAGTAGTGTTATTTTTATTTTTAGATGTGGATATTTAAAGAAAAATTATTTAAAAATACATTCAACATATAATAAATATATTAAAAAAATGCTTGTAATATAAAGATTCAAAAAAAGCATACTTGTGTGTTCGATGAATAAGTTAAAAATAAAATATTATGGAATTTAACTTCTGTAACAAAGGATAATCAACATTTCACAACAAAAAATACAGGATTTTTTTTGTACTTTTAACGGTTTTAACAGGTTCTTTTGTCATGAAAATAATTTAAAAATCGCGGAAGTTCTCTCTTTCTTATACTTTCATTATTGGAAAATCTTACAGTGGTAAAAAAGGGAGAGAGAAAAAAAAGTCATCTTTCTTCAATCTTTATGGTTTACGTTTAAAGTTTCTAACGATCATCCGGACCATATGTTTATTTGCGTGTGCCTGTGTATTGGTATGTAGAGGCCAAGAGGGAGACTTGTTTTCCCCTGCTCTGTTTCCTACAGCGGGGAAAAACGGCAGAGTTATAACAGAGAAGGGGAGGCAGAAAGAGAAAGAGTAAGCTCTTCGTCAGAGATATTGAAAAATACATAAATAGATTAGGAAGTTAACTGAAGGAGGAGGTAAGAGAGATAGAGACAGAGCGAGCGAGTGAGAGAAATTGAGTGAAAGGTTGATCAAATAGGGAGAGGGGGTCAGCCGAAGTAAAAAAAAAAAAAAAAAGTAGTGCTTGCTTCGGTCCCAAGTCGGCGGCACACGCAAAAATTGTTTTGAACAAGTGTGAGAAAAAAGAAGGCCGGTCACCGCAGCTAGCGGTTTTTGGAAAAGAAAAATAAGAGTTTGACTTTCTTTATAGAAAGTTAGTCCCCTTATTTTTTTTTTACTTGGCCTGCCACAGTTTAATATTTAATTTATAACCCACAACTTTTAAAGTCATAACTATTGTCAAAATTGTTTTTTCGTCGTGCGTTTCTCTCCCACACTTTTTAAAAATACACAAAGAAGAGTGAGTGTATTTCTTCGTTCACTTGGATTCTATTAACTCTCAAGTTTTGTGGTTTCTTCTTCTTCACCTGGACGTCATTCACCTTATGTAGGAGCTTACCAATACTTACTACAGTCTTCTGTGTTTTTGGAGTGACTATTATGCGTGATTTCGGACGGAATTTAGTACTGTTGAATTTTCTCTGGATCTTGATCGGAGCTCCGGGCAACGTCCGAGGTAAGTGTTACAATCTTATATTCGGGGTTCCCAATTGTCATCTTGTATCGACACAATCATCGCCATCACATTTTTGGAAGTAGCTTAAGTTATTCTTTAAAGGAAGAATATTTTCGTGTTTGTTTAGAAGATGATATTTTCCAAATTTAACAACTAACAGAATTGGAGAATATTTCGCAATGAGATGTGATGATTATTGACCACTTACAGAATTTCCTTTTTTTTTCTTCTCTCTCGTGAAGTCGTTTTTCGGTTATAGCTATATTTACTCGAGTACGATGTGATCTCGAATGATGCGACCCTTACTTTTTCGTTGCTAAAAATCAGTAATATGTAATTTATTCATACTATCTCTATTCTATCCCGTTTCAACCCTGATTTTTTTTTTCATTTTATCGCATTATACATGAGTAAATACTGTAGTCTAGGTTCCTAGAATGATATAAGGCCATTCTAATGGGGCACCTGTGAGGAACCAACTCTGTGCACTTGGAAAATTAATAATCAGTCCTCTCTTGTTTGTTGATAAAATTATCAAATACCATTCATCCTGCATTCTTCTCTAATATTGAAAAAAGTATTTATTTATTTTATTTTCTGTATTTATTTTTATTGTATTTAACTGGTCGGTAAACAAAGTTTTGATAAGTTTTCAAGCATCATAGATATTTCATTAAATCCGTAAATTTAAAAAAAAGAAAAGACGGGACAATGAAAAATAAAATGAACATAACGTTTTTGTCAAATGTTCTTTTCTTTAGTGTTGGGAGCTGACAAAAGTTTTCCCATTTTAATACCTCTTAGTCCAGTGTCCAACATGTTCGATTTTTTAGTTTCAAGCACGTTTACTTCCACCCAATACAATTCAAAACTGTCTTCACTCGAGTGTACTTCCTTCTATAATTTTATTCGGGATTCTTCAGAGCAAGCCTCAAACTTTTTCTCACTCGTGACCCTTTTTAATCCATCTCTTTCGTGTCTCCCACTAGATGGCATAAAACTTGAAAGCGATAGGTACTAAAACTAGATTGTTCTTCTTTCCTTATTGGTGATTTAACAATAATTAAACATAGAAATGCACAAGGACTTTAAAAATGATTTATGGAAATAATGAATAAGGGGTCAGTTTTCTTTATAACTGTATGATTTTTTTTTAAAGCTTAGTCTCTTATTGCTAGGGTGATCGTTATCAAATCTATGACTCGAAATTAATTAAGGCTCAAGATTTATTTCCTTTTATTTTGTGCTCACAAAATAAGATAGGCCTTTTGAAAGTTTTTCCAACTGGATGACAATGAGAGTTGATAATCTTATGTGTTCCAAGCAGGATGTAGAGGGTGCAATGTTGTTTCCTTATGATTTTTATAGTCTCCTGTATATCAAAGTTACAAAAACACTATTTTGTTTTGCGTTTGTTGTTAGTTTAAATGCTTTTCTTTCTAAAGAAAAATCTAGTCTCCTGTTAATGTGCGATGAGCTTGAAATTGTGCACAGCCCGTTGTTATTCTATGGAGGCAGGTGCAACATGTTCAGTGTATGTGTTGTATTAACAGTTTTAATTGTAAAAATATTGGTAAAAATAAACGTGTGAATACAGCTATTAACGTAATTTTCGTATACTCAGGTCTTTGTTTAGGGGGTTAGAGAAAATAGTTATAGAACAGGATTTTCCTTTAAATAAGACGTATTCGTCTGTATGCACACACATACACAGAGGTACATTAACCTGAGACTTATTTGTTATTGTAAGGCAAACTACCCCTGCTCCGAGTCCTTGGAAATGTTGTGCTTATCACAAACACTGTTTTACTTCAAACTTGAAAAAGGGGAGAATAAACTTATTTACAAACGAGTCAGGTTTATGCACATGGGAATCTATCACCTCGATTCGGGTTGGAGACTTTCAGAAAAGAATCTGTGTGTGTGTGTGTTTTAGATTCTTCATCCCATGTCTCTTCCCCACGCTTAGCATGTATTGAGTTGCACAAAGACTAAAAACGAGAATTGAGTTTGGAAGGAAGTTCTCCGAGTTATTTTCTTTTTAAAACAGAAAGATAAGTTATAAAGTAAAACATTTTTATTGCAATTAGTCCTTCAAAATTTGAAAATGGTCTACAGAACGAACACACGCGGAACAGATATCAATGGTTTCTTTTTTGAAAGGACTGAAACTATATAGAAATATTTTCTTTAACGCGATCACGTGGCTGGGTACCCCCTCCTCCCATGTTTAATCCCAAATACTTCCAGATGAAAATGTGGCTGCATCTCGTAATTCAGCGTCCCAAATTATCACTGTTGTTGTGTGAGGGAACTCGGTCAGTTACAACAGTGTATTAAACAAATGTGATATCTAATATGAACTTTTGGGGGTCATTTTTTAATCTTTTTTTTCTTCTTTTAATCATATAATTCCGAAAGAAAACATACCCACTTCCAGAACTAAATAAAGTGTGCTCCCGACTATTGTGAAATTAGAAATAAATACAATGAAGGTATTTCTGTACAAATTATATAACACAATTTAACCAAGTATGAACTGAGAAAAAACAAATAAAAATTAATGTTTTGAACGGTATGTTGGGACTAATTAACCTCACTAATCGAGGTATACCTGTGTACACCTATTTAGCTGATATGGAGTGTTTACTTTCATTAGATTTGATATTCTGTTGAAACTGACTGTGTCCTCATCAACCACAACCTTGTTAATATGGGACGTTAAACTACGAGATCACCCAAGTGATTTTGTCCCTTTTCCGCTCGTACTTAATAAAAATAGCAAAAAATAACTACATAGCTTGGTTGTTTGATATGTTATAAAGGAAAGGATTATGTTGTCTAAACATTAAAACAAGTCCTGCATTAAAGTGAGAAGACGAGAAAAAGTTATAGGACTCTTTAGTTGAAAGTGATTTTTGGACTGTTGAGTGATTTTTCTCTCAGTGTGTATCACTTCTCCAGATTCCCTCACTGTCAATCCTACTTCCCCGTGGCTGCTAAAGAAAGTTTATTTTTCTTAAACAGTCCCGAAGAAAACTTTCTGTAAAATTCCACAACTTTATCTCTCTACACTATTCTCCAAAGTATTTTTTGGGGAGTAAATGCATTGTTTAAATCTGTTAGCTTTCACCTTTCTTGGGATGAAAGAAAAATAAGCAGTGCACTGTTTCTTTGTGTCGTCTCTAGGACAAGTTTTCGTCTAATTTCCATTTCCTGAATGCTGGGTTGGGGTAAGGTAGTAAAGATGCGTTACTTTTCATTTGCATGTCGATTTCAAGTGTACAAATTTTCAAGTCACTGCCTCTACCTACTGAACTTGGACATTTTTTTGTGAATTTAGTTTAGTACGACGGAGGGAGCATTTTCTAGTATGTGGTCTAGCCTCAACTTGTGAAGTTGTTTCGCGAATAATTTATTGTGCTTTCGAACAATAAAACCTTCCTTTCCTCGGGGAATATGTCTGAGTCTTTTAAAAAAAAATCCAGATGGAAGGAAGTTGTTTACAATGTGAAAACGAACCCTTTGTGCCGTTTTTGCCATTCGTGTGTACATGATTCTGCCCTTGTTTTAATTTTCAAGTGTCCTCTTTTTACAATAAACGTTAAGCTACGACATTACTAAAAATATTACTTATTCTGAAAAATTCGTTCGAAAATCATCGAAGCTCTTAGCAAGATGAAGAAATTCATTAGTAAACAAACATAGACAGGAAATGGCGCTAAGGGCTCGTTCTCACATCATCTTTATATTGTAAACTGGTCCCCTCTGAAACCTAATGAAATGAACTTTTCAAAAAATAGCAAATTCCCTTTGATTAGGAAAGTTTGGATAGAAAGCCCAAAAATTAGTCGCATTTTTTTTTTCATTCCAAGCTGGGACCACGACTTGTCAGAAGTGCCCATAAAAAAGGTTAGTCTGATGTTGTAAAGAAACGGGGAATTATAGTCAAGTTGAAAGTAACAAACGGACGTGAACGCGAATCTGCATCACAGCCAATGTAGCCGAGGTCGTAGGTTCGAATCATATACAGGTTTTTTGATCAAGAGTGATATATGAAAAAAAAAGAAAAACACTGGATAAGGAAATAGAGGCAAAAAACTCTAAAATTCTCTCTGACGAGAGGGCTACGGTTACAGGTTGAGAAATTTCGAATTAAACAGAAGTCCCTCGCCACCTTCTGTTTTCTTCCACGTGACCACCTCATTTATCATAGTGTGCCGTATGAAGACGTAGAAAATAGCATCTGTGTTGGAAATTTTTATTGTCTTGATTGGGGGGGGAACTTGCTAGTTGTGTGGTTTACGTTGTGGAATTTTTGTTCATCAAAACGCAATGAATTTTGTTTGACATGTGTCAAAGACAAAGGTCAGCTAAAAGGAAAAAAAGAATAATAAATCACAATTTTTCTCTGTTCAAGTAACTTGATTCTTGGCCCAACTTTTCTCCCTAGGGATTTTGTAGGCACTGGATACGACGTCATGTATTCTTACATGGTTTTGAAATATCCGAATAGTATTAGTATTTTCTCGATTTTGATATAATGTTGCTCTCTAACTAATTTTTTTTCTAGGGATTTGACGCTGAAGAACATAAATTATTCGGGTTAAAAATGCTAGTGTAACTCCAGATCACTTATATTTTTTTTTATTACCACGTCCACCAAAGCAAATTTGTCTTTTAAAAGGGAAAATGAAAGTTAAAAAATGATTTTTTTTTTTAACGATATTTTGTTGAATTGCTATAGAGTTTTCCAATCATTAACCGGAACCCGTAGTTTTTCCCTCTGTCAAAATGGAACTCCGAAATAGACCCAGCGAATAATGGAGAGTGTGACCAGAAACATGATGTCTCTACTAAGATTGGCCACACATTCCTTCACTTTACATCATTTTGTCCATGATTTTCTTTTTTTTTCTGTAGAATTGTATCTCCTATATTCAATTCATTTAAGTATCCCAGATATTTTGGTGCATATGGAAAAATCTGATGTTTTAAAAACTTATCAATAATGAAATCCATGAAGTACTTGATTTGAGCTGTTGACCAGATACATGTCCTTATAGAGCAAGTTTTACTCGATTCAATTAATTCTGTATTAATTCCAAGGTTGGCTTAATGAAGACCCCCCCCCTCGAAAAAAAAGAGTGGAAGAGATATAAAATCAAATTGCAGCTATTATTTTTGCTTTACACATCATGTCACCATTTTTTTGTATTGGCAATTTTGAATGGCTAAAAATGGTTAGACTTTACCGTTGTTCAAATAATATCATTCTCAATCAAAAAAATACCGTTTTTAGACAATCTTTTGGTTAAAAAAACAATGAACAAATAAAGGCCATTTGTTTGTTTGGTTTAATTTTAAGGTGTCAAAATTTCACACATTGGCGCATTAGGTGATCAGAATTCTATTGGTCTCTTGAGAAGTTCAAAATTAGCGTCAATACAGTGGAAATGAGATAATTACCTGGTGATTAAATCTACTGAGTAGCAATTCAATAACAACATAGATACAGCCACTTTTTAGCTGTTAAAATTGGCCCATATCACAATTGCGACACGATGCGTTTTAATTTGTTTTCTGTACTAATACGAACACATCATCAGTTGTATTTGAAGAGATGTAGACGTGAACACACAAACTTTGCTTTACCTCTCTTCCTCTCTGTGTGGGGTGTCGCTGTGCCAACTTTTGGAATCCTTGTTCTGAAAGATGCAAAAATGGACATTGATATTAGAAACTGTCAACATAGGTTTCCCTCAGTTTTCATGTTCGTCTCGCTTTGTATGTATCACGCGTTTCTATAGAGTGACTACCCAGACCTGTTTGGTTGATCATCATCAGCGTGTTGTTCGTTATTCTTTGTTTTGAAAAAAGGTTTTTATTCTCATAACTAGCCTAGTACTCGTAAAATGACTTATACGTGTCCATATATATACTAGAAATATATATATATATATATATATATATATATATATATATATATATATATATATATATATATAGTTATTTTTTGTAAAAATTGCATACCTCGAACAACATTTTTGTTAAAATAGGTGTCTCCAGTTTTTAATCTGGTCTGGCTGGCCATGCATTTATGACGCATACGGACTGCACCAATGGAGTTAGAGGGCTGAAAATCTAAACATTAACTCTTTGTGTAGATTTTCTTTACCCATACATTTTAGTTGGGGGTTCAATTTGCCATATAAGTTTATGCTAAATTGATCCCCTAGTATCTATCCCATTTTTTCTTTTTTTTCCCCTTTTTGAAGAATCACTTTTTAGCGATCATTACCCAACAAAAGGCAAGTATAGTGACATTCATTGATTACCCCCAACATGGCATACTACCAAAAAGGTTGCGTCGCGTGACAGTTTCTATTGAGTGACTAACAAGACCTGTTTTATTTCTTTTCAAATCTTAAACCATAAGACAACAAGATTGGGTAAAGCAATTCAACACGACTGGTTACATGGAAATCTTTTTTCCTACTATGAAGACATCAGATGTAACCAGTCATGTTGTAGACGCGAACACACAGATACATAACTATTCGCTTTGGTGTACGCGGACACACAAACTTTGCTTTACTTCATTCCTTTTTCTGTTTGCTTTAGCGCGACAGAAACCAATTCGGGAAAAAAGTGTTGTTGGCTTTTAGAACTTGTAAGATCAATCATGAAACATTATTTATAGAAACACCCAAAACAAACTAAAATAACCCTCGCACTCTTGGTGTTAAAACAGCACGCAAATAGGAAACAAGAGAATTCATGATTGTAAAAAATGAGTTATTGTTACTATGTTGAATGAATTGAATTGATTTTATTTGTGTGCCGTTTTTAATATCGAGTTAGCGAGGATGAAACTTAACAATTGGGACCACCTTACATTGCAACCCAAATGGTTTCTTTGTCTTCAAATTACAAAATACGTTATTTTTATCAGTTAGAATTCAGAGTAAATTTGTGGGATCTTACTCAGGAATCCAAGTACAGAGATACCTTCGATAGTGCAGATTTCGATGTAGTCCGGTTAAAGTATGATTACTATACAATTTATAGTAACTAAATATCTGGGATGGAGGGGAGGGACCTACATTGAATTGTTATACCTCGAACAGTTTCGAACTAATTAATCGCACTAATCAAGGTATACCTGAAAATCTTTAAAAATGTGTTACTAGGTTATTTGATGTATTTTGTGTACACTGAGATTTTGTCCGTAGGTGGATTTTACTTATTTATTTATTTATTTTTATTTATTTATTTATTTTTATTTATTTATTTTTTTTGAATCTATATATAATCTACTTCGCTCGTTTTTCCAATGTATGTGTTGTTTTGTTTTTGTTTTGTTTTTAATTGAAAGATTCAAGGGGAAACGGATGTAGATGTAAGTACTTATTTCCGTTTTAAAAAGATAACAAAAGTTTTTGTTTTGAGGTGGGGGGAGGGGTACCTCCAAAAAATTTAAATCCATTTCAAATTCTTTTTTCTTTTTTAAAAATTTTATCTATTTTATTTTATTCATTTATTTATCCATTTTTATTTTATTCATTTATTTATTTTTTTTGAATAGTGTCGATTGAAGGCACTGGGCGATGTACAAAACTACCACGGACTGATAATTTTAAATGGTATCTCTAAACCATGAAACACATGAATGGAAAAGAATAGAAGCACCCCCTCCCCTCATCCATCAAAACCCTTCTCTTCTCTTGATGGTCTCTATTTTCACGTGGTAACCCCAGGAGGACCTTGTCCCTCATTTCAATACTGGGGTCCATCTGCCGTTGTATTGCGATTTCTAAAGAAAAAGGGAGGGGTGAAAAGGGGATAGTGTTGTTGTTTTGTCTTTTTGAAAAAAAATTTCGTTTCGGCTTATACCACCAGTCACACTAAAATCATCATCGTCATCATAATGATGGATAAACGACCATTGCTCATCATTTACATCGTATCATTCGATAAAAAAGCGCCTTTTTTTTCTCCCAACGTTTCGTTTGTGTATCCTCCTGCCTTCCTTGAGTGCCGTTTGTTCTCAAAATGTCTTACCATGCATGCTTCACAGGAACTAGTTTGAACATTCCAGAACAAAAGACATCTTGAGATGCCCGGAGGGTACACGGCTGGGGAAAGAAAAAAAAGTTCGGAGTGTCTTTCCTGGGGTACCTTCAAAATAGTTGTTTTTTTTTTTTTTTTTGGGTGGGGGTGAACAAAATACGCGAAGGTCAGTTACAAAATAAACCCCTTGAAAATGTGATTCTCTCAAAACTCTTTCATTCCCCCTTTTCCACAGTCAGATGGCAAGAGGATAATATCCTACCTCTTTCCTTAAATTAAATGAAACAATATACTAAGATGAAAAGAGGTTGAGTTACTACTTGAAACAAATTTCTCGTTCTACTAATTTTAACTTGCTCACTGAGGTCATCTTTTTTTTTCTTTTCATAATGTTGGGATTTGAATAAAGATATAGATCATGAAATATTTACCAAGTGAACTAGAAATATATCAGTACTAAGTTTTTACTAAGCAGGTCAGTCCTTCCTTTAACAAAGGTCTGGTTTGAGTCATAAATTTTTTTTTCTATAAAAGCCAATGTCACTTGTGAGGGAGGGAAGGCAATAAAGCTAAGCTTGTATCTGTGTTATACCAAAGCATTTAGACCTCTCTTGAAGAATTCTGCTTCTTGTCCCTTTTGACCAAGAGCTAAAATTAGTACTGCATTTTAAAAAAGAAAAAAAAATACAACTGTGATAACATTCTCAGTCTTGATGTTGCAAAAGGAGAGAGAGAGAAAAAAAAAAAGATAGAGGTTGGATATCTGAGTCTCCAAGTCTTCATTGATAAAAGTTGAGATTTAACATATTGCAGACAATGGTACATACCTTCTTCTCCATAACATTCAAGACTGTCTTGAAATAGAGAATTAGTTTGGAATCAGTGAAATATATAGCTAAGGTGGGGAGCAAAATTTCCAAAGTGGAATTTTTTCTTTCAATGTTGATTTTGGTCTCTGAAGTTTATGGTTTATTCTGATACCAAAATTCCTTTGCTTGTACATAAATATTTACCAATAAAGGGTTGATATCCGTACCCTCCATAAATGAATCACGGTGGTCCACACGAGTATTGGAACTTTTCATCTAATGAAAAGATTTATCTAAAAAAAAATTTTTTTAAATATATACCTGCATAAGATTTGGGCATTGTTAGTCCGAACTGACTGTAGACTCAAAAGAGCACGTTTTTTGCCCCCCCCCCATATTTTTAGGTGATTCTTAGTGGTGTACTCATGCAAATTTCCATGGTTGTTGTCCCCAAAATGTGACACCTGCATATATAGACACTAACAAGGAAACAATCTGTAGCCCAGTTGGTCAGCTGTTTGTGGGGCGGCTACAGTGATTTGATAATGAAGTTGATCAGCTTATCTGGCACACTCTGCCTCGATTTCTTTTAATACATGGAACGAAGGCAAGCAATGTTTGGTGTATTGATCTCCCAAGATAACTATGGTTATTTCTCATGGAGTGGTGAATAAATCACCTTGTACCAAAGTTATTAAATTCTGCAGATAGCTAAAATAGCTATTTGCAATATAACACACTCTTCAGGATAAAGGGTACTTGGTGAAGAACCTACCATCAGTCATTTGAAAGGTAGGAATGCTTACAACAGCTCATTGACAGATACAGATTTTCTCTCCTATTCAGAAGTGCAATGTTCCTCCAAAAAAAGCCAACCTTTTGTAAACTGAAAAGGTGTAAAGTGAAAAACCAATTACCATTGATTTATATAGGTATTTATTTATTCTTTTATTTTTTTAAATCTTATTATTATTATTATTTATTTTTTTTTTTTTTGCGTTCCCAGACCCTGAAAATGGTATGTTGGACTGAGTCATTGGGTTGGTTGAAAGTATGGGCATCATCTTTGACTAATAAAATGACTTTGGTGTAAAAAAAAATTTATGTACCATCTTTTGGTAGTCAAACTTGTGCAAAAATATCTTTTGAGTTGGCAACATTTCAGTCATCATAATTTTTTTTTTTTTTTTTTCTGCTAAGACTCATGGGTAAGGTTTGCGCTGTCTCTATAAAAGCTTGCTGCAAAACAAATGCTGAATGTTATTTTCATTTTTTGCTTTTTTTTTCACAAAAGTGAAGTGTCTTGAAGTGAACTATCAGAGGCGGAAGATACCTGTAGTCCAAGAGAAATGTAAATCTGTGCAAATGTTTTGGTATAAAGAAAGATATTGCTTAACATAATCAACTTTTGGTTTAATCAGTACGGCAAATTTTCTTCTCAGCCATGATGATCTGCAACATGGATATTGACACCTTTGTTAAACACCAGCAGACAAAGTACGCAGCACACCTTGTACATTAGCCAAATGCCGCCATCACAAAACGCCTCCACTTCAATGATAAAATCAACAAAACCAGGGAAGCAAACGGTGCTGGTAGATGGTGTTCTAGAAAATGAACAATGTACAGAAGATTGGTTTTATAGACGAGCATTAGAATGAGAGTAATTGATGATGGCTGATTCTTCAGAATTGTGGCTATGTCTTGTTTAGCCGTGAGAAACTGAGCTAGGCAAGACTTATTACACACGTTCTACCAAAACTGTCAACATGGGTTTTTTTTTTGTTTTGTTTTTTTTTTTGTTTTTAGAGGGATGAAAATTTAAACATTAATGCATTGTCTTCGAGAAAAAAAAAAAAAAAAAAGCAGAATGTACCAGGAATATTTTCATATTTGCAAATGAATAGATAAGAGAAGTTACTCTATAATTAGCATTTGATCATTTTCCTTGACAAGTTGGTCATTATGATATGGCTACAGGTGAGCACGAAGTAGATCCTCACTCCATCATTATTCCATTGCAAATCGTCTGTACGTTTTTTTTTTTTTTTTCTTTTCTTTTTTGCACTCTTCAAGTTGGCACATTTTAGGGGTGTCTTTGGCTGCAATGCACTGTTTCAACTACATTGAGAATGCAGATAAGCATACTCAGGTGTTTAGTATTAGATATCTATTTTTTTTCTATGCTAAATGACTGTCAGAAATTCTCAAATGGTTGCTAATTAGAATTGAAACCTTACCATTTGCTTTTCTCAGTGACATTTCACTGATGGGCTACTCTATATCCCTAAAAGTATAACATTTTCATTATTCTAAATTATTCCATTAAATTTGTGTTATAAACGTTACATGGCTTAAAACAATTGATAATGTAAAAATATTCTATAGGTTACAGAACATTTTTATTTTATGCATTATCTTGTCTTTATCTAAAGTGTTTTTCGATTTTCATCTGTAAGATTTATTTTCACTGTTATCTTTATTACAATCCTTGTGCTTTTTTAGTGAAATAAAAATTTGCAAGAAAACATTTGAGCAATTTATAGATTACAAATTTAGAACCAACATATGTAAAATCTTAGCTGTTGTAGCAACATACAGTTATACATAAGATGATCTTCAGTTTGTTTTCTGTCTTAGATTTTAATTTTGCTTTGGGCCTTGTAGCAACCAGAGGGTGCTCGAGAGGCGGTGAGGAATCTTCAAAAGGCCGTGGGTGAGGTCACCAAAACAAATTCTGCTTAGGGACCCATAAGCCAGCCCTGTTGTTCAGTGTTGGATTTTCAGTTCAGTCAGGAGATGATAAATGAGTCCAAATACTAAAATAATCACTGTGAGGTTGCAATCCGCACTTCTGTCGTGATTTCAACTCACACCCAACTGGTTGCCTAGAGGCTGACTTATTGACTGAGCAATTTATCTCACAGATACACACACTTATTTAATTCTAATAAATAGATTTATTGATTTATGTAGAAAAATATATATTTTTATGTTTTATTTATTATATATACAATATAAATATTGTAGTAGTCATTTTCCGTCAGAATAGGAGTGGGATTTGACCCTGCGGCACCAGGCTCGTTTCTAATGTTGTTTTATGCTGATTCCCTTGTGAATGATATAAATTCTACCTCCAATCATATAAATGGCATGCCACAATAATATACAAGGGTGGAAATAAATTACTTGCAGTTGATGCTCTCTATAATCACTTGCAGCAGCATGTAGTTGCTATATCCATTGCCAGCTTTGACTGGAAAAAGTCAACATAAGGAGGCTCCCTTTTTCTTTTCCACTCTGATACTAGATGATTAGATTATTTTTTCATAATTTTTTTTTTTTCCTCCCTCCATTCTTGCATCTGTGCATGCAGAAATAAAAACATTTTTTTTTTACTTATTAGGTATGGAAAAATATCTTCTACTAAACACTTGCAATGCTACTTGTTCTGAGAAAAAAAAAAAATTGATAATCGTAGTGTTCTGGGATAAATCCTTAGTGATGGTCTCTTGTATCAGGTTCTAACATATGTTGATCACTTCGTATCTTGTTCGGCAATCAGATGATATTGCATAAAGATCTACCTTGAGGTTGTAAATAATTCCTTTTTGCTCTCTCTCAGTTTATCCAGGTGGTTTTTGAATGCGTTCAGGTTCAGTGCCTCCTCTATTGCCATCGATCAGTGACCCTGCACTTGAAAGATTTTTTTTTTTCTTTTCTATCTTTCTCCTCCCCCCCTACTGCTCTTTTTGTATACAATTGAACTTTGAATCTGATCTGGTAAGTGACTAGATCAAAAATGAAGGAAGTTCAGCTTTATACACTCTATCTATCTATTTCCTTGAGATTGCCCTAGAAATATGGAAACTGGATTTTAGTTGAACTTACGTAGCCTTCAAAGATTGTGAGAGGTTCTATCCATTTTTTTTTTTTTTTTAATTTTTTAATTTTTTTATGTCTATTTGCTTTTCGGTTGGTCCAAGTTACATTTAACAGAAAGAAGGGGGTGTATTTACCAGCTGTTATGTCATTTGAATCTTACAGTGCTGCCAAGTATTGTTTATCAGTTGAAACTGTCTATAAAATTGACTTAAATTGGCTGAACTTTTCAATTTCCTGCCAACTTTACAGCTGACCCTGCTGAATTTTTTTTGACTACATTTTACTGTCATCTTGATTTATTAGTTTCTTTTATCACAATGTTTTCTGTGGGCGATTTCCCTCTGGCAGTGAATAAATAACACTCAATCCTTATTTTATGATCAAATGCTATTGATTTTTTTGCCATTGGCTAAATTGATCTAAGAGTTGCGATAAAAAACTTAGAAGATATGCCTGTTGTCAAAACACTGGTTGTTGGAATTTGTTGTACTAAGCAGGATTTCTTGTATACTTGACAAAGATTGAACTCTTCCTTGATAACTAGTGAGGATAACATTACTAACATGGTTAGCATACTATCACTAATGAGAAAATTCATAGTATCGAATCAATATAATTCAGCCCTGCCTATGTAGTTATGGGAGGTGTATATATATATATATATTCATTTGTGTTCATTTGACCTTTACTTATGAACTCTGATAGTTTGTAATGAATTTGAATGAGATTTTGTGGAAGGGTGGGCAATGATGATTGAATTCTGCGGCTGATCAATGCACAGTTACTACCCCTGCATCATAACTGTATGTTCACACCACATATCTTCAAAAATTTTCTATGGATTTCAATGAATATTTTCTGGAAAGGTTAGCCAAAGAATCTGTCAAATTTTGGGAGTGCATATGGGATCTCTTTCTATTTTTATTTATTTATTTTTTTTTTTCCCTTTTATTCAATGTTATCTTGTATTTGTTCATTTTTGGCCACACTGTATCTCCAAGTTCTCAATGAATTCCTATGACATTTTGTTGAAGGGTAGACCATATGCTGAGAAAGAATTGATTAAATTCAGTGGTAAATTCATGTATCTTTTAAAGTAACCTCCCCAGCATCGTTGCTATATGTGAACTGATTTTCTTTCAGTTTTTACTGATATTGGTAGTGGTATGTGCTCTCTAATTTGGATTTTGACTGTTGAAAACTGAGTTGGCTGCGTGTTTTTAATGAAAAAAAATCAACTTTTTTTTTTCTTATTGTTGACATTTTATCTTTTTTGAAAAGTGTTTTGTAAATACAAATTCAGTTTTTATAGAAATCTGAGGTTTTTTTTTTTTGTTTGTTTTCGTTTTATTTTTCTCCCTGATCTTTGTCTTCAAACTAGGTTGACATTCTTCAAACTGCCAACATAAAAAAAAGATGGCTGTCAAAAAATAGCTATTTGCGAACAAAAGTATGTCACATCTGTCGGAGTCACAATGACTGCATACCACCTTATGCATTCATTTTTTTTATTTTTTGTCTTTTTTTTTTTCATTTCATTTCATCCAACTGCTCCCCCCCCACACTTTTCATTCAATTTGTCAGTCAAGATAAAAGTTGCTTTTGTGTTGAGTCCAGACAGTCTCTCAGCCAATTGGAAACCAGGAAAAAATTGAACATAAATTCAGTTGCCCCAAATTCAATTCATTCAAAGTCTGAACTTTACTATTCTTGGGTTGATGCAAAAATTTGATTTTTATTTTATTTTTAGATTTTCGTTTATTTAAAAAAAATTTTTTTTATCATCAACCTTAAAGCAGTATATTTTAATTTGGAATAAGTTCATTTACTCGGGAAGATCAGAATTCTGGGGTCCTAGAACCAATGAATTCTTCTTTGGTGTCTAGAGCTGCTGCTTGGTTGTTGGAGACCATCCCTTGCAAGTAGTAGTCGAAATGCTTGCTTGAAAAAGTGGTAGTTGGCTGGAGAGAGGCCTAGTGAGGGTTACTTTTATAGCCTGGTCCCTCTGACCAAATACTTGATCGATATCATGAGTAATTTCTGCTGCTCCACATCCCATTTTGAACTACAACAAAATTATTTCTATTGATATTCGGACCATCCTCATCTTGGTTGTTTTTCATAAAACGTTTCGGCTGTTGCACTCTACAGCCTTCGTCAGGTATCATCTGGTAGTTGTGGGGAAGTAACGAACCAAACCCTTTATTTATCCGACAGGGGTATAGAGTGCAACGGCTGAAATGTTGTATGAAAAACAACCAAGATGAGGATGGTCCGAATATCAATAGAAATAATAATAATATCTCATCTCAAAAATTCAGAGATATACAACAAAATTGTTTTAATTTTTTTTTTTTTTCCATCTTTGATTTGACAGCTTAACAAAACTAAATAGTGAGAAAATATTCAGCTTAAATAGTGAAATTCAATTGGGATATTGCAACATTAATGATTGATCAGCAGTGTCCATGTTTTACAAGGAAATTTTTTTTGTATCATTCAACAGTTGGTTGAACATTTGACTGAAGTTGGGTAGACTGGTTTTTATTGATCAAACTCAAGTCTTAGTCTTGTGTTGACAGTTTTTCTACTGTGACAAGAACATGAGCACAATCCTTACCAAATTTAGGGGGTGTGAAAGTTAACATTCCCTTCCTGTGATTTGAAATCACAATAACTAGTTGGTAGGCAGCTCTTTCTTAAAAACAGAGTTAAATTGACAAGTTGTACATACTTACAAAAATTTGAATCATATGCAAGGGCTTATTTCTTTCTAATAAGTACATCTGTAAAATAAACTTTTCCCTATGAGATCGGTTGTCTATTTACTGTTTTAACCAAACTGACTAGTCATAATCTACAAATTTCTTATATAATATATACAATACAAAAATTGCAGTAATCATCCATCAGAAATGTAAAAGTGGAGTTTGACCCTGAAGCAGCCTAGCTTGTTATGGATATTGTTAATACTCATCAAGCGGAATTTTGTTTAAAAACCAATCTTGCCAAAACTAGTAAATGCTCACTATGTGTGTATAAATCCTCAAATCACAACTCAATTCCTCTTTCTTCAGCCATTTGCATTACAAAAAACCCTTGGAAAAATGGCAAAGATGGATATTTTTCACACAAAATCTTGGTTCTTGAAAATTTCAGATAATACTCGTTTTTTTTTCAAATGTACACCAGTTTATAAAATGGTGCTCCATTTAAAAGTATAAATAGTGGTTCTTTTTTTCTTTGGTCTTGAGAAATATCAACTACTTGGTGTTTTGTTCCTAAATTGCAAAAATGCATGCTGGAACTTTTCGGTAAAATTCAGAGATAAGAGAAAAAGGAAAGTGATGGCAAGAAAAACATTTTCTGATAGATACTGGTGCAACATCAGGACAGTATTCAGAAGTGGCTTCACTCTATGCTGATAACCTCACCAAAGTAAAACCTCTAATGGGGGGGGGAGACTAAGAACAGTGTGTACAACATTCCTTGCAGTTGTGGCAGGGGGCACTAAGGTGTGACCAGCCACCTGAAAATTACATATCTGTATAGGGATGTGTGTGAGAAAAGGGTGCAGTAACCTATATAGAATGAAGTGCTTTAGAGACAAGACAGTTGAAGGAATTGGCACACATACTCTGTTAATCATCTGATCAGCAGGCCAAGCATAGATATCAATAGCATATTGGAGCCACTAGTCTAAAAAGAACAAAGGATAAATTTGAGGTTCCAAAATATGACCCCGAAATTGGGTAGTGCTAGTGAAATTTATCTGGCTCACTGGAAGGTCATGGGTTCAATGTGTGGGTCAGGGGAGTGCTAAAGGGAGTCATTAGACATAATGCCTATGGGAAGGGATGAAAATGCCCCCTCAGAACTAGGTTCAATATTCTAAAATACAACCCTCTCAAGAAAGGTTAGAGGTTATATCATCCGAAACAATATAAGACAACAAAGGAAATTAGTCTAAATTGATGAAAATACAATGATTGAGACTTAGTCTAAAATTCTGACAACAATATTGGTTTTATATGATGGAGAATTGATACAACACTGGATTATTAACTTGGTAACCTTGGGACTGAAAATGACCCAGATTTCTGGACCAAGGCTTGATGTATACTTGAAGTATAAAATAAATGAATGAGAAGTGAAGAATGAAATTATATTTATCAGATACAACTGAATACACTTCTAGAGCAGGAACTGTTTGATCTTAATTCAGCCACTCAAGACAATTCAACATAACTTGAAGTGTCTCAGTGACAAACTACTATGAAGCCCTCCAAATTTGAAACTAGCCAGTTTAAAAAATACCAGTTTTTCTGGTAATTCCATTTTCCTTGAAGTCCGATAAATGGTCTGGCTCTGTGTCTTTTTAGAAACACTAACAATTGACATCTGGAGACCACACAATTGCACTTACAATCATTAACTTCCTAATATCACTGGGTTACTAAGTTGACTCAAGCTCTAAACAGAACATTTAACAGGATACTGTTTCTCTTCTCTTAGTGAAGCAACGTCTGGAACTGATGAAATTCTAACATTGTTCCAGCCTAATTGACATTTTCTAATCTCTGCGTGCAGAATGGAGACTAATTGAATGATTGGTCTGGTAGCAGCGGACATCTTACTGGAATTTGTATCCATCCCTTACATGAAAGGGGATGTAGTGTCAGTTACTTAATGATTTTGTTTTGTAACCTTAATAAAATTGTCAATAAGATGATGATATGATGTCAGTGGTTTCTGTTGATCCATTTAGTTATGGTGGACTGGCAAATGTTTTTAACTCTTAAACTCGTGTAAAAAAAAAAGTTGACTGTTAATATCAAGGGAGATTACTACTGATTAAAGTTACCTCCCATTGACATTTAAGTATTTTTTTTATCTTGAAAGTCTATCCACAGAAGAGTTCTACTGTCAATTGGGAGCAGTATCAAGCGGTTCCTGAATTTTAAATTAGATTTAGATTAAACAACTGCTTTTTGTGAATGAGTAACAGTCAGCCAAAACTGTCAGCATAGGTTTCTTTAGTTTTCAAGTTGGTCTGGCTGGCTATCACCTATGAAGGTGGAGCTGAAAAATTTAGCCATTTACTCCTTATGATCACCCCCCCCCTCAATTTTTTAATTCCTCTCACAGCACTACATGCTGTCCAATATTGGTGACCTGATAGTTTCTACTGGGTGACTAACCAGACATTTAATTTCCCTGTTTTTGATTGACAAAATCTATACCACAATATATCCAAGTGATTAAAGTAAGAACCTGGTGTGGTACCAAATAAAATTGGATGTTTTTTTGTTTTTTTTAATTCTTTTCTCTTGGCGCTTGGAAATAAGATTTTTTTTTTTTTTTTTTCCTTACTATTAAAATCAGAAGAACTAGTAAATCGTTCCACCTTTTAATCCTGTAAGACAGTGATTGGTTATCATTTTCAAGTGAACCTCAAAAGGAAATTTAAAATAAATTACCGTTAGTACAATTTCCCAAGTTAGCTACAGCCACTTTAATCTGTTTTATAAATGGATTTTTATAATGATCCATTTTATAAAATGAAAATACCATCGTCACCTTTTAGTACAGATGTCTGTTCGTCCGTTATGCTATTCTAAACTGATACTGTAACAACAGGAACGTATCAAGGGGAAATCATTTCGAATGAGCTTCTATGTAATATAATGCGATTAATAATTCATTCTGTCAGACCAAGTAATGCCCATTTCTCAAATACATACTTTTGCGTCGAAAGAGATGAAAAAGACCGAGAATAAACAAGATGAGAATTTGGGTTGAAAACAGTTATTTTGACCTTGCATTACTGGCGGGCTGTTTTGCGCAATTGTTAGTGCATCGCTATGTTGAAGTGTCTGCTTATATGTATATATAGTTGAGATGCTCGTCCTACTCTCAAAGTTGGTCAAGTATGTACATTGTGAGATAAATTCTGATAAATTGAAAGGATCATTAGCTATGATTCAAGTGTGCACATGGCTATTTCTAACTTCAAAGTTCTAAAATCTAGCAAATGAATGGTCCCTTTTTGGATAAATTCTGTCTATTTTTTTAATGTTATCAGATCACTACGATAATTACCAATTTATTTATAGTTGTTCATTTTCTGTCCTGCTGAAAGAAACAACATATAGAATTGAGCCGATCTACCACAGTTTGAATATCGACACGGACCTCAATGGCCTGATGACTTACCAATAGGCCAAGTGTATACTGATGAACCAGCAGCAGGTGCAAGTGGGAAGGCTGCTACTGATAAGTTTTACTTGCTTGCCTGTATTCACTTTTGTTTACATCCACGAAGCCACGAAGAAAATGAGGATTGGATGAGAGTGCTGCACCAATCCATAGTCTATCTGTACTCGATATGAATGAGCCTGTCATTTTGACAGGTACTATGCTAGTATACATATATCTATATTGCATTAATTTTAGAAATGTTTCCATACATGGGAAAAGTATTTGGTAACCCCTTGGGAAGAATTATGGAGTCTATGATTTGAAAACGGTGCCTAAATTGATTCATGTTATGTCAAAAGTAGTTTGGGAATGTTACCCTGCTGTTGAGCCTTTGGTGGCAACTTACCATTTCTCTCTCTCTATCTCTCTCTCTCGTTTCGCCCATGCTTTTACGAAAAGTCGCATTAAAAAAGAAAAAATGAAAATCCCCAGAGGTTATTCTTTTTTGCCATTAGAACCTGAGAAATTCAAAAGACCGAAAACAACCAGTTGTATTTAAAAAAAATATTTGATTCATTCTGATTTTATGTGCAAATTGATTTGGTAAATTGGAAACTCATCTCCCAATTGGTCACTTTGTCCATTTTTCATTTGAGTTGTGACAGACCTTCATATGCAACTATTTGGAGATATATATATGTGTGTGTGTGTTCAGAAAAAAATGGTCAAAATAGGTTTCTTCAGTTTCCAAGCTGGCCATATATATATGTATGGGCTGAAAATTTAAACATGTACTCCTTCATAATGTTTTGAAAATCCCCCCCCCCCAATATGTTTTTAGTAGGGAGTTCAATTTGCAATGTGAGTTCATGCTGAATTGATCACTTAGTGTGTGATCAGCAGTTTTAAATACAACTGGTTGTTTTTTTTAAAATTTTTCATGTCCAGATTCAAAAATAGCTTAGCCTCCAAGGATTTTTCACGTTTTTTAATGTGACTTTTGTTCATATAAGCAATAGGCGAAGCCAGAAAGTTGCCACCAAAGGCTCAACAGCAGGGTAACATTCCCAAACTACTTTATACCTAACATGAATCAATTGAGGCACCGTTTTCCCGAGTCATTATCAGATACTCTTCTCATGTATGGTAACATTTCTAAAATTAATGCCATATAAATATATGTATACTAGCTTAGTACCTGTCAAAGATATCAGGCTTATTTATGTTATGTTTGGATTGATCATGTATTGGTGCTGCACACTCTTCTGAACCCTATTTCTCTCGATTTGGCTTTGTGCAGTATTATATACTAGATGTAAACAAAAGCAAATACAAACAAGCAATGCCAGTTCCTGCTAAATTCACTTGTTTTGTAATTGACTGCTTTCATGCTTGTCTTTGGGGAAATTCAGACATTTTTAGTGATCACTGGCCAACAAATGGCGAGATAAGTAACTCGTTCATTGATCATCCCTCTAACCAGTTTTTTAATTGATCATCTCCAACATGTGGTACTGCCAAAATGACAGTTTCTATTGAATGACTAACTAGACCTGTTGGGTTTTGTGTGTGAATGTGTAGAAACAAAATTTGAATATACCTACGTGTGTGTTTGCACGTGTGTAATTAGGATAAAGATGAAACTCGTTGCATCAATTTCTTTTTTGTTTTACCCTTTTCAGGATTAATTAATTGTACATGAAAATATTCCCAGCCCCCCTGGCCAATTCTCTGGTCAGGTTTCTTATCTTTGTGGTCACTCTGGTACATCTGATGTTTTATGTAATTCTTTCATGATAGGCAAGAAACATAAAAATCTCAAGTCAACATAATTTTGACTTGCTTCAGGCCAAAACTTTTTTTTTTTCCTCTCTCTTTTCTTTCCTGTATTTTCCGTTTCCTGACAATGATAAATCAGCAGTTTTCAGGTCCCCTCAAATCATGCCCCTTGGGTAATGGCAGTGCCTACATTCTGTATCAGCTCCAGCTAGGTCCGGCCAGAAAACCGAGAACTGGTTAAGTTTTCATATAAGTAATTATACACCTACACTTACATCAAGGTTCTGTTCCCACTTCCCACTAGTAGATCATATCTTGAAACAGTTGGACAAATTTTTTTGTGGAGTGTTTGTGTGCTATGCTTCACCATATGAAAAAAAAATCTTGAAGCATTGTCACCTTTACTCTCCTATTCAGTTTTTGCAAATTTAGATGTGATTTTCTGGAAGTCATTCTCAAATTTGGAGGGTTGAACAAATAACCAAAAAAACATCTAAATTGGCAACCCTGGACTTCAAACCATGAAAAAATTGGGGGCGGGAGGCAAAAAAACTGTCCAAGTATTCTCAACTCTGACTTTGTGAATCAGAAAAAGCAAAACAAAAAAATCTCCATTGGCAACACTACTTTTATTCCACTGCAAATTTCAAAAATGAAATAGTAAACAATTATGTAATCGTATTTAAAAAATCAGTGTGTAAAATATTGTATTTTGTTCATCAATCTTCCGATAACTATAAAAGTGAATTGGTTAAATCATTTTTTTATAAATTTTAGGAGTGTAACTTTTATATTTATGTTTTTCATATCCATGTATTTTGGTCATAAGTTTGTCTATGTATGTAAGCTAAATTCAAACATTTATTCAATTGGCCTTTTCAACTTATCGAATCGAGTAGCATCAACGATCTTCGGCATTGGTTTTGAAACTGGGGTCTGTGACAAATAATGCTTGGGGTCCGCAGCCATGTTGTTTCCTTTTGAACCAAACATGAGTATTGTTCACAGCTGTTCCTTATCTATATTAGAATTCGAATGAATACAATCCATTTTAAATTTTATTTATTTATTTATTTTTTTTTCCTATGGTCAAAAATTGTTTTACATTGTTAGCATTTTTGTGGCTAAAAATATTGTCTTGTCATTGGATAATTTCAAAATCAAAATGAGAAATCCAGTACACTCCTCTTATGAAATTCCCCTCTGAATATTGTGTTGTAATATGGGACCAAGTTGATCTCTTATACTAGTTTGTTATACTAGATACATCACGACTCATAAAGTGGATCACTCGAGTTATGCAAAATTGTGGCCAACAGAAAGTGTGATGAGCTAGATGAATTCAGAAAGTACTGGCTCTGTGATGCCCTTGATAGAGGTTTGGCGAATCTAGGAGAGGATCCATGTCCAACGACGGATGCTAAAAGGCTGATATGGTGTAATAACAAGATTAGGAAACTTTCTGGCATGAAATATTTCACTATCAAGATGAGTCATTATTTTTATAGATACCCTAGAAATGAAGGCACAATTTTGATACCCCAAAATGTTTTGATTACTTTTTGATAATAAATCATTTCGATGGTACAAAAATATTTCTAAAATTCTGGTAAGAAATTTGTGTAATTTTAACAAGATCTAATATCAGATTAGGGGATATAAGAAAAAATTTTTAATTAATTTTATTACCTTTGCAAATGGAGTTGGAGGTATGTATATTATCCCATGTTTTACTTTCTGTCTATCTGCCTCTGCTCATGATATCGCCTAAAAATCTGAATTTCAATTAAATTTTGTGGAAGGTTGGACTGTGGGGGTAAAGGGGCAGGTGCTGAAATTTGTTCTCAATTGAAATATTTTCCCATTTTTTAATTTTTTATTTTCCATACATTTATGAATTCACTCATATCCGTCCGCGATATCTCCAAAGTTTCTGTAGGACTTTCAATGAAAATTTGCGGAAGGGTGGGTCATGTGCTACAGGAGAAATGCATCACATTTTTGTGGAATTTTTTTATTTACGTTTTTGATCAAGTTAATGTACGTCATTAAGCAGACGAATGTGCTCTAAGTGCTTTCTCATCTATCCCAAATGTTCAGTCTTGTATTAACAAAATGTGACAAATGTCAGTATTTATCTGAATCTTCGTGATAAAGAATGTTACGATCAGTTTATTCTGTGTGTGCATGCACTGCATACCCCCCCCCCGTCAAGAAAATGTTTGCGAGAAGGTATTAATTACGAACATCAAAGAACGTCCAGACTATCTTCTTCAGGTGCAGTTGAGATGCACTGTCTGGGGAAAGATCTCAGGTAGTCGGTAAATCTCACTTTGTGTATCTCGAGCAAAAGATGACAGTCTGAATTAACTGAAGCCTACATCAACTGACTAGAGCGTAAAGAATAAGAATGGAAAAAAAAACAAAGGTGTGTGTTGTGATAAATGTAAGGCATCTTCAGATGGCAAGCTCGAAAGCACTCTGAGAGTGCATACTTCTGCCAATACTGTATACTAACTCGTTTGAAAAAAAAAGTCTTAGGTCTGTGTCCCCCCCCCCTAATTTTAATCAGTTCTTTCTTAGCTCCTGAACCACACGTATTCAAAATGCACTGATCATCACATTCCTCATCACCTGAAGATTCAGATAAGTGTGGACATTTTGTCACATTTTATTAATGCGAGGCTGAACACTTCGGGTGAACTGGTAAGCACTCAGAGCGTATACCCCTGCCAACAACGTGTACCAACTCTATTAGAAAAAGAATTGTGGATTCATACCAAAATTGTACCATTTCTTCCTTCGTCTATGGTCCACCGTTCAACAAAATTTGATTGAAATTTATGAAGAACTTTTGGAGATATCATGTGGACAGGCAGGAAAATGGAAGGAGAGACACAAGGTAATACATGTAACTCTCTAATATCGATGTGCAGTGGTCAAAGTCTATAGCCTGAACATTTTGAAAGACCAGTCTGGTTAGTAACTCAATAGAAACTGACACATGACCAATGTCTTTTAGCAGTATGCAGTGTTGGGGTGATCAATTGAAGAAATTTGAATAAAGGTAATCAATGAATAAATCACTTGTCTTTTGTTGGGTAGTGATCACCAAAAAAGGTTGAAATTTTCAAAAAAAAACAAACTGAATATAAACTAGGGATTGATTTGGCATAAACTCTTATTGCGTTGTGAATTCCCCACTGAAGCCGATTTTGGAGGATTTAAAAACAAAAACTAAAACAAACTTTTTCTTGTGGGGGGGGGGTAACATAAACAATAAATGTGGACCATTTCAGCTCTTAGCTTGTCTTTTTTTGTTGGCTACAAGCAGAAATAGGAAGGAAGAGGTATGATGTCATTAAAAGATATATCTTCTATTAGGATCAATTTTTTTTTTTTTTTTTTTTTTTTTTTTTTTTCTTTCCCTTTTTCACTGATGTCATAATCAAATATATTTGTCTTTATTTGAAAAAACAAACAAACCCCCTAATAGTCTAAAACACCATTCACAATATTTATTGAAAATACTTGCAAAATACTCCAGTATCGCAATATTTTACTGTGAGGATCAGTTAACTCTCTTTCTCCTCCACCTGCTACTACTTCCACCATTACCACAAATGGTGGATGCATCGTTGAACTTATGAATCTTAATTACTTAATTTTTTTTTTCCACTTGGGGAGTATATATCTACATAACCTGCCATGTACTATCAATAAATGAGAACTGGTTGGGGGTGAAATTATCAGATTATGTCTCAAATTCTATGAATATCAGTGGAACAGGAATGTGTAGTGAGAAAGCATTTATCGCTATAATGCAAGATATTTGAGGCCATTGCAAAAATGAGACTTACCCTTTTTTTTTCGGGTATTGAATTTGATTGTTCACTTACAAAAAATACCGGGGGGGGGGGGGGAAGAAAGAAATTGTGCCCGCAGTACCTAAGTTGGTGGATCTAGTGAAATGAGTTCAGTTTAAAAATGTAATGAGTTCTCAAAATGGATTCATACTGATTTGGTTTTTTTCTCCGAGATATATTTATCTATTTTTCTAAATTTTGTTTTCATTTCATTTCATTCTTTTTTATTTTATTTTTCGTTTTTTTTTCCCCAACAGTACATTCATTTATCATTATATTCCGCATGTACTGAGGGCTGTCCCGGGGAATGGGGTAAAGTTGTAGTCAATGGCTTGGTGGATTGTCTCTGTGACAGGCTATGGAACTTGAGGGTTTCACTCAATCCAATGCCTGCAAGGTCCTCCTCTTGTCTGGACGGCTGAACTTCTATCATTGTAGGCTCTGCACATCAGACGGTCAGTTTTGATTCTTATCAGATGTCAAAACCATTCAATTCCCTAGCGCTGGATGAATTTGTGGTCTGGCATTGCTCTAATGATTTATTTATTCTTTTTTTTTTTTTTTTTTTTCTCTTGCTAATTACATCTTATTGACTGCTTGTCTGAGGCAGGCATCTCAAGGGTGGTGATTTTTATTTATTTTTTTTTTCTTTCCTCTCCTGTGGTTTGGTAAGTCATTGTGGGCAGTATATATTTTATTGAAATCACTGCAAGTACAGACCCCCCCCCACCAAATGTCTACCAATTATCAACCATTGAGTTTAGATTTAAAAAAAAGCATTACCTGTTGATGACGCAGAACCAGGTTGTTCAACCTGATTTGTTGTTTAATTTAATCAATTGTATTTGAAAAAATATTCTATGAATTCTATTGAATGGCCAAAAATGTTTGTTTGCTTTATGTGAAAAATGACCCCCCCCCATATTAATTTGATTACATCTACCCACAAACTTAGAGAGGTATGTGAAGTGTGCGTTCTGTGAGTGCTTTCTAGTTGAACAAAGTATTTGTTCCACTATTTTCTGCTTTAATCAAAGTAACTTTAATTTATCCTCACAGAATGTTTTATCTTTCTGAGCAACAACTTCTCTAGGTGCCTTTTGCAGTCATATTGACAATAGAAAATTTCTCCATTTAAGAGTATTTTTCGTATAGACTGGAATAAAAAGTTATCCAAAGGTGTAGTATCTGGCGAATGCAGTGCCTGACTGAAAACCTCCCAGCCAAGCTGGAACCATGTTTGCCCCGTCACTGAAGAAATATTCAGTCTTAAGTAATATTACGCCTTTTTCTTTTTCAACTAATTCTCGATAATGTTTGATTACTGCCTTCAATTTTCCTAATGGAAATTTGCTTCTCGAGGGGGAGCTCAGAGTGGAATACTCTCTTTCAATCACACCATATGCTGCAACATGTTCTTTGGATGAAGAGCTGACTTTAATTCAGTTTATGATGGTCGTTTTGCTTGCACCACATTCTCTTGTCAAATAAGTATTCACTACCTGACCCTTTAAATCGTTCCCCTACAAATCTTTTCTATGACAATAGAATGATGCATTCAGAACAAAAATAATCATCATTAATACTTGTACCATAGCCAATCAGATTCTGACGAGAATAAATATCTTCCTTTTGATTGGTTGCCTTTTTATCAGTAAGAAAAGCTACACATCAGATATGATCAAGCAAGACTAACTTTTATACTTTAGAACAGCTTGACAAAGGATCTCTTTGCATTGGGTAATCCATCCACTGGAACAGAAGCAGACAAGGGTTTCCAGAAAGAATGGATAAGTTACAATAGCAGTATGCAATAGGGAAGGGATGGTGTTTGTATGGCGCAACAATTGAAAGACAATAGGCCAATGACGGTGCTGTCTGTAATTGAGAATGCCAATAACTTTATGGTAGAAAGAAAGGAAAACGTTCGAAATACATAGCACAATATTCATGTGAAACAGCCAAAAGCTATTCAAAGCTACAACCAGAATATGAATTGAGTTGATAGGTTAGATCTCCTTATGTTTAAGAACAAAGACCTGAAAATACACGAGGTGATGGAAGACATTATTCTTTCACATGATTGACATTTCTATTATGAATAGCTACATTCTCTTTGAGCTACGTCCGTGTGGAGCACCAAGACAATGAGTTTTTAAGATCACAGAGACCCTCCATTGCTGAGTTCAGAGAGGAGCTAGTATGGCAGTTAGTTGGACTAGAGGATCATGGTAATCCACAAGTGTACAGATCAACAAAGCCTGGACTTTATGAATCTGTTCACCTATTAAAGTTTAGCAAAAATGAACTCTAAAGTTTATTGTACCGAATACAAAAAGGAAATGAAGATTCTCTTTGCGATGTCTACTTACACTGTAGTGCCAACAAAGACTTTGAAATTTCAGCCAATAAGGATTATCACGAGTGATCAGTTTCATTGGTGGACTTCCATTAGTTGCTTTTATAAACTGGTGAGATTGACCGCTCTAGAGTAGCTAAAAGTAATGTATTGATTGTTCAGTTTGATGTTTATATTAACAGGCAAGGAGTTGTAGCTGTAAACTGTTTTTGGCAGGAGTTTATTACTACTATTGTTAAAGACAGCAGTTTTAGCTTGATTTCTAATCATCAAAAATAATTGAACATGAATTTGAGTATAGGAATGTCAATCGAAAATATGTTTATATAAATTCTGTCTTGTGTATAGAAATGATATAGGTTGCAGAGTGATATTCGGTTGTATAGCATCTCTCTCAGAGTGATCAATAAATTTTTTGGAATTAATGTAACAAAATGACTTGAGTTGCATCTTTACTTTTTCTCAAAATGAAAAAGGTATGATATGCCTGAATTGTTTTCCATTTTCAAAGTTAGGCAGTAAACAGAAATACACCAATTTTGATCATTTTCGAAAGAAAAAAAAAACTGCATTGTGACCTGATGGCTCACAATCAAATGAAAAACCATCTTCTTGATTGATGTTGGTTCAAACTAAATGTTCCTATGACAAAAACAAAATGAACATTTTCGGCTACCCTGTATTTGATCGAATGTTTACCCCCTGGTTTATATACATTTATTTTCCCTTGACGGCACACTGTCATTTCTTTTCCTAAAAAATTCTTTCTCAAGAAGAACAGGTGAATTCATCGAAGACTACTTCAATTTGATCATGATTGTAGAACTTCTTGCTGTAAAGAAGTGGTCCAAATGCTCAAAACAAGCCTGAAATTCAGACTATGGATGCACTAGTTCTTATGTGTGGAGATCTAGTGAGGGCAGTGTTGCCCTCTTTATTATAAATTTACCTCTGAAATTGAGTCCAAAATATTTTGGATAAGCTCTATATCTTGAATCTAGGAAATATTACATATCATTAAATTAAACATGACTTTAATCTTGAACATTTATTTTATTGAAACATCACTTGATTTATTGAAAAATAAAACTTATTACCATGAATTAAATCAAATCCTCTAAATTGCAATTTTTGATATCCTAACACAACCAAAAATATTTAGATTTTAGATAGAAAAAAATCTAAATTAGCAGTACTGAGCGAGGAATGTAACTCACATTTTGGTTTGTCAGTCAGTGACAGCAATTGATGCTTGAGATTCTAGTGCCTGTAAAAATGGTAATCCATAGAACAGGCAACCTGCAAGAAAGCTTCTATTGAGTGATTACAACTTCAGTTACAGCATTTTAAGAACATGACAACTTGTTAATAGTTTGGGTTATTAACATCAAGTTTTTCAGATGGTCAATATCCATGCTAATGTTTGCTGTTAATGTGAAGTTTTGGCTTATCCCGATTGGCTGAATGAATATTGGACAAGTCCAGTGTTCAACTCAATGTGGCTTTCACTACTCAACTGGGACAAGTTATAGAAATCTAGCCCTAACAAGGAACAAAAAGGAAAACACCTGAATACATTATAAGCATTGCTACCATTGTAGAGAAATAATTCTGTTTGTCCTATTAAGATTGTACACCTGGAGGCCTTAGAATGTATTGGCTGAAATGTTAACAATACAACCAAGAAGTTTAATTGTCCAAAAAAAAAAAACTTATGGGGAAAGTTGAATTACATTTCAGTTGCGCAATGACTGAATGTGGAGGATAAGGAGATGAAACCTCAGTCTCATTTCAGACTTATCGTGCAGCCAAATGATATTCTGTTCACCAAACTAGGAACTTTTTTAGTTTTGAATGCATTATTTGGAACTAGATCTAAATATGTACATTAATTGGTCACTTTGAATGGAAATATATGCTTAACCTGATATGTTCTACCAATCACTTACCATAACTTTCCACGGATAATATTGGGGTTTTGATGGATGTTTCAGCTCCTCCTACACATAAAGCCATTGCGTAGCTCTTTGTTCATTGATATGTTTCTTTTGTAAATAATAAAATGCAAAAAATAAATTTTTGATCGCCTATTCAACTATAATGGCTCCCATTTATCGCTCAAGTATCTCATAAAGTATTTGAAATCACTCCAATCACTACATTCAAGTTAGTGAGTTCTCAGACTGATGTTTCTGGATCATTTTGTATGATAGCCTTCAAATCTTCATAATTGATTGCCCTTCCCCTGGTTTTGTAAGATGAAATCTCTATTTGTAATTTCTTGAAATTTAAAATCTTGGTGTTTGTTCAATAACATTTCCCCACCTTAAGTAGTTTGTATTCCTTGTTCTAATTCCTACTTAGACTTATCAAAGGATGAAATGAAATCTCAATTTAAAGCTATCCATATTAGCCACAATTAATGCATTTGAAAATTTGTTGATAAGTTTGCTTTTTTGACTTAATATTCAAGTTTTTCATCATCAAAATATTTATCTTTTTATTTATTTATTTTCATTTTTTTATTTATTTTTTTGATTGTTTAAAAATTGCCTAAAATAACTTTGCTCTCGATTATCTTGGCCAATGAATTTGGTACATGCATTAGGTCGTGTCCTTTCCATCTGTCCTAAAGATATTTCCAAAAGAACTTGATGAATTTCTTTGAAATTTTGTGGATGGGTTGGCAATAATGTAAGGAAGAGGTCAAATTTTGGAAGCAATCTATCCATAATTACCTCTCTAGATAAAGGTGTTGGCAGAGGTATGTGTTCTCTTGGGTGCATATTTTTTTTTTTTTTTTTTTTTCTTATATAAGTATTTTATTATAAAGATATTGAATTCAAGAGAATCTGCTGCAGTTAACATGTATATACATTTTTAGAGAAAAACCTTGTCATACTGGCCTTTTAAGCTGTGGACTCATCCACTTACATCTGTTCTAAAAAAGTGCTGATAAAGTCAAATATCTCTCTTTGAATCTGTACTAGTAAATTTTACTTTCAACTATATCCTTTCACTTCTTTTCTATTTAATTGGTTGCGTGAAGAATTTTAAAATCAGTTAAAAAACTATCTCTCTTCCTTGTCAGCACTGAAGTGCTATTCTTGTACACTTGCTATTTTAAAATCCTAATAGGCCATACAGTATCAACTGATAAAAATGCCTAAATTTGGGGTATTTTCAGTTTATCAGTCCAGGAAGCACTTGGCCATATGTTGGACCCTGTTGCTTTATGTTACCAGAAACATCTATTTTATATCGCTTGTAAGGATGATATTTTTGGTTACTTGCAGCCTTTATATGGCTTATTGAGTTGATTTGGAAGGAATGTATAAATTGGAACAGAAATCTTTGAAAATAAAATGATTATCTTAGTATATTCTTTATAGCAATTTATGATTTATCATTTACACACACTAGTTCTAACAGATACTATTGCTATAGAAAATTTACCATTCAATGAAAATGAATAAAACTTTAGTTTACTTGAAATATGCTTACTAACACCACTGTTTTACCATGGACAACCTTTTATATTGTCTTTTCTACAACAAAGACATTGCAAAATGCTGAAAACTCTAAGAAATGTTGTCCTTTGAGAAGTAGGGAATTAAAGATGTTCTGTTCATTCATTTTTTTTTCTTCAGCATTATTCAACTTTATGAATTTATTTTGTTCAAATTGTGGAAGATTCTGTCTGTATGGATCTTCATTGTACAAGAGAAATTGTGAAGAGCAATAATCTGAAATTGGTCTCTAAAAGCTGGTTATGATGTATGCATGTTATCCAGGTGTCAGATTTGAGCTGAAAGGGAAATAATCTGAGCTTAATCTCCATTAACCCCACATTGGCATTGGAATAATCTTTCATATTTCCATACACTTGTACTTAGTTATTAAGAAATGTCTCTCGAATAGTCATAATCGTGGTTAATTCTCGCCTCCAAAGATGTATGGTAATCTTTTCCTTTCTTCAGTTTCGATCTCCTTCAACAATGATATAAGTCATTCCTCTTCTTCTTCCTTTTTTTTTTTTTTTTTTTGTTTTAATTGGTAAAAGTTGACAGTTCTCAGAACTGGGAAAGTTTCATCTTTAGACCAACAGCGTGTTCTACATGTTCAAGATGGAGGAAGTATAAGAAAGACGGATAAGAAAACATTTAATGTTTATATGCATCATATATATATATATATTGCAGTTTGGATGATATTTTTGATGTGATCATTATTTTTGTTTCGGACATTTCAATGGGGATTCATTTGACACAAACATAGACAAACGCTGTCAAAAATTATGCATACAATGTCACAGTTTTTGAACGGGGTCCTTTTTCTTGTCCCTTGCTGTTCATACTGCAATCTGGCCCAATCTTTGTTATACTTGGGGTGACCTCTGTTCCTTTTACCCTCAATATATTTTTGTAGTTTTGTTCCGTAGATGTTATTTAGTCTGATGTCCAAAATGTTAATCTTCATTCTCTTAACACTGATCTACATATCGAGGTTTTCTTTCATCCTTTGGAACGCTTCCAAGTTTATTTTAGTGGTCTATGACAGTTAAAACCTTTTTCTGTATCATCACATTTAAAATGCCTGATGAAAATATAGAGATTCATTATTAAAAAAAAAAATGAGATACAAAATAGTCTTGGTTAAATTGAAACAAACTTGTGTAATACACAATTTATGTAAATCGATACATATATTACTGAAATATTCTTACCTTGTGCCAGACTAAGATGCATCATATATATTAAACTGAATATTTTGGTTAAGTGGACAAAATGTGACATACTTTGCCAGATATTACTTATGTAAGTGTAGCCACTTCAATGTAGCATTGCTCTTACCATTGAGCTAAAACAGCTGCTGGTTATGCAAAATGTTGAGAGCCTGCCTGACTAGAAAATCAGGATTCTAAATCACAGTTTTTGCTTGAGCTTGAACATCAGTTTCTAACACTGGTGGGAAATTATTTCATACACAAGGCAGGCCATGTTGAATTTTTCTTGTGTGCTTTTTTATGACTTGAGAGAAATATTCAAATCTCATGGTGCAAATCAAATGCTATTTAGTCATGATTTTGTGCAGCAAAAGTAAACATCAGCTGGAAATATTTGGGACTGGCCTTGTGAATTGTATCAAGATTGTATATAAGTGTTAGGCAGGAAACTGCCTGACACTTATTGTCAAACTCCTACTAGTGAGTTTTGACTTTATTTTTGTATGTAACAACAATGATGGATGACAATGACCAGACCAAGATCCAGTGACCTCATGCAAAAATATAAAAACTGATTATGAATTCACGCCCACTTCCATAGTCTGACTTGGGTTGACTTGTTTTGCTCAAGTTTGCAAGTCGCATTTACCTTCAAGATTTTAATGAAGCAAAGGGGTTTGACCCTAGCACGGCCAAGCTTGTTTTCTCAATATTAGCTGAAGTATCGGAACATATATTTTGAAAATTTTTTTTTTTTTTTCATATTGATTTGACTAGTTTAATCTCTTGTTTTTATGCAACTTCCAATTTGGGACATCGCTTCTGTGCAAATGACAAAAACATGATGCCAAGAGTCGGGTGTAGCGTTAAGGGTGAATCAGCTTCTGCCAAATCATAAGTGTTTGGTTGATTGGAAAAAGCAGCTGGGTGTAAACTGGACTCCTCCTGGTAATGAGAATGTGAGTTTGATTCTCACTGACCGCTTATTCTTTATTTCTGATCATGCTGTTAATTGTTACCATACAAAAAATGGCCCAAATTGAAAATTGTACGTAAACAAAAAATTAGGATGAAGGTGGAAACTAGTCAAATTTAATAAAAATAATGACTTATACTTGACTGACTGAACCATTGTTTAAAATTTGTTACTTCGCTTTATCTGAAAATTGTTCGTTTAACAATAATGGAAATCATATTCTCAGTAATTAATAGCAGTAATTAAAAATAAATCCATTACAGGCTTTGTTATTGTTAGGAATTTTATACTTAATATTTGGCTTAAAAAAACTTGAAAATTTTGCTTTTCTATTTGTTTGCTGGTGTTTTTTTTTCTTTAGGTTTTTGATCTGTTATAAACAGTACAAAGTTCAAAGTGGTTTTGGGTCATCATAAAGAAACTTGTCTCTTATCTTTGAATGTATGATTGCTCTTATGGCTTGAGATCAAAATATATTTGTGTTTGTGACATGGGTGAGAGGTAAATCAGGTAATTTGTCTTTCTTTGTGCATAGATATAATGTTTAGAGAATCAGATTCAGGCACGAATAGCTTGAGCAACAGGTAGTAAGCCAGGTTTTATTGGGAACTCCCTTTTCATTGAGTATAAAATAAGCATTTTAAAATGTCCATTTTTGTCTAACTTTGAAAAATTTATCTTAACTTGTGACTGGAATTCTTGCTCTCTTATTTTGAATCGGGGGAACTAAAAGGCAATTTGCCTGCTGATAAAAGGAGAAAAAAACTGAAAACTATCCCCCTCTCAATTTTTTTTTTTCTTTCTGGTCCCCTGTTGTTAGCCTACCTCTTTCCCTAGGATCCCTGGTGCCCTGGGCTAGCTGAATTTTTGCATCCTTCAAAGAAGGCTTGGGCATTTTTAAAATTTTTTTTCCTTTGTCCTGGTGGGTAAGAAGACATTTTTCATCTTTATTCAGGCCATAAATTCAATTCAAAAATGTAGATCATATTATAGAAAGCCTACCTAATATCTATTTTGGACGAATGAATGAATTACAATTATTATATCATTGATTCGCAAAGCTAGAACAATAGTAATTTTCCATTTTATAGATTATAGAATTGACTTACGGAGAAAAAATTAGATCTTGAATTAATACCCAAGGTTGCTTATACATGCTTTAAATTATAGTATCATTTTATTTATTCATGTTATGCTGCAAGAAAAATGAATATGTAGGATATACGTACTATGCTATACTGATTGTGAATAAATTATCAATAATTTAAATTCATCAATTGAATGAGTTAGTAGTGAATCATGAGAATTTCCTTTGCTAATCATTTCTCTCAAGTTTCTTCACAAAAGAAATAATTTCAGATATTACTGGAAAATCTGACTTAATGTCAGGGAATCTTCTTTTGACTGTTTCTCAGGCCCATGAGGGGTGCCATGATCTTGCTTAAATGTACATGCCTTCTATTGATCTGAGGCCATGATGAAGACTGTCTCCAGAATCATCATTACATACATTGTCTTCGATTCTATTATCTCTCGTAAAGTATTTCCACCCCCCTCAATGTATCGAATTTTGCATCATTGAGGAAACAAGTAAATGTAAAGCTGGTTGTCCTCCTCCCCAACTTCTATTCTGACTGAAAATGATTATTGCAACTTTTACATTGTACGTGTGTATTTATGCAATGCTCTTCCATAGGAATAGAGCACTCTGGTGGACGGGGAATTTAAACTAAATAATTATATCGCTTAAATTCAGCCTTACTGACCGTCCAGTTCTCTAGTGCAGAGGTAGGATATTGGTCTCCAGGTCTGAAGCAAAGGTTTCAATCCTGCCTCGTGGTACTGGATGGGATAATGGATAGTCTATAGCTACACTGAAGAGTTGTAATACAACAAAACAGCTATCTATGGATGACACTCATATATATATATATATATATATATATAATATATATATATATATATATATATAATGAATTTAAAAGTATGAAATTTTCTTCTCTGTACAAAAATATTAGACTGAAATCAGCCATTATGTATCTATAAGATGAATGTAAATAGGCAAAACCTCTCGATTTGGTCAACAGAATTCCGTTAGGGGAATGTTAATTTTATGAATGAATTTATTTATTAGAATGAAATTGGATATTTCTAACATAAGTTCTGTTAGATATGAAATACCTGTTGATATAGCTCGGTCAATAAGAGATGCCCTCCCCCCCAATCGGTAGGTTGTTATTTTGAATCACTGTAATGGAATGCTGAGTTTTTTTTTTTAATTTTTTTTTTTTTACCACCTTTTGATTTGGTGAGTATTGTTCTCATGATAGGAAAACAATTAACTCCAGATTGGAAACAGAGTTTGACTTAAGAGGTCAGTTGGAGACAAAAATGAATCTTACTATTGTCTGGAACTAGTAAATCTCAACGAAAATTTCACGGATATATTTGGATTTCTATGAGAATATTTGTGTCAGATGGTGAGTAGAAGATATTAACAAACCTGTTACCTTTAAGTGGAAGAATCCATTTTTACAGACAGAAAAAAAATAATCATTGATTATATAAGTACATTTATTTTGGTGCGAATCCTCACGGCTTTTATTTTTTAAAAACAAAAATAAAATAATTTTATTTTTTTGCAAATCCTACGAGATTTGGCAACAAAAACCAAACCAAGTTGACATTGTAATTCTGACCATTGATCTTTGTGGAGTTTTTGGTTAGTTAACTGGTGTAGTTGTTGGTGTAATCCAATTTTATACTCAATCCATATCGAAAGAAAAAATTCTGTACTTTATTAAATGTTTGTTTCAGTGATAAAATCAATTTTTTTTTTTTCATTGCCTGACATGCTCATCACCCAATCGATTATCAATGACAGACAATTCTGCAGATTTTACTTGGATAGTGTAATGCTTACCTCCTATCCAGAAGGTATTGGGTTCAATTCTTGGTATGAGCAATGTGTAGAAAATTCTTCATTAGGACAATTTTTCCCTTGGAAGCTAATTGAATACACTCCAAGCTGTATGATTAGGGTGGAGGTATCCCTTTCAGCGGACTTGCATCCTGCCAATGGGGTAGTCATAGAAATTTCTTGGTATGAAGTCCTGGTCTTGACCAGCTAAGACTTGCAAAGTTCACTAAGCTGATGCATGCAATAGAAACTGGGACTTCATCAATAGTAGTCTTACTCTATTAGGGGTTGTCGAGAGATATTTTACTTCCTGCAGATCTTATTGGCAATAACATCATCTATTGTTGTATTTGCTATAGAATATAAGTTGTTTTCCAAGGCCTGCATTTGTACTTGTCTCCACCCTCCTTAAAATAATGAAATCTTGCCTCAAGCCTCAAAATGGAAATTGACATTGGCCTACTAATTTGTAAAGTTTCATGGCTAATAGCTGCAGAAATAATTACAATAAAATTGACATCAATATTAATGTCTTGATTTTTGATAAGGGACTAAAACTTTCATTGTAAGTCTGATCAAGATATTAACATTTGATATCAAAGTTGAACCCTTGGCTCAAAATTGATCAGATTTGAAGTTATGAAAAAGCTAAGAATAGAACTTATCATTCATTGATTATGTGTAATCAGGGTGTTATATATTTAGATGTCTCTTGAAATGCCTCAACTGTAATCAAATGTACTGATAATTGTTGGTTTTTTAATTGAACAAATTTTGTTTGCTCATGAAAACATGCACATTAGTATCTGGACATCTGGATAGAATAAAATTCTTCTTTCTGAAGAATTACATGATTTAATGAAACACAGATAATGATGATAAAGAGATAAGTGATGCTGAGTTACTTCCTTGAAAGTAACTAAAATTTGATGGACTAAACCTGAAGTGGGTGGTTAGAAAGTTTCTACTCTTAAATTCATAGATTGTACCTGATTGTAGTTGATAGTGGAACTCTTCAATGAATAAAATCATAAACAAATGGATCTTTTCTGTGAATTGAATAGTGAATTTGACCATTTGGTGTGTCGGTTGGTTATTTTTTGTTTTTGTTCCCCCTCCCCAAAGTAAGTGCAAGCAGCATGTCAATTAAGAATGTAGAAAATGGACTGAGCTAGCCAAATTCCAACTCTGACAGTGATTATCACTAATGCCCTTGAAGAAGGCATGAATCCACCCCTCCCATCCCCTGGTTGTTTGTTGCCTCTAAGTTTTTCACATATTGCAAAAACCTCCGAAGAACTCTGAGACAAGGAGAAACTTATATATGAAGCCCAGACAAGAATGTTTGTTGCTTGTAGCAAGTGTAAGAGTACTTGCTTCGAATGGTCAGAAATAATTTTTATCAGGAGTTATTTCCTTTGGGAATAACATTCGATATATATATATATATATATATATATATATATATATATATATATATATATATATATATATATATATATATATATATATATAATTTTTTATTTTATTTGTTTCAACTTTTTTTATTTCTTTGATAAATTTAAGAGTTGATTTTCCATTGTTTGAAAGGCATTGTCTGTCATCAAAAGTATGACTAAAAAGAATATACAATCCATATGAATAGATGACAGATATCTAATTGAATAATTATTAGGTTCAAGAAGATTTAATCTGTATTATTGTCATCTTAAAGACAAGTGACAAAACTGGAATTATTTATAGACTTGAGGAAATTAATAATTCTCAAGTGAATTGTTCAAATGACATTTTCTCACATTGCTGTGACTAGCTGTTGGCATTTATAGCTAATTTATACTATGAATGAAATTTGTTTTGAATGTCAGATTTAGTGGTTTCCAGTCCAATACAATAACCATTGAACTTCTGCCATAAAACTAAAATAGAATTGGATAAAAAGAATAACTGGAATACTTTATTCTTTGAAGAAACTTGAAGTAGATTATTTTATTGAGACAGACTAATTAAAATGGAGGCAACTGAAAATGAATGCTGAGTAAGTTTTAATGTCTTGAACTGATGACAAAATGGTGGATATTTGCACTCTATTATAGAAGGGCAAACAACTATTCCTCAGATGCAACCAAATATACTTTTCACATTTGCTTGAAATAGACTGGCATTTCTGTCTGTCTGTCACTCTTACACACACACACACACACACACACACACTTACACTGCTCACATATATGTTGACACCACTCACGCACAAACTTACAATGAATGCACCGCATATACTTGCACCACTTCATGCGCACATTCTTGCACCACTACACTAGCACAGACTTGCTCTCTGACACGCACTCGCGCACACGCATACTCACCCTTGCCCTCTGACACACACATACACTCTTGCCCTCTGACACACACACATACTCACACTCTTGCCCTCTGACACACACACACACTCACACTCTTGCCCTCTGACACACACACACACTCACACTCTTGCCCTCTGACACACACACACACACACACTCACACTCTTGCCCTCTGACACACACACACACACACACACTCACACTCTTGCCCTCTGACACACACACACACTCTTGCCCTCTGACACACACACACACACACACATGCACTCACACTTGCCCTCTGACACACACACACACATGCACTCACACTTGCCCTCTGACACACACACACATACACACATGCACTCACACTTGCCCTCTGACACACACACACATACACACATGCACTCACACTTGCCCTCTGACACACACACACACACACACACATGCACTCACACTTGCCCTCTGACACACACACACACACACACATGCACTCACACTTGCCCTCTGACACACACACATGCACTCACACTTGCCCTCTGACGCACACACACACATGCACTCACACTCGCTCTCTGACGCACACACACATTTAGAAAACTTTTTTTTGAAGGTTTCATATTCCATTTTGTGTTTTTTTTTTTTTTTTTTCCCTCTTTCCATAATAGCATCCAAAACCTTGTGTTTATTTGAAAAAATTTCCTTGGAAATTTTATGACTAGATCGATCACATGATCTGTCAATCTTTAGTTTTCCATAATTTACCTGGCTTTTTTAAGGAAAGTAGATTTACCGTATCTGATGTCTTGTTGTTACATTCGATACTAGCGTTGATTTTGTTCTCCATTAAAGCTAGCTCTAAACTGATGTGTAAAATTCACATTCCCTGGTTGTAATTTAAACTTGCAACTTGCCTGCTTGAATAGTGTAATGGTTAGCACATCTGCCTCACGCACAAGGTTCTGGGTTGGATGTCCAATATCCAGGACAAATTTCCCTTTGCACTCAGCAGCTAATTGAGATCTTCTAAGCTGTGCGATTAAGGTATCTCGACTAGATATGAGATTTGCATAGAACACTAAGCATACACATGAAATAGAAACTGGGACTTCGTCACTGGTCATCATACTAACTTTACCTTGATTTGAACTTCTGACCAACTGATTGTCTGGAAGTTGTCTTACTGTCTGAGCTGAAATGACTGATCTTGGATATTGAAAGTTTATCTTACAAATACGCTCAGGCTTATCTTATTCTAATAAATACAGTTATACAAAAAGATGTATATATTTATGATTGGTTTTATCTATGTATACAAAACAAAAAAAAATGCAATAATCCTGTCAGAAGATAGTGGGGTTTGATCCTGTAACAATTAATCTTGTTTGTTGAACTTTTCTGCTGTCATTATGAACCCAATGATTGCTGACCGAGGCAAACGAAATGGGATTAATTTTGATATTAACATGTTTACTGCCACACGATGTGCACGTGCATCTTGTGGAATGTTATGTATTGCCTACTAAGCTAAAATTGGTGTTTATTTCAAACTTGGTGTCTCAATAAGTGGATTTCCCTACTTGTCGAATTCCCACTATTGTGCTTTGACTGTATTTCCGTATGTAACAATAATGATTATGACTAGGCTAGAAACCAGTGATGTCACGCATGGCTAACGGTGACGTGTGTTAAGACTGATGACAAATTCGCTACGGATTCTAAAGCCCTACTCGGGTTGATTTGTTTTGTTTTGCTTAAGTTTGCAAACCCCATTCACAGAAACTGCAAATAAAGGGGTTGAAATGTTTTGGAATAATATTGTAGGGAGAAACGAATTTAGATTTCAATGGAGCAAGGGAGTTTAAAAAAATGCTACATTATTTTATGAAAGAAAAAATAGATTTATGCAAGTATAAGGCTAACAGATTAACCTAGATAAATATCTAGAATGAAGTTTCCCCTGGTGAAGATCAGTATGATGTATAACCTAATAAATTGCATAAATGAATCACCATAGCCTGTGTGTGTACCAGAATTAATTATCTCTAAAATTACCTGGAAAAGATACCAGGATAATATTTGGGCACTGTTCATTCAAAATGAGTGTAGGGACCAAAAAATGCACCTGTTTGCATTAGTACAACACTAGGTACCATCTAAAAATGTTTCATTCTTTCAGATTTTCGAGGTCATAGCCCTCAAAATGTAACCTGGAGACAGACAAGGAAAGAGAAGAATCTGAAGTCCATTTGGTTGGTTTGTAAGGTGAACCATTTGTGGGGCTATGGTGATTTTATTTATAGAGATAATGCTTTACGTTATCTATTGATGAATATTTTTGACGGTAAATTATCGTGCATCATGATACTTATTGAATTTTTTTTTTTTTTTTTCAGCCTTTCCCTCATGTGATCCCAATCCCTGTAAAAATGGAGTGAGTTGTCGGACGCCACGGAATAGAGATGGAGAAAGTTACTGCGAGTAAGTACCTTTTTTTTTTCCTTCTCTTTATGCATTTGTTTTGTCTGGTTGCCTGCTTTGAATAATTCTAGAAACAAGTCAAGCAAATCGGATGATCTTTTTTCACCGTGTTTGGTTGTCTGCTGTTGCCCAATCTTCTATTAAAGTCACAATCTCTGCTGATAGAAGACATGTTAAGTATCCAATGATGATCATTTTTACCTCTTGAGCTTTGCCACTCATGAAATCTGCCAGTGATAAGATAATCCCTTTGTATAGACATATCAACCTTGACATTCACATATCTGATTTAAAGAAGAATACCCAACACTGCCCTGCACAAATATAGCATTAATTTGTTCAAGATTTAAAAAGAGAATTTTAATTGAATTCTGAACATTTAAATCAATTCTTCATTTTCCTTATTAGTCTTAGAAAGTTTGTATGTCATATGTTTATTTTGATTTAAAAACTTGGGACAATATTGTGTGAAATCTTCCATTTTACAAAAATATCTAACCCCATTAATTGAATGACCTTATTCAAGTCATGAGGATATTTATAAAGGGGAATTTTATTCAGAAAATATCTGTTACGTTTAACATTTTTGTAAGGGAGATAAAATGAAACTATAGCATTAAATTGGAGGCCTTTCAGAATACAATTTGCATGTTAAAGTTGTAAATGTTCTATGCTCAGAGGAAATTAACCTATGCAACATTTGGAAGAATTCATCTCTCAGATGTTAGATAACATTACAAGGTGTAAAATACATTGACTAGTTGATCCCCATGAACAAGTTTATGATGTGTTTGGATTTCTGAAATTGCTTGAGTCGGGGGGTGGGGGGGGGGGAGAAGTTACTGAACTCGTAGACCATTGTTTCAAATGATTGGTTGATTACACCATAAGCAAAATTCAGTCAAAACAAGGATGAAATGTGGAATTCAAACTCTTTTAACTACATAAAAAAATATTTTGAAGAAAAGTTACATTTCATCTCAGTTTTGATTGAGTTGAATTTAGATTATGGGGTAATCTGAAAATTTGTGCTGTTGTCTTGAATCAATTTTAGAGGCCCAGATTCTTTATCATTTGCTACTACTGACCAGATTGGGTGATAATTTCACTTATTGATAGAAAGTGATGTGTTCAACCAAACAACTTGGAAAAGAAGTGGAGTCACTAACCAGAATCTCTTTCTGAATGGCAGTCAGTTCTTGTATTTGCAAAACTGGAATATTTCCGTTTCAATTTTCTTGAATTGTGCAATGAGGTAGAATAATATTGGTGAAAGGAAAAGTTTGATTAAATTTTACTTTTTTTTTTTCTTTTTTGTTCAAACCAAATTTGAGAGCGAGCAAAAAAGAAATTTTTTTTTTTTTTTTTTTCATAATCTATTCTCGAAAGAAAGAACTTATGAAAAAAATATTTGTAATTTAAGAAGCTAAAATGTTTTTTAGCACCACATATTATAGTGTAATCATGACCTCTAACTTATAGGAACACAATTACACAAGTTTTTGGATATAAATAAAAAATGTTGCAAGGATTGAGAAGACCAGCCTATGTCTATTTTCTGAGTCTCTTCATTATTCTGCTGTTTACTCAATTGAAAACAAATAATTTCATTACAGAAAGATATTTTGCCAAATGCTATCTACAACACAGGTTTTGACTAGTCTGTTCTTTTATTTCTTGTTGTACCAAGACTAAACTTTTCAATTCATTAACATCAAGATTATAGGACTGAAAAATCTTTTTCTGTATTCCGAATGTCTTTGTTTTTTGTCTTTTTTTTTTTTTTTTCTCTTTTTGAAAGGCTTTTGTTGAACTCAGCCAAATTTTGTTGAATTATTAATAAATTGTAAATTTAATGACTCATGATTTCAGGAGTTGGCTCACAAGACAAATACTTTTTTTTTTTTTTTTTAGATCTGAAGGTAGATATGAATTCGCATGTAGGTAGGAAGGTAACCTGGAGACAGAATTTGCATCATATACTCATCATACATAGATGTGTGTTGAAATAAAGGCATTCTAAGCAGTAACTCTCTCCGTGAAATGCCCCTCTCACAAGATCCTAGGTTTCACTCTAGCTCCTTCTTCTCTCCCTCCTAGTAAATTTACCTCTACCTACAAAATTAGAACTCGTGTTAGTCAGTCTGTCCTCATAATGTCTCTAAAAGTTCTTGAATGAATTTCAATGACCTTTTGTTTAAAGGTGGCTGATGGGCTCAGGAAAAATTGCTTAAATTTTGGGGTGGATCCAAGAATTTTTTTTTGATTTTGGAGATATCTCTTTCATATATTGAGGCAATAGTCCAAAATATAGAAAATCAAGAATGACACATTTACCTCCTCTGTATTGCGTCTATGTATGAACCGATTTCCATTTGGTTTGTAGTTATTGTACAGCATTGACAGATATATGCACTCTTTGAGTGCCTTTTTAGTTGGAAATGTGAAGGAACAAACAAACAAGTTTGAGTGAACTTTTGAAACTTGTCCTTGTCCTGAATCACTTCTGTTGATGGTGGATTTTTTTTTTTCCTTTTTTCTAAATTGATTTTTTTTTTTCTTTTTTAAATTTTATTAAATGCCAACAATTGTAATGCAAATGGTGTGATCTTGAACTGGGCTTTTCAGCGATAGAGAAAATGGATTAGTTTTGGAGGAAGATAATTTGTAGGGAAAAAGTACAGGAAGTACAGCAGACAAAATGGTTCCTCTTACACTTTTTGTGTGCGTGTGTGTCCTTCACTCTTTCATGTTCTGCTTTGTTTCTTTTCCTGTTTTAATTTCTCATTCGTTATTAAGTATGGAATTTGATAATGAAAACTGTCTTTCAAAGATTCTTTCTATCCTATTGTGAACAAAGGATTGATACTGTTATTTTTTTAAGTTTATTTTTCCTCTTGAAAGAGCTTTCTTATTTACAACTTTATTGTGCAGTCTTCTGCTTCAGTCATTTTCTTATGTAGATTTCACAAATGCCACTTGAGTAGTCTGTAGTTGCTCCCAAAAGTCAGACTTGCATAAAAGCAATGTAACCTGTGACCAACATGCAGTGACTTAGTGTCAATTTAGTTCTGGTCTTCAGTTCAATAAATAAACCGTTTACATTTGAATCTTAAAATAAAATCCCTGAGGATAAAGGTTTGATTAAAAATGAAACTTGGTTAAAAGCCGTTAGAAAAATTTGATCTCTGTCAGGAACAGATTTTGGATCTTCGAAGTGAGAAAGATTAGGATACTTTAATTTTGTATGTAATCGAAGAATTATTTCCAGCAAAATATTATTATAATGTGAAATTTACAGTACTCTGCTTTTTACAATGTTTTTGTTTTTTTTCTAAAATGCCTATCATAAAATGAGTATTATATAGGAAAATGAGTATTATATAGGAAATATAAAGTATAATTTCATTTTTAATATAGATGAATTAAATATAGCATTATAAAAACTGTTTTATGAAAATAAAGAAGTAAAATATCTTGTAAGTTTTTCAGGAAATATCATTTTGAATTCCTATGAGATGAATCTGACTTTGATATGTATTTTCTTTTTCAAAACTCTGAAGTTGTCAGCAAAAAATCTGCCCATATAATTCAGTACATAAAACTTGGTATTACTAAATATGACATAAAAAAAACTTGAACAGCATCAATACTATCCCATGTATTGTATTGTAATGCATGGCAGTCCATGTTCAAGATTAACTGGCCATTTTGTTTTTTGAATCTTTTGATTGGATCTCTTATACACACATATACACACATTGATAATCTGTAGCTATCATACTTATCTATCTTTCTCTCTCTATTACAAGTCAAATGATTTTGACCTTTCAAATATGTACCTCAGTTCACAATTAGCCCACTTTGTTCCGGTGTCAATCTTCTCTGAGTGGGATCCAGTTATCCTCATTATTCTGCGTTTTTCCATTCCACCCCCACTTCATCAATCATGTTTAATTCTATCAGCGGTTGCTTCAAGTCTTCATTTTCTTCTTCTCAAATGTTCCCAATAAACCAAACTGGATTATCTCCCTTTTCATTCAGCTATATCAGCCTTGCTGTAAAATTCACTTTTTCTTTTTTTTCAAAGGTGGCTTTGTTTAGTTTAGTTTCCTCTGCCAACAAAATTGGGAAGGTATAAATGTTACACCAAATCGGTGAAATTGCCTAACTTAGTATTCATTTTTTGTTAAAAAATGTTCTACAAACTGAATGGATTGGTCCAATGCATTTAGTCCGATGCATTTAGTATTCAGAAAAATCATTTATGAACTTTTTACTAACTTCAGCGAAAATGTAATTTGGACACGTGTAAGTTTCATGACGCAGTTTGAATCATGCAACCAGAATAATACTTTCCTATATCGTGTTCAAAATACAGCAATTCCACATAGCATGAGCAAAACATAATCTGTCTGGAGCAACATCACAAAATGGTGAAAAATTCCAGCGTCTTTGAAAATAATCACTAGTAATACCATTTGAGTGATATTAGTAGAGGATCCTAGCCTCTCTTTCCAGTGTTTTTCATACAAATCAAGGTCCTTGGCATTACATTCCTCCAAGAATGTTACCTTGAATGCTTCGTGAAACTTTAGATTTGGTGTGAGCAGACTTGAGTGTTTACTGGCATAATATTTCAAAAGAACTAGACTGTCGTTCTGTTTAGACCGATCGTAACTCCTCCGATACTTTTCAGACATAATTAATTAGAAAATAACACTCATTACCCAGGAACAAGAAAAAAAAAAAAAAGGAAAAAAACAGTGTAATCTAAACAGGGATCATAAAGGTAAATATCAATCCCATAATTCTCATCTGCGTCCTATCACAGTCTTCATTTATAGACTTTGTTTATCTTCAATCTCAGTCTGGTTTTACCTCATGATTTGAAAAGGATCCATTTGTTTTCATTGTATCAACCATATTCAAGTTTCTTGTCTTGCAACTCCTAAGAAACCTCAGCTTTTTATCATGGAATAACATAATGTCCTCCCAGAATCAATAATAAACCTATACACATCCATATTTGATCGTACAATTTTGGCTGGCCTATCCATTAGGTGAACCTAAGTAATCACCTTGAGCACAAAGATTCTAGAGGTGCACTCCAAACTAGAAAAAAATGATCATTTTCTATACTTTCTTTCTTAGACATAATTAATTAGAAAATAACCCTTGTTACCCAGGAAACAAAGGAATAAAAATATATTGCACGGTGTAATCCAAATATTGATCATAAAGGTAACTAATTATCCCAATATTTTTGTCATAATGTAGTCTTCATTTATAGACTTTGTTGGATCATGGAATAACAATGTGATGTCCTCCTATAATTGAATGACTGTAACTACAAAAGGTGGTGAAGGGTTCTATCCCTTTTTATGCGCATCTGTTTGTATGTTCCAGTGCTCCTGGCTATACCATTTTGTCTAGAGTCCTGAAAACTGGCATTATTACTCTGCTACACCCCTACAAAAATGTTTTTGATTTTTAGGGAAGAAACTTGAACCTTCTTGGGGATTCATTTGGATGAGTTTATTAATAACATCTAGATTTTCCAGAATCTAGATTTTTGTTTTTTATTTGAAAACACTAGTTATGTCATAAATAGAATTTATTCTGGCCATGTTTATTCTTCGGACTCTTTTTTTTTTTTTTCCTCCCATTTTCCTTCCCTTTTCCTTCACATGATTTCAGAAGTGGGAGCAGGCCAGCCCATCCATTGAGGACACTCAGGTCCCAGAGGTGTACTCAAAACTAAAAAATAGTTGTTTGAATATAATCTCAGATGCAAATTAATTCAACTAGGGTGGATGAAACCCTTATGCAGTCACAGGGTGTGAGGGTGTTTGATATTGAAGAGTTATTTCTACAACAAACCTATCGAATTGAATAGAAGATCCATGTACAAATATTGACTGGGTAATGACTTCCAAGAATTTCTTCTACTTTAGAAAAAAAACAAAAAAAACATTAAATGTGCTTCTAAATTAGTCAGTACAAATTTAGTATGAAGTGCATTCAATGAATGTAGTCCATTTTTAAAAACTGTGTTTTTAAGGATTTTCTTGGTAAAATTTAGCATCGTTGATAACTGCAACCAGTCTTTATCCATGGACAAACTTAAGCTGTGTTTATACCAACATGCATTAAAAACTATGAGTTCAAATGATGGTCATTAAATCTTTCTCATGAAGCTGTCCAAAATTATAGTTTGTTAGATTATGGAATAACAATGTGATGTCCTCCAATAATTGAACAACTGAAACCACAAAAGGTGGTGAAGAATTCTATCCCTTATGTGCATCTGTTTGAATTAAAATTTGATAACACACACACACATATATATATATATATATATATATATATATATATATATATATATATATATATATATAAGGTGATGGGCATTTGGGTTAACTTGTGATGAAAGAAATCTTTCGTCTAGATTTATCGAACTTTGATATGATCACATTTATGATATATTATAAGAGCTGTCACACTTAGAGTATTAGTAGCAACCATCAGCCCCTCTACCTTCCTACCCTCTTATTGAATTCCCCAACTTTTTTTTCCTTCCTCTCCCTTCTTACCATGTTCGTCACACTTATAGTATCATTAGTAGCATGTTGTACACCTGGGATAACTGTCAAGAAAGCAATGGGATAGTAGTTATAGTAGTAATGATAATGTATAACAGGTCTGGTTAGTAACTGAATAGAAACTGTCATGTGACAGCGCACTGTATTGAGGGTGAAAGATTAAAAAGCTGGGGGGGGGGTCATCTATGCTGGACACAAAAAGGGATCAATTAAGCAAAAACTTGCATTGCAAAATGAACCACCCCCGAAAACCTATTTAGAAGATGGATTCTGAAGGAAAAAAAAAAAAATTCCTCTTCTCTTGACATAAGGAATGAATGTTCAAGGCCTGTGCAAATACATACATGCATACATAATCAGCCAGGCAGACAAGCTCAAAAACTAAGGAAACCTATGTTGACAGTTTAAGTTAACGACTTCTAATCGTGATGTTAGTGAGGATGAATACAACTCCTTGATATCATTTCATTACAAACTCGCATCTGTGAGTTGAAATGTTCATTTGTTAAAATTGAATGTTAAACAATATCTAGTTCTTGTGTGTTAACTACCAGTATTTCGGTTGCCCTGGTTAACATGTTATGAATGTGTGCTTTATATATATATATATATATATATATATATATAACCATTTTCAAGTTTCTGTTTATCTTCATGGTATCAAGGTCAGATTTGCATTGGTTCTGCAGTCTCTACATGAAAATTGTTGAATTATTTGTCTATACGAATTGTTCGCCGTTCAGATTGAAAAGGCAATTGTGACCTTTCCCTTTTCAAAATGGCTGTTATGTGGCTGGTGCTGATATTGAATTTTAAGTCAAAGAAGCAGACAATAACCCGAACCCAACACTAACATTGAAAATACTAACACTAACCCCTACAGTTGGAGCGGTGACCATTTTGAACCGAGAAAGGTAACAATAGCCAAATAAAGTTCTGTCCACATTGTCGTAAGAATGATCAGTCTTTCCACGATTGCATTTTATGGAAGCTGGTTTTTGGAAGGTAAAAGTTTGTATTTAGACTTTGATTGAACTCGGTCTGTGTTGATAGGATGCGACAGATGAATTACTCTGACTAATATCCACATCAATTCACTGTTGCTTGAAATTACATTCATCTCTGTTTCATTTCAAATTCTGGTTTTGTAATCGTTGTTTTTGCACGCACGCTTCGTTGCTAAGTCTCTCCCCACTTTCGCTCTCTTTCTTTCTCCCTCGCTTAAGCAAACACTACTAAATCCCGAACACTCACCTACCCAACCTTACCAACATACTTATTTTTCTATTAGAAACCATCAATCGAAACTGTCAACATGGATTTCTTCAGTTTTTAAGTGATTCTGGTTGGCTGTGTATGTATACATGTATGGTGTGTACAGGCCACACCAACGGAGATGGATGGCTTGAAATTTTAACATTTACTCCTTATGTCTTGAAGAAAAAATCTTTTTTTAAAAAATTAGGTTGGGATGGGGGAGATGTCTTTTTTTTTTTTTTTTTACAATGTAAATTGGTCCCTTAGTTTGTGTCTGGCATTTGGTTAGTTTTTGAAAATTTACTTTTGTTATCCAACGATAGAAGTAACTTATTTATTTATCGCCTTTTCTCTCCCCCCCCTCACCGTTTTATTGTTTTTTGTTTTTTTTTTTTTTTCTTTTCCCCCCAATTTTTAATTGATCTCTCCTGTATGCTACCAATAGAGGCTTATCATATGGCGGGTTTCCATTGAGTGACTAACCTGACCTGTTTGTAAACTTTTCAAGCAGTTGTTTATCATATCGTGTTAATCTTTATTTGAGCTGAACAAACAAACGGTTAAACCCCCTTTCTTTTATTTTGTCCTTATCTTGAAAGGGCTTCAAAAAGCTGCCAAGATGTGATTTGACCTCCAAATTTCACTGCAACTTGTCATTCAAACATATTGAGAAAGGGTCACTTAACTTAGTGGGGCTTAGCCGTTCCTGTAAAAACTACACTACTTTTAGTCTATTAAATCTATGGGGGTCTCAAAGTGCATATTTATCCTCTATTTCTTTGTCAGTTGGATTGAAACAAGCATATTGTTTTTAGGTGTCCTCACTTCTTTATTAGTGGCTCTGTTTAGTCAGTAGGTAGGTCTGTCCCCGTTATTGTTTCTCAGCTGTTTTAAATCAGATTTACATGGAATTTGGAAGAAAGGTGTCCCTTGAGAAAATATTTATTACCTTGAAAAATCTTCTACTCGGGGTAGCCTGATCTGGTGATATTGACGTTTGAACTTTATAGCGGTTGCCTCTTTGAACTTTCAGTTATTTTTTATGCATGATTTTTGGTACAATAAATTGAACAGATATCATGGCAGTAAAAGATGATTCAAAACACTTATGGTTTAAACGATTGGATCACTTTAAAAAAAAGAAAATCGGCAACAGTAGACCCATAAACCTATGGAATACAAATGTCAAAACTTGACTATACCATTTTCCTTCTTGTGGGGATATATTTTTGAAAAAGATTCAACATGAAATCAGCCTAAAATTAACCTGTTTAACATAACACCTCACAAAAAATCGGTGCTCCTCATGATACACCTATGTTTGTCAGGTTTTTTTATGTCTTCCCAAGGTTTTGCTGTTTGGTTAACTGTCTATGAGTCTGTGAAACAGGAGCACCATCGAGTAGGACTCTTGCAGAAAAAAAAAATTCAACTCCTGTGGTGTAGACTACTGCCAGGGACGACAGAAGCTGCTGAGAGGAAAGCATGACAACTGTTTCCTACATTACCATCCTATTTGAAAAACCGCAGGACCAGTTCTTAGGAAAAGAGATAGCATTGTAAAACTAGAGTTTCAATAATTATACATTCTCCTAACTTTTCAAACCTTCATTGGTAGCCACTGAGTTAGGACGTGCCTATCCCATATTGCCACCCCCAGCCAACAAGTAGGTCTGCACCAGAAATGGATACCATATTCTCAAATCTTTTGAAGCCAGAGCCTCCGTGGTTGAAGTCCTTTTTTTTTTTTTCTCCACCTAAAAAAAAAATTAACAGCTGATGTCAATCCTCAAGTTTCGATGAGCTAGAAATTCGAATGACTTAGCTTAACTTGACAGATTCTCATCACCTCTGCCAACGAAATTGGAGAGGGATGTGTATCATTACCCTACGTCTTTCCTTTCATCCTTCCGTCTGTATGTCTGTCCATACGATATCTCCAGAAGTTCTCAGTGAAATTCTATGAAACTTTTTTTTTTCCTGGAAGGGTGGGTTGATGAGGAAGTAATCATATTTTTTTGGAGATTCTTAATTTGTTTTCGATTGAGTTGATGTACGGCGTTGAGGGCTTTTTTTTAGTGTCGTCTGTGTATAGTGGAGTCTTGAAGTTATTAATTTATTTCATTAGACGAAGGGGAAACGACGCTTTACGTAGCAAACGCGTAACTGGTCGGGAAAAAATCCCTGAAAAATGACGTTAAAGGCCGTAAACTACACATTGTGTGCGTGTGTTAATGTCAGTTTATTTCAGTACTAGTCTTTTAAAATTATTTTTATTAAAAAAAAAATTGCTTACTTATACCAATGCATGAACGCTATAATTATCAACTTATTCAACTTCGCAACCTACACTCTTTTTCCTTTTCTTTCACTCGCATAGCTATGATGATTTTTAAAAGCTAAAATAAAAATACCTACGCACACACATTCACAGTTACACAAACGTGGGTCACTCTTGCTTACTCAAACGACAGGCCTATATTCTTCTCTCTTCCATACATAACAATATACCATTATTTGGCTACATGATTTTCGTTTTGCACCTGCCTGGAGGGCATTATATTTCTTTATTCTTTTGTTCTTTATTTTTTCTTTTCCTCTTATTTTTTTTATTTCTTTATTTTTTTTTACTGTTGTTGTTATTGTCCCGATTTGCACCTGCTCTCTTCTTGCTTCCTGATTGGTCAGTCGCGTTCCTTCCCCTCCCTCCACTTCTGACCCATTCATCGCATCTACCTGAACACTTCACCCCCTGTCTTCCCCCCGGGCTGTCAGCCACGAGACACAAGATCCATCCCACAAATCCACTTCTTTTTTTAAATTGCCTATTATAAGTAAATAAGACGGGGACAGGTGGGCGGTGATCGTTCAACCTGTACGGGCTTAAATTGGGATACAAGTGAATACCTTTAAATTTGGCTTAGGAAAAGGCTGAAATAACAATAAACCAGTGGACCACTCACTCTTTTTTTTTACACTGTCCTCCCCAAAGGCTTAACTGTCGCCATCGTCTCCCCCCTCCCACCGACTACTGATCTCGAATAACTCTCATATTTTTTCCACCAGTTGAATCTAGAGTTACAGGTTCGCTCTTAGTCGGGCGGTCGACTGTTATTGAGGTAGAGAAAATATGGTAATCTGGTCAGCAGCGGGGGGTACAACTTAGAGGAGGAGGTCCCGATCGGAATTCAGCCGATGTCACGCAGACATGCGGTATGTTGAACAAATATGAAGCAAGGCAAATTTAACTAACAATTCAATTTATTCATGGCAATAACAATGTATTTTGTTTTTTTTTTCTCGAATTCTCCATTCAAAAGAAAAAAAAAAACTGCGGCATTTTTAACACCGAATTAGAAGTAGGGGCCTTTTAGGGGAGATGGCCTCCATTGTTAAGTTTCATTGTCACATTATTCGATTTTGAAAACGGTACAACAAAAGAAATAAGAAAACTCTCGAAAAGGATAACAGAATTAAATATACACACCATAGTTAATGGTCTGAATTGATATTTATTTGTTCGCCGTTCCAACATCGAATGTGCGAGAGTGTTAAGGGACCTCCTTCCTTACATTGTATCTTTTATGATAAAAAGTAGAGGTCCTTCATCATAACGGTTTCCCAACTCTTTCCTGTTGAGTGTTTTCTTATCCTGCAGCAGGTGGGTCGGTCGTAAGTCCTTCATTGTAAACCTACCCACCCTTTGCCTAATGTATACTGTACGATAAAAGAAAATAAGATAAGGTTCATCAGTGGCACCTGCCCACCACCCCCGCAATCTTCCTATCATTTTCGTTCACTAAAAGATTAAATTTGAATATTTTCGCCGTTTTTTTTTTTGTTGGGGTAAAGGGAGGTCGTATACCGTATTCATTTTATGCTTACATAACCCAATAGGACGGTGATCTTTATTATGACGTAGATTAATCATTAGCCATGTTTAAACACTATAGGTTCAAGAAGTCATAAAGAGGCTCCAAAAATATATTTTTCATCGAAAAGTATAATTATACCACATATTCAACAAAAATTGATGCAATCATAAAATTAAAAGCCATTAATTTTTTTTATTCTTTTATCAGAGTGCACATCATGAACTTGTTGGGGAGGAAAAAAAGTGCACCCGTTGTGTCAAACTGACGTTTTAATATAGGACGAAATATATGCATTTAATTTCATAATATCGTCAATTTTTGATCAAAACGTTACTTAATTATACTTTTAATAAATATTTTATTTTTCGGAGCCTGTTTATGCTAGTCAAAGCAAAGATTACCCAGAAGACTTCGGGGTTATTCCAAGCTTTTGATTGCAAGTTTTTTCTCCAAGTTATTGAATAAATTAAAAGAAACAAAACAAAACTAGTTCTGTTTGAACCTATTTTTCCCCCTTCGAGGTAACTGTTGAATACAAGTTGAGTAATGTGGTACCTTAAAAAGAAAAGTGGTCCTCCTACAGAGCTAGAAGTATTTCCTTATTTTTGAATCTCTTACTTGAACGTTAATGTTGTCCTGCGTTAGGATTAGGGGGAGAATTTGGTAATAGGAGACCGAAGCTCTTAGAGCATGACATGGGTAAATAAAGCAATACTACTGGCTCTGTAGAAGGTAAAGCACTATTTAACTTGTACTAACTAATATTTCATCTTTAATAAATTCAAATCGGGATGTCTAAAAATGTGAGCGCTCTCTACTTAAAAGCCTTTATATTTTTCGGACGGTCATCTCCAACTTTGTTATAAGAGTTGCGATCAATATACTATTTGACATCCATTAGACGTCTGTTTGTCTCCAGTCGCTGGTATTCGTTTAGTGCTTTTCACCCTCTTTTATCTCCGAAACTGGCACATTAGATTCCGATAGTCACAGGACTGAGTGTTTAGATTTTGTGATTGAAATGATGACGTGAGATAGAGAGAACATAGTCGGCTCTTGATGCTGCATACACCCGCAAAGGGCCGCAGAATATATTGACTGAAATATAGTACAGAAACAGCTCCTGAGCAAGCAATATGTGACTAAAAAAATAATGTAAATATTTTCTTTGAAGTTTCAATTTCGGATTTAAATACATTAGCCTCAAATCAGTTGTTTGAGAAAACAGGAAATACTTATGTGCAATTAAAACTCGTTTTGGGATCGTTTTTAGGTAAACAATTTTTGTAGGTCTTATTTTCAAAGACAAATATCCGGTTCTGAGAGGAACTATTTGGGGAAACGACTTATTTCTAGATTGGAAAATCCTCCACTGATTCTTCTAACGTATACTTCTTACAATTAACAAGGTTTTCATGTTTTGTAAGTTTTTCCTAGTCACATCGTCCTTTGGTTAGAAGGGAGATGACTCCTAATCCAGAGCAAGTCAAATAATAATTACCTCACTTGAATTTTTGGCTGAGATCTTTTTATCAAGTCGGGTAGCTGGTGCAAAAAGTAGCACCCGTAGTAAAGACAATCATGGAATTGAAATATTCAATCTCTGAACCTCAGAGAACTCGATGTATCTTAATCAATTGTTTTAATATACTGTGTGTGTGTGTGTGTGGGGGGGTCGGTCAAATGTTTAATGAGCTGGAATTTTACCTTGAAATGATATATAGTAGGGCCCGTTGAAATTTTACTGGGAGTGGTTCATTCGTTTATAAATTGATATATCAACCTGAATAAAAAATCAAATGAATTATTTAAAGCTCTTTGTGTGGAAATATGTCAGTTATTTTTCTCTTTGGCTGAAGAAAAAAAATCAATAATTCATTATGTGCTCGGATTGCTTTTTGAATGTATTCACTTCATCTCTGTTTGATGCATCGGTGGGTCAATCGGTCCTACTCATGTCAAACAATAGAAATAGGATAGAAGGAAGACGTATGACAGCATTAAAGTGTGATAAGTTGAAAGGAAATCTATTCGAATTTTTTACAAGCTGCTGATGTCATAATAGAAAGAAAAACGCAAAAATAATTTGTGGTGGGGAACGTACATTGGCCATTTACGATTTTTATTGAAAATCATACTTGCAGATTATTTCGTATCGCAATATTTTCTAAGTATGAGAATAGATTAAATCAGAGAAAGACTTCTTGCTCTTCCTCCTATTGCGATCCCCACTGACGCATCGTTTGACTAACGGTTCTTGTTTGAACATTTTTGAGTTACTTTCTTTACGAAAATGAAAACAGCATTCAAAGATTGAATTGAAGTATTGATACTGGAAAGTAGCAAGTTATGAAAAGAATCACAGAGCGTGTTTGTGTATGCACGTGCGCGTGCACACACACACACACACACACACATATATATATACATGTATGTGTGTGTATCTTTTCCACTCCTAAAAGTCACCCAAAAGTTATTACCCTTGGATTCAATTTGATTGTATCCATAGACAGTTCTAAGGGAAGTAACTCAGGAAGTATTTTTTAAAACTCAGTGATTTGAATCGCTCGTCAATGAATTATGGAGAAGTCATTGAGTTTCTTTTTATCAAATGAACAAGAATCGTGTTTTGCTGACAGTGAATATATAGTTCAGTTCAAGATAGAGCAAATTAAGTGTCCATTTTAAAGTTAATAATATTTCTCTAAATGACAATTTTTCATCTTATATTTCCCTTGTCTTTTGATGAAACTAATGAGTTTTTTTCCCCTTTCTTTTCCTTTCCAGATGTGGGACAGATTATCGGGGAGAGTATTGTGAATACATGAACCCTTGTCGACCCAGTGCTGAACATTGTATGAACAATGGGACCTGTCATGTCTTGGAGAGTCTCCAAGGGGTCAAACCCTCTTGCACATGTCAGCTGGGTATGTGAATAAAATCCATCCATTTTTTAAATCTTTTGCTGAGGCTTGTTTTTTTTTTTTTTTTTTAAACCTATTTATTTATTTTTTCAATTCTCTTGATTGCTACCTATGATTGTCTCGTGATTGCCTTTCAAGTAATCAATGAGGTGTGCTTTTGAATTTGAAATGGTTGATGTTTGGCATGGATTTCATTTAATTGTACATCGAAAACTTTCACAATCCTATCAGTCTGTTGTGACTTCAACCTAAAATAAGAATAGTCTTTCAAAAGTAGTAGATAATGCAAAATGTATTTTTCACTTTTTCAACTTTATTAATTTTATTCCTTGTCAATCTTTGAAAACAAAAATTCTGCTTCATTTTACTTTACTGGTTCTCTGTACTGATAAGCTTGTAAGTTTTCAAGTTTCATATGTTTTTATAACTTGACTTAATATGTATTTTAATGCTGAATACAAATTTTCCATGTAAATGATAATGTCCATACAGGCATAATGAATAAATGCTATTTTATTCCTTATAGATTTCTTATTCCACCGTACAAGAAAAATTGAACATTCTCAAATAATTTTTAAATCCTCTCCCTCAATATCACTATATTAGATTATTACTCCAAGAAAAAAATCTTGCTAAAATGTTGAAAAGAATATTTGATTTATTTTTAACCCAGAATTTATATAAGATGATAAAGATAGTATTCAAATTATCTTACGGAAATCATTATCTGAAGCTTTCTTGATTTTGTTTTGAAGATTATAAAAGTTTAGATAACAATTTGAGATGATGAAAGCACCAAGCTGTAGAAAGCATCCAAAAAAAAAAACTAAAAATGCCTGTGGTATTTGTATATAGCTACAAATTTTTGAGAATGAATACGTATTGGTTAGACTGAATCAACTTAGGTGGCCATGTTGATAGAAGGTATGAACTCACTATCATTGGGTTTTGGGTTCTGTTCATTTTCTATTGCTGTGTATTGCACTCGTTTATTGCATTTTTTTCTTGCACTTATTTATTTATCTTAATGTATCAACCCAGAAAGCCACCAATTGAGAATGTGAAATACTACAATCAATTATTTCTCTATTTAAAAGAATTTTTTTTTTTTTTTTTTGAGCTTTATTTGAAAAGAAAGTTTTTGCAGGTTTCATGATTCCCTAGAAATTTGATGTCAGTTTTAATGTTGCACCTTTTAAAAATATGTAATGTTATTTCATATTAATACTAAAAAGAAATATTTTTCATTTGTGTAATTTAAAAATAGTTTTGTAAATTATTGCAATATTGCAAGTTTACAATCATGGAAGACTTCCACTTTCCTTTAAACCATGTAGCTTTATTTTCTCCTCTAATTGATAGGATTGATAAATATTTCGATATAAAAAAGTTTCAAATATAGCTGTACATGAATTTTGAGGAAAAAATAGATTGCAAATTCTCAGCATATGGCCAACGACGATACAGCTAGTTGATAAAATGTCAAGATGCACGTTATTTCCCTTGAAAGATGAAGAATTTTTACTTTATGCGGTTATCTCCCTTGAACTTGAAAATTACTTGCTGCCTCACGTTATCTCTCAATTTTGAAAAAGTTTCTTAAAATGTGTGTTTGATATTCTAATTTTCAAGATCGGTTGCATTTTTTTCCTAACACATGTTGGGATTATTATGAGATTATAATTAATCTTCTTAAACCCTAATTTAGATAATACAATTGATTCAATATCAATTTGTAGTGGAATTAATATCATTCCATCTTTGTGAAACGGTCTGTTAACCATTCCTCTTTTGTAAAATTCAAGAATAAAGATTATAATGTTATTGGTTGGGCATAGAATTATTATATAATTATCAACTTAAATCAGTTCTGAATCAGTATATGCAATGATCACAGATTATCTGGACTGATTTTAATTGTATTTACATACTATACATACATTACTATAATGTATAAGATAGTAAATCTGTGCTTCCTTTATTATGATTGGGGAGCCTACATTTTTTCATTCCACACAAATCCTATGCAACTTCAAGTTGAAATCAATGTGACATTGTATATTATTTTCCTTTTTGCTGGCCTGTTTTTCCTAGCCTCTTGTATTTATTTCCAGGTTTCCTCGGCACAATGTGTGAGCAAAGGGACAACAACAGTATCTGTTACAACAATCCTTGTAAAAATGGTGGCACTTGTAGCAATGTTAATACATTGTATCAATACAAGTGTATCTGTCGTCCAGGATATATGGGTAAGTTTTCTCCAAATACTTTTCTTTTCAAGTTCACATTAAATGGATTTATATTCCCTCATTGAATCTTCTGAGGATTTTTGGACTGAGTTTTTGTTACTGATGCAATCATTGTAGTCAATATTCTAAACCATTGTATGTGATGAAATTTTCAGTTTATTCATTTCCTTCCTTGATAGAATTAAACTGTTGAATTATTGGAATTTGTATCTCAAGCATAGGATGAGGAAATCATTTAGCCCTGTTTATATAGTTTATATGTAGTTCCTATAGATTAAGCATACAATTTTGTAATAGGTATACTGTAGCTTAATAGAAAATGAAATAGTGTAGGAGAGAGACTAGACAGTCAGTCACTTCCTGTCTGTTTCGTGGGTGCCCTACTAGAAATATACAAGGCAGTGCAGTCACATGAGAAAAAGAACTATGAATAAAGTGGACAAAATGAGAACTTGCAGCAGACAATACTTGGGATAATACTTTGGACTTGGAATTGCTGTTGTAGATAGTAAATAGTTTACCAATGTATTGTCTCGTAAAAGAGACGTATACAAAATGAAATTATCAGCAGACTTTCCTCTGAGACTCAAAAAAAAAATTGTGGGCAATTACTATTTAAGTGACCATTTAATAATACATACCTTAGAAATTAGAACCAGATCAGTTAATAGTTCTCCTCTGAAAAGGTGCATTTTCTACCAAGCCTAAGATGAGTGTGAACAAATACAGCTATTACTTATCTTACATATTTTACAAAGTTTAGACTAGATTCAAGTCGAAATACATTGGAGGCTAAAGTATTGTTGGTACTGGGAGAAAAGTTCTATGATCATGATTGAAGTGCTGTGACTTCAAATAACTGACTTTATCATGGTATTAAAAAAAAATGCATTTTCTATTAATATTTCTTTGAACTGTTCAGAATTCCAACATTTCTTGTCTTTATTTTTCAATCTTTACTTTTTTAAAGATATTCTTTCAAAAATTCAATTTCTCTTGAAGTGAACAGAATTGAATCTTAGCTCTTCTAACACGACATTGTTGCTATGATAATACTTGGTCAAAAAGCTAGAGAGCAGAATCTGTTACAGTGATTTCGTGTCGGAATCCCTGATGTCTTTTATATCCTAAATCTAATGATCCAAGTAATCATCTCGATTAGGGCAATATCGGGTTATGCTGCTAGTTGTTCTGATTCAATTCTTGTCTTTGCAGGTAATAATTGCGAATCCATTGATTACTGTGCCTCCCAGCCCTGCCGTAATGCTGCCACCTGCATTTCGACATCAACATCATTTAAATGCAACTGTGTTGCTGGTTACACAGGACTTACATGTGCTTATGATGTGAATGAATGTGCCATGACCCCAAATCTCTGTAAGAATGGAGGAACATGTCAGAATATTCCTGGTAGTTATATGTAAGTAAATGTTTTTTTGTTTTTTTTAATTTTGATTTGTTGAAATGTCTTTTCAGTGTAATTTGTATCTCTTTATAGAATATCATCTAGTCTCATCTTGGAATATTTTGTCATCTTTGTTCATTTCTGACTGGGAAAATGAGAAATTGAAACCTGAAATTCTTTTGGAGAACAAAACTTTTATTCAAGTTTCTCATAATTTCAGTTGTTATATTTCTTTTATTTGAAGAAAAAGATTTCGGATCTCGAGCCCTCTCTTCAAATTGAAAATAACATTTTTCTTTCTCCCCCCCCCTGTATTTATCGTTCTTATTTCGTCCATTTTTTTTTTTTTTTCTTCTTTTTAATTTATCTTTCTTGTACTGTCATACCTTTTTATCTTTTAGCATCTCGAATCCCCTTTTCACTGTCAAGGGTGATAATTTTCATGTATCTTATCTAAGGGGTTTAATCTTCAAAATTGTCTATGAAATCAAATTCAAATTACATTGAATCCTGCTCTGAATTTTGTGGACTTCTTATACCAATATTGATAGAATTGTTGAAAATATATATGCTCACGATGCTATCGTGTTTAAAATGATTCCTTGATCCAGATGATCCCACTGTCATGCACAGAATATCAAAAATATGTAGACGTGAGTCCCTAAAAGAAAAAAAAAAAGAAAAAAAAGTTACACTGTCAGGGTATGAGCATGGTTTGACTCCTACATTGACTCCCAATCTTCTAGGATTCATTTTGATGCTCATACTGGCTATGTTATACTGTATGAATATCTACACACTAGTATTATAGAGAGATGTATTTCTTTTCATTTCTGGATATTTAATACTAGAATATAATGAATGGCTAAGTTCTCAGTTAATAAGTTTTTGAATCCATGTAGAAAGAAATATACATCCAATTGTCAATCTGATAGTATTGATCATTGTTTGGTCAATTTCAGGATACAGTTTTCTGATGATTTTATTTATACTATTTTCCATCTTACCCTTTTCCATATTCCGATTGTTCAAAAAATCTTATGAAGCACTATAAGAGTAACCGCCCTTGGTATTCGGCTATTATTTGCCACATATTGTACACACGAAGAAAATTTGGAAAAAAAAAGTTCATTAATTTATGATATAACCGCCATTAAATAAAATGAATTACATTATGTTAATCTTGCTATGTATTTGATTTTCAGGTGCAAATGTCTTCAACAATACACAGGGAAAAACTGCGAAAAAGACTACATTCCTTGCAACCCGAGTCCTTGTCTTAATGGCGGTACATGTAATAAAACAAGCATGTACAAGTTCATGTGTCTATGCCCACGTGGTAAGTCACTTTGTATTAAATTTAAGATCTATTATTTCTCTCATGATGAATGGATATAACCCTGGTCTAAAAAAAACAAAAAAAAACTTTTAAATAATTTCAACAACGTCTCGATCTGTCAAGCTGGTTGGGTGGAAAGAATTACCTCCCTTGGTTCGAGACACCAGTATTTTTCTTTTTTTTCTTTTTCTCTTGCAAATGAAATTTGTTTTCAGATTTTTTAATAGATTGATCGCTTAGATAATTTTTTTTTTTTTTGTTTAATTTTTTTCAATATTTTTGATTTTCCATTTCCACGTGAATTTCCTCTTCAGAATAGTTTCTCATTTCACATTTCCTTTGTCTGTTTATTATCTATTCTCAAATTATGTATAAACCTAAAGGCTTTTCAGTGTTGTTGAGAATGAATATAAAGATTTCTTTGGTAATGTTTGCGGTGTTTGCAAATATCCAGTATATAAATACTGAAAACACAAGACAGACTATAAGAATATGAATTCGCTACAATGCCAGATAGTTTGAATGTCTGCAAAACTATTTCTAACAAATCACCATTATCTCAAATGGCTGTCCCGACCCACCAGCCAAGAGGGTTACAGATTTTTCTTTCCTCCTTGTGTGTGTATGTCTCCAGGTGTTCCTAGGCCCTATTTTTGGAGCTACAACCAAATTTTGTGTGTGTGTTTTTTGACCAGCAATGCCCAAATCTTGTGCTTATATTTCTTTCTTTTTTTTTTTTTTGATATAATTTAAGATAAAAGATTTATTCTTTGAAAGAATTTAATTTTACATTAATTCTGATGACTACACAGACTATGGTGATTCGTTTATGTGAGGCACGGATATCTCTTTTTCTCTGAACTGGAATGTTTTTACTTTTTTAAAAAATTTATTTACTTTTTCATCCTGATGAATTTGGGTGCAAAATAGTGCTAAATATGTGGAGGTGCTATCCCATTTTTAAATGATTATTAGTCAAGCACTAATTAATAGTTGTAATTGTAAACATGGAATTTTAGTAATAGTGTAGTTTTTTTCTTCTTCTTCGATTTGACTTTACCAAAGAGCCTTCAACAGTGGATGCATTCATATGTAATCTTGAGAGTATTAAATCACTGTAGCTCCACAAATGTCCTGCCAGCCAGCCAAGTCAGCTCGAGCTCTTTGTGTGTGTGTGCCCATGTCCAGGCACTTTTAGTTACTCTTTGGGGACTCCCCCCCCGTCTTTATGGTCATTTTAACCAATTATGTCAAAATCTTACGCCGGTATTTTTTTCAAAGGTTTTAGATGAACAATATTGATACAATATTCTTGTATGTTTACACAACTGCATCCTGTTTTGTAGATAGAAAAAAAAAAAAATAGTTTCTAATGATTTGTATTGTAAATTTTTTAAATGTGAGATAAATGATTATTTGGATAAATTGCAACCGATTTTTTTTTTTTTTTTTTTTTTTTTTATTAAAAAAAAATTTTTTTATAGAATTTAACTTAAAAAATTATTTTCTTATAGAAATTCCTCAAACTGTTTTTACTTATTAACCTTTTGAAATTTAAAATAAAATTGGAAAAACACTAACAAAACTTAAAATGTAATTGTTGTATGCAGATTTTTTTTTTTTTTTTTTGCTCTTGCTCCAGTAGTAAAAAGTCAATTGATTGTAATTTGTTTAAGTTGACTAATGGCCATTCCCCACCAAGGCATTTGCCAGTTTTTTTAAAACCATCCGTTTCCTTTCCATTAGAGTTCATCATGCCAAATATAACAAGTATGTAAGGTTAACTTTGTTCTCCAAACTGTTCTGATCAGTTAATTGAGTTTATAATGGTCAGGTAGATTGATTCATTTGCAGAAAGTCATTAAAAAAAAAAATGTGGGGGGGCTGTCAAAGTGTCAGAAATTCAAGTTCTGTGGTTTCGCTTTCTGTGATTCAGAAGTTTTGACCATTAATAGTCCCAAAGTGCAAGAGTCGTGATGCTGGCAATTCAGATTTATCAAGAACAAATCATAAAATGCTTCCTTCAAGTGAAAAGGTGAAAGTTCTTAATTAAATTATTAAAAAAATCGTTTATTGAGGTTGCTATGATCCACGGAAAGAATGAATCTTTTATATGTCGCATAACTTTCATTACAGTATATTATGATTGTTCTATTTTATTGTTCTTAATCTATTAGATTTAATTTACAAATTAGATGATATCGTAGATATTATGTATTGGAAAAAAATATAGTTTCAAGCATCTGCCAGGGGTCTTGGAGTATATCTCCCCCAAAATAAGGGGGACTATTGTATAGTAAGCCAGTGAGGCTTTTCTGATGGAAATTTTCAGAGAATTGAGACTACCCCATAGCTTGCTCTCTTTGAGCTGATATATAGCGTTTTTTATTTTGAGCACAAGATAGCTGGACTCAAGACCCTGGCTCTGTTTTTTTAGGCTGGTGACTGATGTCTGGACTATCTTGCCTTTCCACGGTCAGTGGTGGTCAAGCATGACCTTTGTATCTGGAAGGACTTGAGATTCCATTCTCTGTTTCTGAACTTGACCTCTCTAAAAATTTCTCATGTCTCGTACTCTCATGTTCGAAATCTTGTAGAAATTTACAATCCCCCGCCAAACCTTATCAATAATGTCAGTACTCATTCCTGTATCATTCGGTTGCACTGAAATGGTCTTTGGCATTTCATGATCTCAATGCACTGTGTTTTTTTAACAACCAGATGAGAATGTTTTAACCAATTCCGTCTTTCTGGTAAACTCTTGCCTGTCCCATTCTGTAGATAACAACAATCCTACATTGAATTCCTCATTACTTGTGCCAATGAAGAGGGGGAAAAAAAAATGGAGGCTTAGCACACCTGATAGCAGTTTGAAGCAGACGTGAGTGAAGAATCTGTTGTCGTTGAACCCTGACTACATCTGCTTTTGCTAACCTCTCCTAGCGGATGTTCGATTGGATCATATCTCTGCTGTGGTGTGGGTGAGGTCAACTTCTTGGGTTCCGTTCCAAGTGGATAGTGGCAATGTGTGAACATGAAACACATTGGAGAAATGTATCGAGTGACTCAGTACTGAAAGTTCTCCCTTTCTGATTCATTCATTCGTTTCTGGTTGCTTGCAGCCAGGCCAGTCAGGAGCTTGGAGTAGTGCGGTGGGTATAGTGTAGAGATCGGTCTCTTCCTTTTAGAGGCTAACAGCATTTAGATGGGTGACCAACTGGGTATAGTAAATACTGGCCAGGCGATCCAATGTGATTTGGTTTGATAAAGGATAGTGATTGGAGGTTTCAAGTTAAGCGTTTTCATGATTTGTATCCATGAATTGTCTTTGTTCAGCATTGAAAAGTTGTTAAAAAAAAAATGAGGTAAGTCTTTTCAAGATTAGTGGATGTGACATACACCTGAGACAGGCCAAAGAGTAGCCTGACTGAAATGTAATTGTGACAACTGAAATAAGGACGATTCATAGAATTAGGGTGTGATGACTTTTTAGAAAAAAATCTTGATTTAAAAATCTGCATTTAATGTTCTGAAGTTGATGTGAATAAACATTGAAATACTGACAACACAAAACATAATTTTTCAAATTACCTTTATATAAAAGTATGGAAGTACCAGTGGTCAATCGGTTAACTGCATGAAACCCGGAAGGAGACTGGCACTAATGCCCTTAGGAAAGGTGTGAATAGTGTATGGTGGGGTGAGTGGTGACACTTTGGGTGCATGTTGCCTCTTGGTCTATTTTCACTTCACATATAAACCTGGAACTCTGAGATGAGGAGAAACTAGTGATATGTGTAGCCAGGGCCAGCATAAGGGTTTCAATAAATATGAAGTACAAAAATTTCTCAATCATATTAAGTGGTCCTTGTTTCAAAACAGCCATATGTATTCATTAGATAGTTGTCTGCCTCATATATATATATATATATATATATATATATATATATATATATATATATATATATATATAACACGTATTTGAACACATGAGTATAGGTGGTGCTGAATGAAAATTGATGTCATTTTTGATTCTCAATAATCTCAGAACATATGAAAAAAATTCCAAGGTGTAAATGGCTATTATTTGTAAAGACAAAGCTTTCTGAAACAAAGAAAATCATTCAAGAAATAGCTGTATCTGATAGAAATTGTACTTGCATACGTGTAGATTGGTATGTGTACATGAGATTTGTTGTTGAGAAATGGACATATTTGGTCTGACAGAATGAATTATAAATTGCGTTCTATCATACAGAAGCTTACTTGAAATGATTTCCTGTCGTTACAGTTAATATATCACTCAATTTAGACAACATAAACAAATGAACAACGGGAGATCATTTCAAACGAGTTTCTCTACAAAATGACGCAATATATGATTCATACGTAGATTCATATAAATATGTATAAATATATATATATATATATATATATATATATATATATATATATATGTATTGTGTGTGTGCTGTATTATGTTCATATATTAATCATATGTTGATCTATTTTTTATGTACAACTGGAACATTACAGTTTATCCTCTTTGCTTAAAGAGGTCAGCAATTTTGTGGATTTTTTTCTTTTTTTTTTTCAAAATTTTTTTTCTGTGTCCACCGCATTGAAACGTTGGTAAAAATTGACTAAATACACTGAACGTTTCAAATCTCCTTTGATGCTTTTTAAATCAAGTATGAAGCAGTAAGCTTTAACTGCTGCTTGTGATTTTTCTAAATTGTAAGGCTACAAATGTCTTTAATATCACTAGACATCAGTTCAGGTCTGTGCAAAAGTTCCAACTGCTTTTTTTTTTCTTTTTTCTTTTTCTTTTTTTTCCCTTTTTTTTCTCTTTTTTCCTTTTTTTTCTTCTTTTATTTCTTTTTTTCTTTTTTTTCTTTTTTCTTTTTTTCTTTTTTTTTCTTTTTCTTTTTTTTCTTTTTCTTTTTTTCTCTTTTTCTTTTTTTCTCTTTTTCTTTTTTTCTCTTTTTCTTTTTTTCTCTTTTTCTTTTTTTCTCTTTTTCTTTTTTTTCTCTTTTTCTTTTTTTCTTTTTTTTCTCTTTTTCTTTTTTTCTTTTTCTTTTTTTCTCTTTTTCTTTTTTTCTCTTTTTCTTTTTTTCTCTTTTTCTTTTTTTCTTTTTCTTTTTTTCTCTTTTTCTTTTTTTCTCTTTTTCTTTTTTTCTCTTTTTCTTTTTTTCTCTTTTTCTTTTTTTCTCTTTTTCTTTTTTTTCTCTTTTTCTTTTTTCGTTCTCTTTCTCTTTTTTCGTTCTCTTTCTCTTTTTTCGTTCTCTTTCTCTTTTTTCGTTCTCTTTCTCTTTTTTCGTTCTCTTTCTCTTTTTTCGTTCTCTTTCTCTTTTTTCGTTCTCTTTTCCTTTGATGCTGAAAACTTTTGCATCCACCTAATATATCCAATCATCATAGCCCTACGAATGGCCAGCCCGACCAACCAGCCAAGTATGCTACTGATTCTTCTTCCCTGTTTTTGTGTATGTGTCACCAGGTGCTCCTGGCCATATCTTTGTGGCTACTATCTTGAAAATTTGGAGGAGTGTACATACCACTAAACAACATCTAATTTTTTTTCTTCCCCCACCTCCATAAAAAATCGCTTTTTTGGGGTTTTCAATGGTCATTTTGAACCAACAACAACCAAATTTTCTGCTAGTATTTTTAAGATAAGTTATAGTGTACTCGTGGGCTACGTTGGTTCCACAATGCGAGGTACGGATATATTTCCTTCAATTTTATATTTCCATGAGGTTTTTTTTTTGGGGGGGGGTCTCTATTTTTTATTCTTTTTATATTAGATATGAAATCTAAACAAGATATACATAATCTCATGTAGACAGATGTTTCATTAGGAAAAATCGAATTACCAAACCAAGAAATTATATGAAAATGTTTTAGGCAGCCCTTTTGGTGTGTCCCCCCCCCCTGGTCTGCCAATTTACCTCAACATGTGTGTCATCGATTTGTTAACTGACAAAGTAACCAAAACTACTTCTTCCCATTCTTTTTTCTCCCCCCCTCCCCCGGCTTAAGGCCACCCAATTCCTGGAGACACAATATCCACTGGAAATGTTATTTCGGGTAAATACTTAGAAAGGTAAACATCCTGTACCTGACCCCCCACCCTCCCTCTAGTATCATCTCTATGACCCCCATCATGACCCGGAAACTGAAAAACAGAGACGCTAGATAGAGCCATTGGAAAAGAATAAAGTAAAAAAAAAAATAAAAAAAATAGAGGCGAAGTGTTGACATAACGGTGATGGAGGTGAGGTTGCTTCAAGTTTTGACAGTTGGGCAATGAATCAAAAGGTTGCAGTTATAGTTGGAAATCTGGGTCTGATCTGAAGGAAAAGAACCAGCTATGATAGAACGCCACGCGTAGTTATATTTTTAATTTTTGGGGGTGGGGCTCTCTAACACCCCCAAAGGATTGGAAAAAATTTGAGGAGTTCGTATATCTGTCTGCTGATATAAAAGTTACGTTCAACGATTACTGAAATGTTTTTGTTTAATTCATTTCGTTTTTACAGTTGGTACAATGAGGACTCCACAAAATCAATTTCAGATGTACCGTCACTTCTGACGTTTGTATCATTATAATAGTAACAAGGTGCAATGTTATGAGCAGACTACCGGTGCCCAGGAAAGATTTATTATTTCTTTCGCTAGTATTTTTTACATAGAGAAAAATCTTGCTTATTTCGACTGCAATTTCAGTGTCTGCATAGGCCATGAGAAATTTTGATTCTTAGTCATTTTATCAATGGCGGGGGTTATCTTGGAAATAATGCACTGACTTTGTGCAAAGTTTAGGAGTGTGAGGGTCTCTCAGATGTACGATGATTCTTTCTGCCTTATAGTTGGTGGGAAATCTAGTCGAACCCAAACACTGTTGCTTGTTTTTTGTTTTGCGTTTTCTATGTAGAGATCACTTTCGCATCCAATGTAGAATTCAAACAATAAGTGATCTCCGTTCTGCCACCTCTTCATTCAAAAGTATTGTTATAAATTAGTAGTTTTTGATGATTGAAGTTAGGATTGGTCATCCATTCATTATTAGGCATTGAAAACACAGTTTATTTTGTGCTTTCAAGTAGGAACACTTGTTACCAATGAAACCAGTCTGTAATCCAATTGAAGGATCAAAATACTTACCCCAAATTTGCTTTTAGGTTATTATTGTAGGATTAGTTTGATGTTTCTTCCTGTTATTCTGTGATTGAACATTGAACTATTGATAAAAGCAATGACATTTTCTTATTTGAGAATTAAGTGGGTATCACTTGTGCTTTAAGTGTATTTTGATCCTTTGGTTTCAGTCTTAATTGGTAGAATTAAAATGACATCGTGGTGCTTAATAGTGGAAAGGAAATTGAATGGTCAACAGCATAGAATGAGATTTAGCAAGCTGAGTTCGAACTCTGTCTTGGACAGTTTGCATTTAGTTTGAACTAATGCCCTTGGGGGTGGGGAACATGTATCCAGTGTTGGTACAGCGAAAAAACACGCTGAAGTGATAAACTGCTAGAAATTTAGTGGAAACAACGGTAACTGCTTTATTTAGTGTTAGCTTTGATTTGTTTTTTTTTTCTCCTCTAAAACTCTTAGAAACAAACCTAGAGAGTTGAAATTTTAATGTTATAACATAGACGTAGAGGTTCCCCCAAAATTTCACCATGCCAATATCAAGTGATTAAGGTATACATAATTAATTAAATGAGAAAATGAATTTAAACAATTACTTGCATTTAACATATTGTTCATTTTTAAGCTCTGACCAAGCTCAACATATTAAAATTTCAGCTCTTTAGGTCTGTTTTGAGGGCTTTGAAACATAAAAGCATATCAAAGCTATATTCGTATATTAAAAGTAAGCGGTTATCCTTGCTTTTGCTTGACTTTCGACGTTTCCGTTAACTGTGCCCACCACAGCATGTATCGATCTCTTGCCCCTTGCAAACGTGCACGGCCTATCACCCCCTTTGTCTTACACTTACATGAAGACCCATGTCGAATAATGAACATTAAAAGGCTGATAAAGAACACTGAGTAATGCTTAGTAACCTGGTCTATCAGACCTAGTGAATTTGGCCCTCACCTTTTCTGTGGTGCCAAACCAAACTAAGTTTAATAAATACATCTTATCAAACTAATTTTATTGTTGGAATTCTCCCGGGTTGAAGTCCCATTTGTTACAAAGTCCTTAGATTGGAATTTTAATGAAAATATTGGTGTTCACAATTGACTGAATCTATTTTCACTTTTAATTAGTCTCCTTACTCAAATCTTTATGGGGGGGGGGTTAACCTCGCCTTCCTTGTGCCAGTTGCCTATCTTTGTTTAAATTTCTTTTTGTTCAAATTAATGTGGTTGGCAATTGAGAAATGGGGTAAAAATTGGCTAAAAACCTCTAGTTAATTACCAAGGGTAGTGCATTTAATTGTCATTTCCTTTGTGTGCGCACACACACACACACACACACACACACACACACATATATATATATATATATATATATATATATATCCTCTATTTCCTTTCCTTCTTCCTCTTCCTTTTATTTCCTCGACTGCCCCCTTCATGTTAATCACAGTCAGAATGATTTTAATTAAACTGGAGATTACCTTCTACCCCAAGAACAATTAATCAAGTCAATTGAAAGTAAATTATTTTAATTCGTATTACACTTAGTATTTGTGTGTGTGTGTGTGATTATGTTGAACTATTTTTGGTCGAGGAAGGCAAGTACTTCCTTCTTTCCCTCCATTTTTCCTTCCTCTCTTTTCTTTTTTTGTGTGGGCGAAATTATCTGATTGAATTGTACGGCCATTAGAGTCGCTTCCTTGCCTACAAGGAATGGGACATTTTCTTCTCAAAGCTTTTACACATATAGAATAAGAGTACGATAAATATTCATGTTCACTTTTTACTTCTCATATCTTTCTTTTGTTGCTTTAAGTAGAAACACGTACGCTTATTCTTCATATTGACCCTAATATGTGCATAACAATAGGGAGGTTGTCCGTGGTGAACTGGAAAAAAAGCCATAACACAATGTTTACTTGGAAAAAATTCATGACTTTGGTTTCTAGCTAACGAGTCGTAGAATTTTTTTTTAAGTGAATGTTGATCACATTTAATTCATCGTTATAAAATGTCTTAAAATAAATATATGTATTGAATGTGGATATCGCCATTTACCTTACCAAATTATTACCTATTTCATTGAAAATCTTGAAATCGCTGTGAATCAAATGCGATTTTTCTTGCGATATCCGAAATGGCTGGCTCTTTTCCAGACAGACCTTGTTCATCCCATATGGGTCATCGGTAATAAATAACTTGATCAAAAATTGTAGGATTTCCCTATGAGCCCCCAAAAGAATAAAGGAATAGGGTCAAGTTCATTGCCTGAGGTATCGATGAAACTGGACAATTTCTGGAACCACCCACACGTTAAACTCGACCTTATGTCACATTCTGTCCTCGTCGGGAGGCAATTAAGTAACTGCTTCAATTGCAGAAATATATACATAAATGCCTTAAAGATATCTTAGTTTTCCACACCTGTGAAATTTTCGTGGGTCCAGTTAATTATGCATAATTACTTGAACCAGTCGAAGGTGTTCATTAAACCAGAAGTTCTTGCCTTCAGTTTGGTTCCGTGTATTAAAAAAAATCAATCAGTTACTCAAAATGGTTAAAGAATATTATAAAAGTACGAAATATAAAAAAGGCAATTTCTATCATTTGGAACTGTTGCCAATTGGGATTCTTTTTTCTTTTTCAAATTTTTCCATTTGGAAGTCGCTTCCAAATTCGGAAAATTGAAACATTGACGACAGTGGACTCGCAACTGTGGGGGTGGGGTGGGGGTGGGTCAAAGAACAAAATCGAACTTCAAAATAGGCAGCCATGGTTTGGAACTGGTTTGTATTTTGCACCAGTTTTAGGTCAACTTCGCAAATCAGGCACTAGAAAATAAGGGTAAATATTTTTTAAGTTACAAAGGGCTAGATTTTTTTCATTCAAGATTTGCAACTCCTGCAAGAACGCAATTCTCGAACAGCCCTTTTGATCTACTGAAAGTGGTAATTATATAGTGTGATATATATATATATATATATATATATATAATGTGTGTGGTACAAATCAGGCTAGCGGTATAACATAATATGATTATATATCAATAATATAAACCAACATCTGAAATGTATTGGATTTATTTCATAGAGTGCTCGATACATACATTTTACTCATGGAGTTGAGTTGTTTTAGAGTAGAGCTGGAAATAAATAGTAGGTTGTGGATTTGCTACACAAACTAGCTCATGTTTTGGCCCTCTCTGGGCCTCTTCAGGTGAATGATTGTCTTCCCAATAAATAGACCCAAAAAAAACATAGACAATCATTCGCCTGAAGAGGCCAAGAGAGGGCCGAAACATGAGCTAGTTTGTGTAGCGAATCCACAACACACACACGTGTATGTGTATATATATATATATATATATATATCTTTTAGATTGAGAATATGATTATTTATTTGAAGCTTAGATCGAGAAAAACGTTTTGTGGACGTCATTATCTTATCAGTGCGTTGTATATTTACGCTTTTTAGAGCGTATAATACCTGAGAAATGGAATACCCAATTTCAGTCACCTTTTGGAAAATCTAGCCACTTTTAGCAGTTCAAAATAGCTGATCCAAAAGTAGCCATTCAAGTATTGCTGGTTTCATTTACAGCTAACTTGATAGTTAAAAAAGTGGAGCACGCTCCAAAAATCACATGAAAGCTAATAATTGATTTAAAAAAAAATTATATAGATATATTATCTAATGATCATAATATACTTTCTAATCATTTTCATTGTGTTAATTTCCGATCAATGCGTTATATAATAATAATTTTTGGAGCCTTTTGTATGAATTTTTCGAACATGCTTAACATTTCTGGAACCCTCGTATTATTTTTCGAATGTACTTGATTAGCATAATACCGATAAAGTTCACTGGAAATGAACAAATGAAAAAAATATTAGCCATTTTTTAGCAACAAAGGGAGATAACTTTTTGATATTTACACGTATTTTTAGTGTTTGGTTTGCCAGGATTACCCAGTTTTGGTTGCTAGATTTGTATCTGTGCACACTCTTCCCTTATTCTAATTCATTCAAATATTGATATAGAGAACTTGAACATTTTAATGGTCTGAACACTCGTGCGAAATGGCTGTCGATTCAAAAAGAAAAGCCTCTTGTCTCGATGGCAGCTTTTCAGATAAGACGTCTGTTTCAGTCTTTTTTTTTTGTTTTATTTTTTTTTTAAACCCCTGCCATAGAGCTGTAGTCTAACAGGATGTATGTCCCCTAACCAATATGAGAAAATTTGGAATAAATGTTGAAGAAGGTTGTTACTTTAGTTTTGTTTTTCTTTCCACACAATAAAGATGGGGACAAGTGTTTTGGACTCGTCTCTTTTATTAGGTTGGTTTATGTTGTGAAATCTTCATTCAAGTGAGAAAATGTGGAGTTGGGCATCTTTATTTTCTGACACCCTCTCTACCCCCTATCTACAGAATTTTGTTTTCATTTATTTCGTCCCCAGTCGCTTCAATCTCTTTTTCTATTGTTTTTTCTTTCATTCGTTTAACTATATTCTCTTTGGATTCGTCTTTCTTTCCTTTTTATTTGTCTCTTTCCTTTTTTATTTGTCTCTTTCCTTTTTTATTTGTCTCTTTCCTTTTTTATTTGTCTCTTTCCTTTTTTTATTTGTCTCTTTCCTTTTTTTATTTGTCTCTTTCCTTTTTTTATTTGTCTCTTTCCTTTTTTTATTTGTCTCTTTCCTTTTTTCATTTGTCTCTTTCCTTTTTTTATTTGTCTCTTTCCTTTTTTTTATTTGTCTCTTTCCTTTTTTATTTGTTTTTGATCTCTTTCCTTACCCTTCCCCCATATCCTCCACATAAAACAACTCTCCTTTTTATCGCTTTTTCTATTTTTCCTTTCTTCCTTTAAATCACCAAATACTCTTTACCTTAATTCCCCTATTTTTTTATCTGACCCCTTTGCACTTTAATTGGACACTCCACCCCCGCCTCCACCAGACTCTCAATCTTTTCTTTCCCTCCCCTCTTTCCGCACCATTTCTTCATCTCCTGCTCTCTCTTTCTCTCTCTCTCTCTTTCTGATTAGTCACAGACTTTCCTTAACTATTCACCCCTTCTCATCCAACATCGTTTCAATCACTTACTTTTTTTATTCTTTTGCAACGAAGCGATTGATTCACCTGAATAGGTTTCAGCTTCATATCTTTTTTTTTCTTCTTTTTATTAAATAACTTTCATTTTGTTCCCATCTCGTTTTTCTTCTCTTCAAAGAAGTCTGACAGGTCCACTTGCTTGATTTACCAACAAATACTTTTTGAAGATCAATGAATCGTATACCTGTCGCATAAGATGTTGTGAACTTAGTTTTTACTAAATGCTTCGCAAAATACATCCTTCTTACAGATCCGGCGTCTTTTAAGTGAAACGAAATTCATTGTACTGAACGCCGCCCTAACTGGCAGGGCAAGATAAATTGCTGTCAAAAAAGAAAAGAAAAAAGATTGTTAAAATGGATGGAATTCAGATTGTGTTTAATTTAATTTGTTTTTAAAAGGTGATATTTGTGACTTCTACAGTTTTTTTTAAAGATCTTGGAAAAATGTTCGAGTACGTACGCTTAACAGAAGATGAAGGAAGTGATTCTTCATCTTACTCTCAGCACATCTCTATAAATGATGCCAAAGTACGCCCTGTTCAAGATGGAAATCAGATAGTTAAATTGATTTGTTTTTATAAAAGTCTTATTTGTGACTTGGGTCTTTTTTAAAATAAATTTTCTTTCTCTATACGATCTTTGAAAAACACAGCTCAACAGAAAATGAACAATAAAGCCGGCACATATTTTTCCCTTATTTTAACATGAATATAAATTGTGCCCCCCCCCCAAATGAGGGGCGTTTTCCAAGAACTTTTATATAGTTTTTGATTGAAGCCATTCGACTTTGCTTGGGGTGTCTGTATAATGAAGTCCGTCTGGAGAAGGCCCGAAACAACTTGCTGTTCCCAGCTGACTAATGACGCCAATCACCTGTATAGTAGAATCTTCATAGACTTTCTCTTTCTTTAGTATGTGTGTGTGCATACATTCACACACACACTGTCATACATAGGTGAAATAAGGATCTTATACGATATTGACACCGTATTACGTAGGTACTTTGCAGAGCTTCATGCGATATTTGTACCGTACCTTCATCGACTGTCCTCAGGTTGATTGCGTCATCAAGCCTCTCGGGCCCGTCGCCAGGAGTTGGGGCCGATCCCCTCCTGGAAATCACTTGGGAAGCCCCCCCCCCAGTGAATATGATGTGAATTATTTTTAGTGTTCCAATTTTTTACAACATAAACAATTTGTATGACACATTGTCAGCGCTTGAAACTGCCTTGTCATGTGTTCAGCCATGACCAACTAAATTAACACAGACCTGCTTAAACATTTCGGGCATTTTCTTCGGCGTGTTTTTGATCATTTTCTTAGTGTCTCTTTGATGTTTTTAATATTTTGGGACTTTTGTGAGGGTTATTTCTAGAAAAATTCAACCCTCTTTATCTATTTAAAAACTTTTTTCAGCAACACTGAGCTCTTCTACTCGCGATTCCCAATGACTTAATGGATAGCTCACCCCCCTTACTTGTGCCCAGGCTTGCTTCAACTTGAGAGGTTGAATTGAACGAACAAGAAAATTGGTAGTTGAATTTGGTATGACCAATATTAAAAAAAAATTGATATTCTCGTATGTGTCTCTTTTCAGCGAGGCCGATCTTTGCAACTATAACTCTTGTGAAGTCATTTTTTTCTACCTCCAGAAGAGGTGGGAATTTGTAGTTAATGGCTGTACAGCTAGATGAAGTCAGTATTTTCTTATCTGAGCATTTTGAGCAATGCATGTTCCGGATTCTGTAGGTTTCCAATTGGCCAGCACATTTTCTATATTCTTTGTTCTTAATTAGTTTATTGTAGAATAACGATAAAAAGTACAGTAGATATTTAAGCCAGGAACGTCCAGTTGTGATTATCAAGGAATATGTGCCGTTGTGTGGGTTATTCATGTACTGTAACTGTGTACGCTTCGTTGCGCGGTCATTTTGTTTACAGTACGAGAAGCTTAAGATGATCTAGTTCTGTTCCATCCATGGCGTCCCGTTCTCTCATGATTTTTCAACTCCATTACAACCTTATGGGACCTTGGACGTATATGCAGACAGACGTTTAGCACGTTCGTTAATGAAATCTATCTCGATGCCTTCATTCATTGACAATTATACTTTAATACACGGAAGGAAAAACAAATTTCAAATCTTCTTTAAGATCGGCTGTTACATCATAGTTTGCATTTATAGTTGAGTGAATTTTTTGTTTTGTTTATAACTTTGAGAGTCATTATCATACCATCTTTTGTTTGGAAAATCGAATCCCTTCTTTCAATTCCTTATGTTGTCAGTACAATGTTTCGGCTGATTCATTGCCTTTTTCTTCACCTGGAAAGAAAGGGATGCATCTTTTGTGACGGGAACTGAACAACGGATCAGCCGAAATTTGTCAACTACTTCGAAGATGGGAAGAGATTCGATTGTTTTTTTTTATTTGGTTGGTTGGTTGGTTGAACGGCATATCAACCTTTGACGGGTTATTCAATGCCCAGAGTAAGGAGGGGAAGCTGATTAAAAAAGAATAGTGCCAAAGATGGCGCTGGAACCAAATGATAATAAAATAAGGGGACCAAAGATTGGGGTAAATTGTTTGTTGGGGGGGTGGGTGAATTCCTTTCTTTCGATCTGTCTGACTGTTTGACCTACTAGGAAATGGATTCCTGCCAACATATCTCTCTGGGTCATTGGAATATGCAAGCCGCTCTACCACACCAAGGCATTTATTTACGGAGTAGCATTTTTACTTGGACATTTTTGTCAATTTTGACACTGTCAACTCGACTTTTTATGCTTGTAAAATTTCATTAAGAAATCCCGAAAGTTTGATGTCAGGTTTTATCCCCAGAGATTAATTTGTCAGTTATCTAGCTGACAAAATATTACGAAACCTATCTATTTTATTACATACAATATATATTTACGCTTCCCTATAGTGTTTATGAATATATCACTCACTCTCTCATTCATATATATATATATATATATATATATATATATATATATATATATATATATATAACCTTGACATTTAAAAAAAATCATTTTTTGGACTTTGAAGCTTGTTTTATTTCCTTTTGTTGTAAATCGTTACGGCTACAAAGTTCATTGTTGTCTCAAACCTTTTATGATGATAGTTCCTCGAAAAGTATATCTAGTTCCTGGGGACCCTGCTTCCCCAGGCTGCCCTTCTCCAATGTACTTAGTGATGATCGAGACATTTCCTGATTCACGTCGTGCACCCAAAAAGCAAGGCTGAAAGAATTGCACATTCCAATAGAATTACTTCAAACAAACAAAAATAACTTTGAAAACTCGAACCGAATTTTTCAAAAATCTCTAATATTTCGACTCTTCCGCTATAGTTTTGTGCACGGACTTTCAGAAGGGCCGGTGCTCGAGCCCCACCCTGAATGTGGATGTTCTGCAGTCACTCCTATTTCGAATTGTCTATAATCCTGGGTGGATCATTTCTCCCTTGGGAGAGAGAAAAAAAAATTAAACTTGATTCGATTTATAAGTCCTATTTTACTCCCATACATTACATACCATGATACGGATTATATTTCCTCTACTCAAGTAGGAGGTAATAAATATCTCTCCCACTAACACATACGTACATACACAATGAAAAGATATCAAATGCATACAGTGTGTATGTATACATTGTGTGTGTACATACATTGTGTGTGTGTGTGTGTATACATTGTGTGTGTTTGTGTATACATATATAGTGTATACACTCATATAAATAGGTGAATTTTGTGTTTGAATTAAAAACTTATGACTGCGTGCATAAACATATTCACATGCGTAGATATATATAAAATCAATATGTATAGATATTAATGTGTGTGTGTTCTCAACTGACACCTGGAATGGTAATTCTAGCCGTTTCTTATCAGTGAATGTTATCTCATCTTCTGAAGTTTGAAAGGAGTGAAATTTTATGGCAAATATTATAAAATCTCATCCAGATCGGATAAATATTTCATTTCATCAAATTTCAGTAAAAGTATTTTTATTGCATCAAATATTATCAAAAGCCTGTGGGCCAATCTGTACGTGTGCCAGTGATGCTAATTGGTTTTCGAAACTAGGTATACGGTAAAGCTCTACCAAGGATTTATATTTGGGGATCACTGAGGAGTCCATCAGGTCCAAGGACGAGCGAAGTGAACCTGTGTAGCTGCCAGTTCCGGGGTACTATATGCCCCCATAGGTGACTTATAGAAAAATATGACCAATTTTGGGGCCGTTTCGAGACCTACACGAAACCCGGAAATCGAGTTGTAGGTATACGCCTACCCGCCCCATTTTCACCTCTAGTATATACCTACACACACAGGCTCCCATTAGGTGTTGCGCGTGTCTGCATTTATTAAACCTTACTTTTATATATTGATGTGTAAAATCTTTTTCGTATTTTATCTCTCTATCCTCTCACGCGCATGATGTAGGTGTTCTTTCTCCTGTGGCGGCCCCTGTCTACATATTAGAATAAGGGAAAACTACTTCACCCCCAGTGGGAAGGCCACGACCCCATCTCAGATTTTAGCTGTCTTGTCCAGGCTAACTAACTGTTGAACCGGGTGAAGATGTCTTTCCCCATTCTACAAGCATTATCAATCATTTGCTCTCAAAATACGTAACTAATATTCTTTTCTTTCTCTCGTCTTTTTTTTAATAAGAGACCGCACAAAATAGAAAGGAAATCTAGTTTAGGAAGCGAAGCTGGTTGAATAGATTTAAACAGTTTAATTATCTACCAGCCACAGGGACTTGGTTGATGTTGGGTTTTCATCTTTTTTTTTTTTTTTTTTTGTGCTACTTGACGAAGGTGGTCCCGATTGGAATCCAGCTGACATCACGCATATATGCAACCTGCCGAAAATTTATGAAAAGAAAATTTAACAATTTAATTCATTTGAAGCAATAATAGGATTTTACGCATATACAATTGTATTTCACCCGTGATTTTTCTTTCTTATTCACTCATCATTATTGTCGAGTGGGTACGGGTGTGAAATTTTCACTCGGAAATCCAATTGGGACCATCTTCGGTAAGTTGCGCCCTGTGTTTATATCTATAAACGTATTGAGTATTTTCACTCGTGCAAATCGTGGACTGTACTGAAGAGTTGGGTGCTTCGCTACTAACGGCCATAGCCGTAGTGGATGTAGGTTTTCTCTCCTATTCAACCAACTGGAGTCCGCAACACCACCTGCCTAATGAAATACCTTCAGTGTGTGTGTCCCTGTAGCAAGTATTTGAGGCTCCCTCAGAACAAAAGCCGCGTAACAGGCATTTGAATAGAGGTCTCCCGTCATCGTCTCTAGCCGAACACGGCTCTGTCGAACCCTCACAACCCCAACTGATGACCCAGTCAAGAGAGATCAGAAATGACTGGGCCAATGCGAGTAGTAAATCTCTCTTATAATAATTCCCCTCTCTGAGTTTCCTTATTTATTTCCTCTTTTTTTTCCTTGTCATTTTCCTCACCTTTTTTTTTTTTTGTAATTTTTCTCCCGGTCTCTCCCTTTCTCTCTCTCTCTCTCCTTTTCTCCCGGTCTCTCCCTTTCTCTCTCTCTCTCTCTCCTTTTCTCCCGGTCTCTCCCTTTCTCTCTCTCTCTCTCCTTTTCTCCCGGTCTCTCCCTTTCTCTCTCTCTCTCTCTCCTTTTCTCCCGGTCTCTCCCTTTCTCTCTCTCTCTCTCTCCTTTTCTCCCGGTCTCTCCCTTTCTCTCTCTCTCTCTCCTTTTCTCCCGGTCTCTCCCTTTCTCTCTCTCTCTCTCCTTTTCTCCCGGTCTCTCCCTTTCTCTCTCTCTCTCTCCTTTTCTCCCGGTCTCTCCCTTTCTCTCTCTCTCTCTCCTTTTCTCCCGGTCTCTCCCTTTCTCTCTCTCTCTCTCCTTTTCTCCCGGTCTCTCCCTTTCTCTCTCTCTCTCTCCTTTTCTCCCGGTCTCTCCCTTTCTCTCTCTCTCTCTCTCCTTTTCTCCCGGTCTCTCCCTTTCTCTCTCTCTCTCTCCTTTTCTCCCGGTCTCTCCCTTTCTCTCTCTCTCTCTCTCCTTTTCTCCCGGTCTCTCCCTTTCTCTCTCTCTCTCTCCTTTTCTCCCGGTCTCTCCCTTTCTCTCTCTCTCTCTCTCCTTTTCTCCCGGTCTCTCCCTTTCTCTCTCTCTCTCTCCTTTTCTCCCGGTCTCTCCCTTTCTCTCTCTCTCTCTCCTTTTCTCCCGGTCTCTCCCTTTCTCTCTCTCTCTCTCCTTTTCTCCCGGTCTCTCCCTTTCTCTCTCTCTCTCTCCTTTTCTCCCGGTCTCTCCCTTTCTCTCTCTCTCTCTCCTTTTCTCCCGGTCTCTCCCTTTCTCTCTCTCTCTCTCCTTTTCTCCCGGTCTCTCCCTTTCTCTCTCTCTCTCTCCTTTTCTCCCGGTCTCTCCCTTTCTCTCTCTCTCTCTCCTTTTCTCCCGGTCTCTCCCTTTCTCTCTCTCTCTCTCCTTTTCTCCCGGTCTCTCCCTTTCTCTCTCTCTCTCTCCTTTTCTCCCGGTCTCTCCCTTTCTCTCTCTCTCTCTCTCCTTTTCTCCCGGTCTCTCCCTTTCTCTCTCTCTCTCTCCTTTTCTCCCGGTCTCTCCCTTTCTCTCTCTCTCTCTCTCCTTTTCTCCCGGTCTCTCCCTTTCTCTCTCTCTCTCTCCTTTTCTCCCGGTCTCTCCCTTTCTCTCTCTCTCTCTCTCCTTTTCTCCCGGTCTCTCCCTTTCTCTCTCTCTCTCTCTCCTTTTCTCCCGGTCTCTCCCTTTCTCTCTCTCTCTCTCCTTTTCTCCCGGTCTCTCCCTTTCTCTCTCTCTCTCTCTCTCCTTTTCTCCCCGTCCGACACTGTATATTCCTTTCTCTTTTCTCTCTCTCTTTCTCTTCTTCGTCCTTTCTTTCCTTCTATGTATCCAGCAGTTTATCTCCTTTTTCTCTTTCCGATTTTCATTCAGCCAACTTCGATTTTCCTTCTTCCGCCTCGTGTTTCTCTCCTTCCTTCATCTTGACATCCCCCCCCCCAAGTTTTTTTTTTTTTTTTTACATGTCTATCATTCTTTTCCGAACCAACCAATCAAGGTACCAACATCCTCATACTCTCAACACATCTCTCTATCAGAAGACCAAACACCATCATAATAACCATCATAAGCCTGTACCAAGTTAGTCTACCACCGATTTAAATTGAAAATCTTTACCGTAGCATCGTAACACACAAACCCAAGTGTCCCTACCACTTCACGCACTTGTTATCAACTTTACCAGCAGCAGCAACAAGAGGGAAGGCGAGGCGGCGGTAGAGACGGGGAGGGGACGGGCATCAACCACCGACCCCGGTAGTCACTCACCACTTGTTAGAATGTCCTGAACGCTTTATGACAACTACAACTTTTTACCTCGAAATAAAGTTTTGAAAAAAAAACTTTTATTCAAGTGTGCGTGTGTGGGGATAACATCGTGCACATTTCAAACTGGAATCTATCTTACCAAATCGACAGAGGCATTGTGGAACAAACTCCATTGGGGGAAAATACACAATCATTTTATTGAAAAATGAAAAAGAAAACCAGCGTTGAAAAATACAGAATCAACTGATTATTTTTTTTAACATGTAGAGCTCAAAAAAAGTTGATACGACGCTTCAAAAGCAAAAATAAAACAAAAGGAAAAAAAGTCAAAATAAATATGTGGAAAAGTAAGATTTATCTATCGATTTTATGGATAGGATTGCTCTGTAAGTATAAGTTTCTTTCTTTACAAGTTTTTTCCTTTCTTTTTGTATCTTGCTCTTCCGCTGAAAAAATTGTTTAAAATCTTTTCCTTTTTTTTCCTATAAGGAAAACAAACATTGTTGCTTTTATTGAAGTATTTCTGCTTCAAACTTCGTTTTTATTATTTGTAGATTCACTAGTTCAAAACTATGCGTTAGTATAATAATTTTAAGCGAACTTGAGTGGGTTTTATGTAAATCGTTCACATTTTCTGTTACTTTCCTTGGTTATGTGCATGTAGATCACCTAATTATTGACAGCTTCTGATGTATAGGAAAGTTGTTTTGGCATTTAAAGTTGCATTGGTCAAAATTCGACATGCCTGTATTATTGACAATTTCTGTTGGATTTCTTGAAAGCATGTATATATTCAACTTGATTATCTATCGACGCTTAAAAAAATAACTTAACACACGTACCGATTAAACAGGTACGCTAAACGCATACAAGTCGACATGACATGATTATATAAATTTTTATCTGCGAATTGTATCCCATTGTTCATTCAGTATATTTTGTTTTTATCACTTTATTCTGTTTGGAAGAATTACTAACTCCTGTAAGTACTCTAATCAGTTGCCACAGTGACAGATATCTTCTGCCATTAAACCTTCCTTTCTGGCTTGTTATTTCTGTTTATTGTTCAACGAAATCCATTTTGAATTGGAGAGAGCAGATTAAGTTAAACCGACTGGGAATGTAATTGAGTTATAATATTATTTTAATTTTAATTTCTTTTAGTGTGAAAAAGAAAATTATCCAATTCTCTGGAGTTTTTATTTCTTTTTTTCTTTTTTGCTTCTTTTTAAATTAATTCATGTTTTTTGCAAGAGATTTATTGTAAAATGAAATTAATTTGATTAGTTTATTCTGATACGGAATAAATCAAAGGATGTTATCATATGTGAAGTGTAGCTAGAGCATCTTTTGGAAACGTTAGCTGGATCAATTGTTTGAGTTCAGAGATACTTCTTTTTCTTTTTTCTGAATAAAACATTCCTTTACACATGCTTGTGATTAAAGATTGATCAGGGAAGTTCAGAGGTTTAAATAATGGATATCATATGTGACTGATCTTTATTGGATGAAGTATATAGTTGTACATTGTGTGAAAACCAACTAAAATTAAGATGAAAGTAGGAAACAAGTCAAATTTGATTTAAAAAAAAAAAAATGAGATAGATATTAATAATCCCATGTTCATGTGTAAAGAAAAACAAACAAAAAAAAAAGAAAACGATCCGTGTGTGTTTAAATTCTAATTCATAGCTGAATTCACTATTTTATACTTCTAGTGAAGTTGATTGTGGGATGTTCTATAATAGATGGGAGCGTTTAATGTATTTCTGCTGTGTGAGATGCTATAGTCAAATGGATATGAATTGCTTTGTTTTATATATATATATATATATATATATATATATATATATATATATATATATATATATATATATATAATGTGTGTGTGTGAGGCAGATATTCAGTTTTGTTGGTACTAATCAGTTTCACGTAACCATCATGATCAATGGCTCTGTTGATCCCAATGGCTTTATGAAACTGATTAGTAATTACAAAACTGTAAATATCTATCAACTTACACTCAATTTTGAAATAGTGAACATTATAATTATACATGGTTGATAGTTTCTTATGTGAAAGTAATGTTTGAAGCCACTTGTTTCATAATTGTACACTTATATTTAGAAATGAAGGCCACTTTTATCAGATTCTTGAAGTGGAAAAGGCAGTGGCTTTTTTTTCTTCCTTTTCCTCGTTTTCTCCACTAACGATTTGAACATTTCAAAAACTTTTTGCCTGAATTTCTTAGGTGAGGAATTATCATTATTATAAGCTGATTTCCTTGGATTAGTGTCCTCATCTTGGTTGTTTTAGTCACAATGTTGCGGCTGCTGTTCCTTCTGGCCTTCTCGTGGAGAATAAATTGATACAAGATATCCTCTGGTACGAACAGTAGGATGAGAATAACCTACTCTTGTGTATTGAATTAACGGTTTGAAGAAAAATTTCCAGAATGTCACTGACCATGGAAGACACCTGAAAAAGGTCAGAGGGTACAACATCTGAAGAGTTATGACTATGACAACCTTAATGTATGATAATTTCTCTTTTGATCTTGGAGAAAGGACTTTCTCCCCGCGTCCCTCTCCAGGTCAATGATGAATACCTACACAGATGTGTCTGTACGATCCAAATAGTTTGTCCCTCTTGAACGAATTATCTTTTATTTTTGCTACTGTTCATCTTCATCTTAAAAGTTGTTGCTTTTTATCACAACTAAACTTGGGCCGGTTCGTGTTCAGCAGTGTGTAAATGAATTAAGTGCGGATCGGAATAGAGAAAAAGTTCCAGGTTGAGAATCAAACTCCTAACCCTATCTACCAGAGGCTGGCTCATTTAAATTGCAACTGCTCTTAACCACTGAGCTATAGGAACTCCATGGCAAGTGCTAGTTCAAATGAAACCTTCAAACTCATTCCTTTACCTAATCTCTTCTGCGTCACGTCTTCACGAACTGATCGTTCAAATCTATTCTAATTTTTTTTTTATAAGATTAAGTATTGTAAATCATTATCATTTAAAAACAATTTTTTTGATACTATTTACCTTCATCGTAATTGTTGCTTTTTACAACTAAACCCTAGCCAGTTCCTGCATTGAATAAACAAATCTTTGTACCCATTTTTCTTTATTGATTGGACCTGAACAATAAAAGTACTTTTGACATAGGTCCACTCCCAGAGGTCCTGAAATGTCTGTTCCTGATTCTGCTCATCTCCTTTGTGCTCTGCTAACAAAAAATTCAGCACACTATTTTTATTCTTAATTTTAGAAAGTCATGAATTTATGGTTCAAACAATTCTGGTGTTATTTTCATCTAGGTAACTTAATTTACGGGGTAAAAAGAAGTATCAACGGATGGTGGTGATTCATAATTTCCCTTGGAATGCTAGTTTTGACCGGTTTCTACCCTCATCTTGAATTTGTCGCTTTTCTTGTTTTTTTTCACAACTCTGACTGAGAGTGTAATTCTACGGCAACAAGTAAACTCTGGGATCAGTAAGTTTCACCGCCATTGCTTTGTAGACAACTGGGCAAAAAGTTTATCCTGCCTCTGTCGATGACTTCAATTCCAATGAGTTCAGTGCATTTGAATTTTGAGGTTATATTTTCAAGCTGATTCCAGTCATGCATTCACAAACTTTGAAAGTTATTAAGTGCACATAATCTTGGCGCCCTTGAAAAAGAATGTGGAGTGCTAAAGGTTATGAAAAAAAAAACAGAACAAATGAAGGCACTTGATTATTTTTAGTTGGATTTCTCATCGTCCCATGAGAAACTCTTCTTTCTCAGCTATTTTATTACGATTTTGAACAATTGCTAAACACATTCTCCAACGCACACACACTCGTACACAACCGCACAATACTTTTATGTAAGCTCTCACAAATACGCACACACCCAGGTGTGAGTACATGCGTAAGTTCACATTGCAAGAAAGTTGAATACAATTGTAAGTGTTGTGTATTAATGCGTTATATGCATTGCTCACGTACGGACGTGTTCACACACTTTTTTTTTTTTTCTTTTAGGTCTTTTGTTTTGAAACTTCTTAATAGGGAATATAGGTGCAGTAGTAAATGTTTTTATCCATTTATAAATGTTCAGTCGTCAATGTAAAACTCTTGAGACTAAGTATCTGTCTTTACTTATATAACTCATTGGAATGCATCAGAACTATGTTGTGAAAATTCACGTTTCATACAATATTTATTCATGTATAGTATATACATTAGTTGTGCGTATACTTTTTTCTCTCTGTGTCTACATCAACATATCTCCCTCTCTTTCTCTCTGTGTCTACATCAACATATCTCCCTCTCTTTCTCTCTGTGTCTACATCAACATATCTCCCTCTCTTTCTCTCTGTGTCTACATCAACATATCTCCCTCTCTTTCTCTCTGTGTCTACATCAACATATCTCCCTCTCTTTCTCTCTGTGTCTACATCAACATATCTCCCTCTCTTTCTCTCTGTGTCTACATCAACATATCTCCCTCTCTTTCTCTCTGTATCTACATCTTTTATCTTTTTTTTTTTCCCTCCAACTATCCCCAAATATTTTCCAGAAAAATCTGAAATTTTATCAATGATTCAAACAGTTATCCAAATGGCAAATTGATACTTAACTTTGAAAAAACAGAGATTGTTTATAATCAGATGCAAATAAAACTTGAAAAAGAAAACTTCTTTAAAACTTGTTTACAAGAGCCCCGTCCAAGGAGACTTCAGGAAATGAAAGCATTTAGATGTTCACAATAACTTATGAGAAGTCGGCTCCAAGGAACATGTGAAAATTATAGGATGGGATGTACAATGTGAATTGTATAAACACTGTCAATCCTATCATTCCATTCTTTTAAAACAAGGGCATTTGCTGCTTTTCATCTTGGGTGTGCTGTGTGCTATGGATGGACAAAAATGTCAAGATATTTTGGTATCTAAAAAAAACAATCTACAGTTGAAGCCTTTTTGGCACAATTATCAGTGGATATTCCCTTTTTGTTTTCTTTTTTTTTTTCATTTCTCTTACTTTGAATCAGACCGTAATCCTACAGAAATGATAGAACTGTGCAATCAGAAAACAAAGAGAAAGCCCATGGTGAAAATTGAACTCGCATCCTGTAGCAAGAGGTTTAGTGTACACCTGGCTGCTTTTAACCAGTAGGCCACAGGGACTTGATAGCTAAGCTGAAGCTGATTTTACACCTTAAACCTAACCCACTCTGGCTAGAGGGTGTGATATTATCACCGTGGGCTTGCTTTTTCAATTTCACGGTTTGATTGTCACTGTAGGATGACGGCCCGATTCAGAGTTGTGATAAAAAGTAACTGAAAGATAGGATGAAGATAAAGGGTAGTCAAAATTAATAATGTTGCAATACTTCTTCCAGAAATGAATTTGGAAAAAAAATTAAAAATATTGTATTAGGTTGGATAAGTTCATTTATTTTATAGAATTATTTCTACAGTATGAACTGATCTGTGGAAAAGAAATTTTGAATTGGGTTGAGATTTTTTTTTTTTTTGTTGGGTTGAATTTTGAAAAATTATGCCTGTCAATGAGATATACATATACATATATATATATATATATATATATATATATATATATATATATATATATATATATATATATATATATATATTACTGGAATATACCCATCTGAAATGCCTGGGTTATTCATGTATGGATCAGCACGAAGGAGCTTGAAGCAATATTATTAGGTAATTTATTTTTTAACTAATCATCCTAATTTTAAGGTTTTATAATGTCTCACCTTTTCATGAGTTGTTCTAATGTGTGATGATCAAACCTGAAGTCATTTTGTACAGGTGTCTCCTATTACAACATAGATGTTGGAGTTCAAGTAAAAGCCAACCCCGTTATAACTGAGCTGCTAGATTATTATTTTGGGGACCACCATCCACTTGCATTATAACACAACTGCACAGGTCATTATCACGTGGATAATTACAGAAATCTTCCTCCATTTTCTTGTTTGCTATCCAAACGATAACTGTTTTAAATTGTATTAACATTGCAATAAAAAGTACCTAGAGGTAAGATAAAATATAAGATCTAATTTTATGATGGACTTTTTTCTTTATTTTTCTTTTCACTTTTCCCTGTCATCTTTCTCAGTCTGTAACAATGGAGTCTTTCATTCAGAGAAAATGATTTTGCTGATGAAAATATCTCTTACACACCATTTGAAAAAATGGACTCTTCCACTGTGAGTCCTGTCATATTTCTTTTCTAAAAAAAAATAAAAAAATCTCAGAAATTTGAATATCACTGGAAGTTTAATGATAATAATCCATAAAAACTTTTTTTTTAATGACTTTTATCTTGTCAAAATACAGTGTTTTTTTTAAATATTTATTTATTTTAAATACAATGGCAAACCTTTGAGAACAGCTTTCTCAAGGGGTGATGAGAAAGTACTTGTTTAGTGGTTCGACAAGATTTCTGTTAAAACTGAAAAGTGTACCTGTTACTCAATCAAGGAGGTGTACTGAACAAAAATTGAATTTATCTTGAAAAAATATTGGTATCTATTTTAAATTTCATAGTTGGAGATTTTATTTCTATCTTGCCCAAATATCGACTTTCCTATTGAACAGAATGTAAAGTGTATACCAAACTTACCAACTTACACTAGATATTTGGTTTCTAGTCTTGCTTATATATATATATATATATATATATATATATATATATATATATATATATATCTGATAGTTCAACTACTTCGATACCGTGTGATCCTGAAATGGATACTATCTCTCTCTCTAATATCAAATGGATTAAAGAATCATCCTTGTGTAATTCCATATGTTGATAAATTATCTGGCATGACCAGAAGTGAATCATTTTTTGCTATTAATTCTTATAAAAATTCTTGTTTCTTTTGGCTTGAATTCTAAAAATATTATGGAGTAGGGTTGGCAGATTTAGTCTGGGAAGGAGATAATCCGACCTTTATCTCAGACACTTAACCAAACACAGGTATCGGAAAAGCATTAAATTTAGAAATCGAGTGAAAGCAGAGGCAGAGGTTCATATCTGCCTTTTGACACTGTCCAGCATCAAGAGAAAGTATATGGCTGGTCCGTTAGTATGCTCTCTTCCATCTGAATGTATAAAGATATTAAATAACCAGATGGATTTGGCTCAACAAATCATAATGGTGAATGATCTTGGCGTGATTTTCTATTATTTATGTTTAAAGAAAGTGCTGGTGAAACTTTCTTCTGAATGTTCACAATATGAAACAATAAATTTGATAGATTAAGAAAAATGGCTTCTTCTTAGTGTTTTCCTCAAATCCCTTCTTACCTGTTCGTATTTAAAAGGAAACTAGTCCTCTAATTAGGTTATTCACAGTAGGGAGTTGAAAGAACAATGAATGGGTTTATGGAGAAGGTATTAATTTAAGTGGTTGACCTAAATAAAAAGCAGAAGAAAATACAAAGAAATGCTTAATGCCTTTTAAGCAATTGGATTTAACAGGACTGGATGAAGAAGGTAGAAAAGAAAAGATAATAAGATGACTCAAAGCAAACGTTTTTTTTATAACACCAGTGTCTTCTCTCCACCTTTTTCATGTCATCAGTTAACTATTAATTATTATCATAGAAAAGATGATGAAAAACCTCCCTTAGTTTTTGAAACTTAAACACCAGTCAAAATATTTCATGTACAATTATTAAACCCTTATAGCTTATTATGAGAAAAAATATTAAATATTCTCACAAAGGACTCAAAAAAAACTTAATCTGTATGTTCATAAGTAAACCTCTCGCACCTTTTCTATGCTAAGGTGAATTGTGATATGTTAAGGCTGTATTTTATATCAAAGATGACTCCAATCTACTTTATTAATAAAAACTTTAAAACGATAAATTTCTCCACTAATGAAAAATTTGATAGTTCTATTTCAGGCATTTCTTTTGCACGTGTGTGTGTAATAGAGAGATTCTTCATCCCAATCCAAAGAAAGTTTCACATGACTTTACCTAAACTTTCAGGATTTGGTGGGAGAGGCTCCTAAGAGGTTATCCCAGGGGTGTATCATGATAGATGTCTTACTTTTGGAAATTGACCAATGTGAAATTTTCTGTTTTGGAGAATAACTACCCTGTATGTAATTTCATCCTATGGAAAGTAGCCAACATTTTTTTTCTCATAGCCAGATGTTGTATCATTTATTTATAAAATGATTGCAAAACATTTATTAGTTTAGTAATCGGAAATCAACATAAATGGGGGACTTGGTTTGGGTGATTTTTACATTTAATTTCAACGTTCAATTTTTAAAGATTTTTCATTATCTCAAAAAAACATTAGCATAAGTCTACAGCAATGGCTCTCAATATTTTTTTTTTCTTTTTTCCCCTGTGGACCAATTAATGTTCTCAAAATATATGTGCACACCCCTAAAGAGTTCATGTTAAGCAATTATAGTAAGAATAAGTCATCACTAATTTTCTGAAACTACATTCATTTCTAAATGATTTTCCTTTAGCGGATTTCTTACATTTTGCACTTAGAGAAATATTGGTCTATAAACTTTACAATAATCCTTTTATTTGGCCAAACATAACAAAACCTCGACATAGAGTTACTGCATTAAATTAAATTAAACATTAAATTAGCCAACAGTTTGGATGGGATTTGTTTCAGAATATAACAGCATAGTTCAGTGGTTCCCAATCTTTTCATTACTCATTTTATTTAAATGAATTTTCTTATAGATCCCAGGTTTTTGAAAGGTCTGCCGACTCAACAAGCTCACTGCCCCCAGTAATACTTCTGTGGATATCCAGGTATCTCTCAACCCTAGGTTGGGAACGGCTGATTTCAATAAAAATCACTTTCTTTTGATTTAAAGTAGCCCTGCACTTTCTTTCCTCCATCTCAGAAGAGCTCTTTTCAGTTTTATACCTAACATCTTTGTGGAGTGTAAATTACTTAGGAAATATTGGTCTCGGATAAATGAATGGCCACTAATGACTCTTTTGTATCTTTTTCCAGGGGCACATAGTAAATACCCTACTTGTTTTATATACGTTTCAATTCTTTCTCACCAACTCATGATTTACGGTTATTAAATTCTTGTCATATTCACGTATGCATGGTTGCCTATGGACGAATTCATGCCTTCTTCATTCACTCCAGTCATAGATTAGTAAAATTCTTATCACTCAAAACTCTGTCCTTTTCTTCTAGGTCCTGCTAATGCCATTTCTGTGAAAAAAAACCAAATTGAATACCATTTAACTCTTACCTTCCTGCACTGAACAGCCTCATACTTTATTCTCAGTGCTTTTATGATGTGGACAAACCTCTGAACTAATGATATCTTAGATATGATCACTTTTCTAGAGATGGTTGTTAGACACTTCATATAATCGCTTTCTGTAAATCCTGATGACTTAAGGACAGAAATGATGAGTTGAATACAAAATGAAATACTACATACAAAATGGATTTTTTGGGGCTTTCTTTTTTTTTTTTTTGTATCATTTGAATATACTTCAAGTAAACTTTTTTGATAACAGTTGATTGCAAGATTAAGCCATTTTCAATTCAGTTGAGGTGGAATTAAACTGAGAAAATCGGTAGGTATGTTTGGTTTAACAGATATCAGTAATTGTAAGAAAAATATTGATTTTCATGGATATGACCATCTTTTCACTCAGGTTGTTCGACACGTTCGCTTTTCTTGCCAAGAAGAAACTTCTAATACCAGTGGAGCTCTGAATTTGTAATCTATGGCTGTCCGCTAGTTTTACTGTAGATAGAAATCTGGACTTCTCAGGGCATTTTTGTCAGTATCCACTAGATGTATATTGTTCTGCATTCTATAGACTTCCAAGAAATTGAACTAGATATATTGAGCTGTTTTGTAATATGTAGGTTTTTGACTGATTTTTTACCTACTTTGAGAATCTTGCTATCACTATTGATATACACCAGTTGTTGCAGTCTGTTCAGTAAATGTAGATATTTACTAAGGTTGACACTCTCTTATTAGGGCATTAAGTGAGGATTGAACTCTCTATCAATGGCCTGGAAGAGTAGCTTGTCAACCAAATGTCATAGTATATTTATACCCTGTGGTGTTCGTAAAAATTTTCAATCGGGATATTGATTAGGAAAAATGACCACGATGCTTGCTCATAGGTTTCCACAAGTTTTCATCATTGTAATCATCAGCCTCTAACGTCAGATGTTGGGCATAGATCTTACCCAAGCTCTGCCAGACCCCTAGATTGTAGCGTTATGGGACCAGTACCCTCTGAATTTATTTAATTTGTCATGCCATCTTATTTCTTGCCAGCCACGATTTCACATACTATTTCTGGAGATCCATAGCAGTGGTTGTCTGTCATTCTTGCAACATGACTAGCCCATTGCCATAACATTCCTTCACAAGGTCTTTCACTTAAGCCACCGCTGGACTGGTTCCATTCCCTTGTTTTATGGGAATATAGAGGAAGTTCCCCTCTTGTTGTCACTTATGTATGTCATATTGTATTGTGACATTTAAGTTGGTGCAGGATATCATATCCTGCGTGATGTCAGTTGTCATTTGTTCCGTTTTGAGGCTGGTCTATTCAATCTGTCCCGAAGCGTAGCCTCACTCTGCTTTGTTCACCCTAAAGTGACATTTTTGTCAATTAACAACGGACATCTCTCTCTCTTGGCTTTCCAGTAGAGTCTAATTATTATCCCTCTTACTAAGTACCCCTCTGTAATCCACTCCTCCAGACTTTCTGGTGGGGGGGGGGGGATTGTAGCCATTGCTGGAGACTTGTGTAGTTGAATACTCTTCATCCCCTGCTTCCCTACTGATAGAAAGCAACACTGGACATAATTTATTATATATTTGGTTTTCTTTGCTTGGGTAATATATATATATATATATATATATATAATTTATCTATTATTTTATTTTTGTTAATAACCCTCTGTCACTCTGCCAATCTCGAGAAAGGGCAAGGGAACCTTTTTGATATCTGATAAATATTGTTAGTCAACCCCAGTTAAGTGATCTTGGGGTGATATGTAGACTCGTGTGTAAGGTCTGACATTGTATTTCTGTTTCTGAAATACCAATGCCTAAAGGTGAATCAAACCATGTCAGTTTGGGATAACAATGGCCGGGGCTGGAGTTGACATTTTTACACAATTAATTCATCTTTGTAATAAAATCTGTTTAATTGTACCCTGTTTACAGTATCTTATTTTAGTTCAACTGAATAATCTGGCTTACAACAGCATTTATGGAATCCTTATTAACCTTCATTGGGAATAATTGTAGGTAAGATTTTCCAGATAACAGAAATGGACTATTACAATGTTTGATACTGTCAAAAGTAAGTTTTGGGAAGGGTCATTAACATTCAAAGTTCATGTTGTGTCACTGTGTTTGGATGATCCATTCTATGGCCTAGAACATCTACGACCATGTTTCACTACCCGGAAAACTGTTCGAAATCTGTTTTTTGTTTTTTTTTTAAATTTTTTCCAAGTTGTGAATCAATTATGTTCATGTTTTCTTACCTCAGTCGATTGAAGATTTGTGAACTGTTTTTTTTTGCAAGCCTTTGTGTAATGTAGATCCATAGAGTCTTGTCACATTTTAAGATATCTTGGTTGATTTCAGTTATAACTCGAAATACAGTAGATATCACTAATGTATTAAAAAGAGTTGAAGGCCTGTACCATTTGGATTTAGTAAGCTTTCTTTAAGAAGAATATTGAGAGCACAATGCTGAAAGAATCCTTTTATAACACGCATATGGGCAACCACTGGCCTGCAGATTTGCCCTTTGGCAGCATTTCTTTGTGGCCAGTTTAGCCATTTATTTAAAATCTTTTTCATATTTCTTTAAGTCAATATTCTAATTTATATTGTAAAATTACTAAATTTTTGGCTTGACAAATAAATATTGTAATTCATGTTTGTCTGAAATGGTACACTTTCTGTAATATGATCTTCCCTTTTTGAAAGTGATTTCATAGCCTGAATAAAGATGGAAAATATCTTAATGTGGCCTTTTAGATCAAAAACGTTGCCCATGCCTGGTATTGTAGAATTTGAAACAGTCATTTTCTCGATGAATACTCTTTGCATGTTTGAGTCATTTGCTTTTAGCACCCAGCCAGAATAATGTAAAAACCTTGGAAATATATTTAAAACAAATATCTCTTGTAATTGTTTTTTAGTTTTGTTTTTGGCGGAGGTCTGTTCTTGAGGCATTTATAATAGAGTTAATGATTAATTAATATGAGCATAAATTAGTTTGTGAAAGAAAATTGCTTTATATAATTTCTTTCTGTTAGAAACCAAAAGGGAGACTTTTGTCAGTATGGGTGTTTTGGGGTGTATTTAATTAATCTTACCCGGCCAAAAACCAGTTCTACTTATACTAATTATTTGCTTTTCTTGCTTTGGCAATGTATCATGGTATATGAAATGACATATACTGTATATTAGGTTCATTAAAAAAAATGATTATTTTTTAAATTGTATATAGTAACTTTTTTCAATTACTGTGTGTTAAGAAGAAAATTATCCGATATATAGAAATGTTTTTAAATCTTATGAAGCCATTTTTGAAATTTCCTAAACCTAGCTGAGTGTGGTACAAGTCGAAATGAGGGGTAATGATAGTAGGGTCATGCTTTGAAAATCAGCATTCAAAATACTGGTTTTTACTTGGGCTTGAACATTCAGCTGCTGGTACCAATAGGAAGCATGTAACTATCCAACCCAACAAGTTGGCACGCTTCACAAAACTATTCTTAATGCTACTAAAATACTTTGAAATCTGAGAAATACATTCACATTTTTAGTTATTCGTCAAACAAAAAAATCAGAATTTAAAACTAATGGCAGAAACGAAATGTGTGCTCATTTCTAGAAATTTTCCATTGCCCAAAAGTGGTCTTGTACACTCTTTCATTTCAGACATTTCATTAGGTCTCCACTCTATTTACGTAGGTGTTTCTCAAGTGCAAAATAGTCCATATAAATTCAGTCTTAATGTTTCAGCAAGACTAACCATTTATTGCACTTGGCTCCAAGTTTTTTTGTCTCACTTGAACTGCTTATGACAGAATGGAGAAAAGAATTGCCTATACAATTGAGAGATAGTACAGCAGTCCCCCTTTTTATAATATAGGTATTAGGGTCTAAGCGAGCCAATGACATTATAGCTGAACAGTAAATAACTGTTGAATGGAAATGAATAATAACTGTGGGCAATTTATAGGTGAAAGTTGGAAAACCTCATCTTTTGAATGAAAACCGAGTGAGATTGAACAAATGAAGAAAGGCATTCTTTAATGATTATTTTTTATGAAATATTGTCTCAATAACTACAAAATCTTTACGAAGTATACAAAATTTCAGTATTCAAAAATGAAATATTTAAATCAATGACATCCACCAGTAGTTCCTGAAAACTCTCGGGACACACATTTGCAATATTTATTCAAAACTATTTTTCAACAGATATTTCTAATAATTTGTCACTTTGTAAAAGAACTGAAAACATAAATTGAAATAAAACTCTCAACCACAGTTGATAATTGTACAACCTAGCATCAAAATTTGAAGGAATGAAAATGGTCAGATTAAATTCCGTTTATCACATCACTGGCATTTTCTACTATAAAAGAAACATCTGGAGTATTTTTTTAAAAAAAACAAAAAGAAAAAAAATTTAGAAGCATCTAAATTCTGGAGAAATTGATCTTGATAAACCTGTCAATAAAAAGGCCCAAAAGGGTTTTTAAAAAAGAAGCAGGCTGTTTTTCTACCCCCCCTCCAAAAAAAACATTTTTAGGAGTGTAGTGATGCCAGTTTTCAAGTCTGTAGACAAAATGGTATGGTCAGGAGCACAGGGACACATAATCGATTACCTGCATATAGAAAAAAAAGAATCCATTGCCATGTTTGATGGCTACGGTCATTCAATTACATATAAAGAAGTACATTTGTTCATATTTAATACAGTCATATGAAGTTCTCTTTTAAATATTTTATATTAATGGGCGAACATTTATAAGCTGATCTGAGCTCTTAAGACTCATTGAAATGAAAGAAGTTGGAATAGAACCCCTTTTTATTCAGTTTCCAAAAACAAATAGTTAATCTGTTCATTCTCTTATTGCAGAGATTAATTGAAACTCTTTAGTCATGGAGTGTTATTTAGGAAAACTAATCAAAAGTCAATTACGAGTGCCAGAACAAGTTCAGCGGTAAACGAAGGTGTTGTTTTCATCACAAAATCAAAGAAATAATGTCTAACGCACCATGTAATTATATGTTAATTAATTGCAAATTGAAGAAATGTAATCTTTTGGTTGGATTAAGTCTTTTGATGAAATCCTGGGGTATTTTCACGGTTTTCTGGATGAGTGAGTGATAATGTTGGCAAAAATATTGGGGTTCATCACCCATCCGCTTTATATCGCAAACCACACAATATCCTGTACTGTTAAAAAGCACAATCAAATGAGTTTCTGTGAAAAATTTTCAAATCCATGGATTTGAGTTCAGTGAAGACTGTTCTAAACTGAAGAAAGTGTTGGGCTGCACAGTCTCTGCCTAAATTTGGTCGTCTCAGCAAAATTGTTGGTAAAACCAAATTTGTTCAAGATGTTCTTGTTAATCCATCCATAACTCTCTGAAAGTGTTATGGATTTCAGTGGCTTAAGTTGAAATTGAGTTAATCATTAATACAATTTATAGAAGTGTTGTGTGGCACAGCACAGTAATTGGCACAGAAAATGGAATAGGTTGGCTGTTAAAATTTTGTGTTAAATTTGCATTGGCAGATATCTTAACATTTTCTGTTTCTGATTTGATTGTGCAATGTAGACTTTTACAAGGCCTTTTGTAATATCTTAACAAAAAAAACACAATACTCCACCCAGACTTATTTGCCATGGTTACAAGATTTTAGATTCAAGGTGTGCTATTTAATGCAAAACTTACTCATTTCAGAAAGGTTTGTGAATAACAATTACCTCAAAAAAGTTTTCCTCAGTCGGGTGTAAAATTTTGCATATGTAAATTTGTTAATCTCTTAGGCTTAGTATCTTATCAGTGACTAACAAAAATGCTAGATTGTGGAAGCAAAGTCAAGTTTTATTGCATATGAATATAGCTTACATTATGTAATGTTGGGAAGAATATTAGGGTTCACTTGATAGGTTGGGGTTTTTTTGTTTTTTTTCTAATGATGACATAACTGTTTTAATTTTGCATTAATGACCAACTATTTAAGCCTATTCTTCTTCTGGCCACCGATCCCTTAAGAGTTCTTCTCTGGGATACAAAATGAACTGATAGAAATCCATCTAATTTTATTTCAATCCATGGTTTCTTTCAAATGTGCCAGGGGCATCAAGGGGGTCATATGGCCCCTTGTTTAATCCTTAGATTAGTCTTCCACCTCTGCAATTGCAATCATCTCATTCTAGAGCACTATCTTGGGCAGTGTTGCCAATTTAGTGCTTTTTGCACTATATTTTGCACGTTTCTTGTTTGAGCAGTGCAAAAATTCAACAACCACCATTTTCTGGCAATTTTAGCCGATATTTAGCTATTAGAAATGGCTTACAGTATTTATCTATTTATTTATTTATCTGTTTTTTATTTATTTTTTATGCTTTTTGAGGTCTATTTAGCACAAATTTTTTGTGCTTGCCACACCAATCTTGTGGACATTCAGAATTAGAAGTGAATCCATTAATTGGTAGGTCACATAACTTGTGTTTTTATGTCTAGATGACAGGAAATTACTTATTACATCATAATCTTCCAACATTTGGTTTTGTTAGTTTATAGAAATATTTTTGGGTTAGATTCTCTTCTTACCCCATCAGACTCTGACCATCCTTCAAATTCATTCCATAATTACTTGGAAATACTTTAAACAAAGGCTTAATTACGAAATTAATTCATTGCACGAACAAATGCTACTTTGTCTGTTATCGAATCACTGTAGCCCCACAAATGGCTTGCCTGATCAACCAGCCAAGTGGGAGTACAGATTCTTCTCTTTGCTTGTCCTTGCCCCCCCCCCCCAAAGAAAATGGGTCTCTATGGTCATTTTGGACCAACAATGCTCAAATCTTGTGCTGGTATTTTTCTTTAGATAATTAGTTCTGGTACATGCGTGAGCTATGGTGATCCATCGATGCGAGGTACATGTATGTATATGTATATATATATATATATATATATATATATATATATATATATATATTATATGATTTAAGGTATTTACATTCACTACTTACAAAATGACTTATATACGCAAATTTTTTGTGTTAGTGTGTCAACTAATTCAAAAAAGGTGCAGACAATAGTCTAACATTGAAATTCTATATTTCATACAATATGGCTAATGTTATAAACTTCATGTCTCTCTCTGAAATAGTAAACTCGAGTGAAATAAAGCTTTGTGGACTTTGAGTATTTGGGACATTGCAGACTAGATTTTCCTTCCTACATGGCTTCATTTTGAGAAAGTGGCACATGATTCTATAATACCTCACTACCCTCGCCAAAAAATGGTTCATCTTATGGTTCTCCAATCCTTTGATGTTAACCTGTTCACTGCTGCAGATGAGATATCTCATAAAGTGGTCTTATAGCAGAGGACTCTTGTAATAAATTTCACCTTGTTAGAGGTCCCCATTGCCCCAAAACATCTTATTGCAAAATTTTCTTGGTTTCTGGGTGGTTGGGGGAAAAGGATGAAATTCCATATAATCCGCCAGAATCCTTTAGATTTTCATCTACAATTATCTGAATTGATATCTAGTATCTGGGCACGGATGGTCATTTGGTGAATTAAAAGATTATTTATTCCATGCTTTACATGTTTATTGATATTTATACATTTAGGAAGTAATTATTACATTATACATTATTGGCATGTTTATTGGTATTTATTCATCATTTAGGAAATAATTATAACATTATACGTTATTTAATAAGGTTATTATTAAGGTTTTAGGTGTCCGATAATTTTATTTGGTACAAATCAAAAGGTAAAAACACTCGATTTGCAGACATTAGATACCATATTTAAGGGCGTATAACAATCATCTTTTTCCCCCACCAAAATGGCTCAATAGATAAATATGACCTCTATTGTCCAGTCCCTCATTTGCCAGGACTTGAAGGGAGTTGGAAAAAAACTGGGTGATAAAGGGGGAACCCAAAGAAATGTTTTTTTTTTCCTCATGTACCCTACTGAAATAAGGACAGGGTCTTTATATCACATCAAATATGGTCATTCGTAAACTTTTACTTGAAATTTATTCGTACATTTAGAGGTTCATTGTCGTGCAAATTTTTAACTATCTTCGAAAGTATCATGAAAGGTTTTGCTGTGCAGTTTATGTAATTCAGGTTGTCCCAGTCAATCTCGAGAAGTTTAGCAACTTTCTATGGAAATACATTTGCCCCAACTTTTGATATTTTTACATTCTTTGCCAGAACATAATGCTAAATATCAAAAGTTAAAACTCTAACCGAATTTAGTTCTCATTGTATTCATTTTCCCCGTTGGCTTTCAGTTTTCATTGTAGATTGGAAAATGTTTTATGGGAATCCTAACTGCACAGTAAACTTTTTCCTTTGTCTGGCAAGTCAGGCGGCCATCTTAAATCAAAGCTCTATATAAGGCATCAGAGAGCCATTAATATATATTACTGTTTTTAATACATGGAAGTTATTGCATCTACCCTTTAGCTTTAATGATATTGAAAATGATTTGAGATGATTCAGTGAGCCTCTCTTGATCTGTATGATAAAAGCAAAAAGTTGAGAATGCTCCCTCTAACAAAATATCTTGAATACAAGGAATATTATCATTTTGCATAATGCGCACACACACATACGCAGGCATTTCTTTCTTATTTTGATGTTTTTTTTGCAATAAAAAGTGAACTAAAATTCTTCTCGAAGATTTAATTGCCAATAAAATTGTCAGCGGCTTATGGTCCCTTTCAATCTGATATTTTCTTTGAAATGTATGCGGAGTTATTTTACTCTGATTTAGTGGTATCAATAGAGTTATTTGCTCAATAATAATGAAAAATACAAAATTTCTCTTATAGAAAATGTTTTTTTTCCCAATGAATATAAACCTGAGCAGCACTAAAGAATGGATCATCCGAAAGATTCTAGTCAAAAAAGATTAAAGATCCAATTGTCCAAACCAAAGTTCAAATTTCTGTCTGAATCTTTTAAATGGAGGGTTATCATTATGTATGTTTTTTAACTGTTGTCCTTACCCTATCATTTTGTGAATGAAATTTGACAGTGGAATGAGTGCATTCTAGCCGATCACTGCAATGGCTTGGCGTTCAGAAGAACCCCCATTTATCATTCAAAGATGACCAAAATGTTGTGTTTGAGAAATGAAGAGTTTGAATGTTAATGACTCATCTGAATGTTGTAGTCAAAGCTGATTGAGTTTTTACGTATCTTTATGGAGCCTTTTTTTTCCCCCTTCTTTTTTGTTGAACTCAAGGCAATAAATGCAAACAATTCTGAAACAGTTTTTCCTCTTCTCCTTGATCTTTTATTTTACCTGTCTTCAAACCCACGTATTGTCTATCCCACTTCTTATCTTTATGGCCTTTTATTCACTTGGATTGTGACTTGATGAATGGCTTTTCTTTCTTATATAATGCATTGGCTATTCATCGTCTTTGAGAAGAATCCGTACAATTAATGGGAAATTATTTTGTTTTCTCACTCTCGATTGTTCTTGATTTTTTTTCCTTTTTTTTTTCATCTTCTAAAAGAGCTAAAAATTTAAAATTAGATAACCTCTTAGCTCTTGTTCTGTCACAACTTACTCCTGTGTAGATGCACTTAGACTTACTGCTGCATGTGTGTGTGTATATATATATATATATATATATATATATTATTATTTTTTTTTTTTTTTTTTTAAATCTAATATATTTGCAATTTATATATGTATAAATATATACATATATATCTGTATCTCACATGAATGAATCATCATAGCTAGTGTGCGTATCAGAATCGAATACCAAAAAAGAATAGATCTTTAATTTTTTTCTTTTTTCTCTTTTCTTTTTTTTTTCAAAGAGATGCCAGCATGAGATTTGGACATTGTTGGTCCAAAATCATCTCTGAGACCCAATCAATCACTTTTCAAGGTTGTAGCTCCTAAAATATGACCTGGAGACACATGCATACAGACACTCAAAGAGAGAAGAATCTGTGGCCCACTTAGTTGGTTGACTGGCTGGTTGGTCGGGCTGGCCATTTGTGAGACTTCAATGATTCAGTATGTCCCTTAGTATACACAGATACAAAATACAATGTATGTGTGAAGATGTAGAAGTAGTGTGTCAATAGTCAGTATATAGTTAATATACACATTGAATATAAATAATGCATATATTGTCTAGTGTGTGATGTTCACTGTAATATACTTGTCTATAAGAAGAGCGGTGGCATGCAGTGGTTCGACAGTTACCACTATGTCCCATCAACTGATATCTTGACAAAAGACATGCCACAGTGATTGACCAGAGCAGTGAGCAGAGACTTGGAAAAGCCACTTTCACGCAACTATCTTGCCTGCCCAGGCAGTAGCTGCAGAAAAAACTGTTACCTCCACAGCCAACCTTGACTGGGGCCAACAAGAATGATTAGCTGGGTTTTAAAGTCTAAATTCTTTTTAGCAAAAATTGTGTGTGAACCTGTACAAAGGGTAACAATGCCTGAATTAACATATTCTCAGTAATGAATAGTAACTTTGCTGAGTTGGAATGTATTTCAATGTAAAATAAAAGCAAATACATGACCAGAACAAAAGATTTTTGCTTACTTTCCAATGATCAAGAGAGGGTTCTTGATTTTTGAATAGGTTCCAGTTACTCTTATATGAAAATGATTTTCTATTTATGTTGAGCTTGAATAAATACATTAATGAAAAGTTAATAATAGTTTAACTGATATGTCTGTATTTCAGTAGCGAGTAGGATGAAATCAAGTCCAGAACAATTGCCTTTTGCTTTCTTCTGTCGATCAAAAGCTCTTAACCATATCATAGGTTTCAGAATGGTTTTTATGGAAAAAACCAAATGTGTATTACAATAATAATCGATCCCAGTGATTGACAAATCATGGCCCAGAGACTCAATCCAGCCCACCATTTTTCAGTCTGCTGATATGGAATATTCTATTCTTGAATAAATTTAATAACTTTATTTAAATATCACTTCATATTTTTTGGTAACATTTTTTTAAATTTTGTTTTTTAAAAATCTTATATTACAAGTGTGGTTATAAACTAGATAACCCTTCCAGTACTGCTAGGTTGAGTTGAAACCTTCGCTCTGGACCTGGGGGCAAATGCTCTACCCCTACCCTGTGCAGAACTGGACAATCAGTTTGACTGAATTAAGCAATATATTTATCAATGTATAATTCCCCATCTACCAGAGCGTTCAATTCCAGAGTTAGAAGAGCATCGCATAGTTGCTTATTGTAAACGAGAGCCCTACCTAAGAGTGCTCAATCCTAAAGGAGCATTAATTATGATTAATAATTGTCATCCACAGACAGCCGTTTTGTTGTATCACAACTTTTCAGTGTGGATATATATATATATATATATATATATATATATAATATATATATAATATATATATAATATATATATAATATATATATATATATATATATAATATATATATATATATATATATATATATGTGTGTGTGTGTGTGTTTAGCTTTGAATTTGTCTGGGTGGGCAAACCCCCTAAAACATTGCTCACTTCCCAAAAAGTTTGCCGACACCTTGTCTATACTCACTGCCTTGAATAAATTACTTGATGAAAAAAACAAAAGCCGAAAATTAAAACCAAAAATGTCAAGATATAATTACAAAATTGAAAGGTATGATTCAAATTTCCTGTGGTACTTTTCTTTTTCTTTTTTTTCTTTTCTTTCTTTCCTTTTTTCCATTTTGGATCCCTATAATTTGGTAGGGAGTGAAGCTACAACGGGTCTTTGTGTTAAAGAAAGTTTTTTTTTTTTGCTAAAACTTCTATTACTCATTCATTTACTAACAATGGCTTGGGATGAGTATGCTGATAAATACCATTTCAACTCTCTGCTTGGATGTATTCAACAAAATACCTTTTTGTCAATGGGTGACTAGTATTGTTTAAAAAAGACTTTTCATGATGAATATGTCTTCAAACAATATGAGAGATTTATTTATGTCGGGGTGATTTTTCAATTATCTTGGAATTTGAATTCAATTTTCAAATAATGAACGATCATTGTCACCGTAAGTGGTGAAGGGTTCTATCCCTTTTCATATGTCTGTGTGTTCCAGCGTTATTGGCTGTACTGTCATGTTTACTAACTTGGAAACAGGCATCAGTACTCAACTAGACTCCTGAAAAATTTTTTTATCTTGTTTTTCTTCTGTTGAAAAAAGGCAATTTTGACCTTTTTTTTTCCCCTTTTTTTTTTGTGGTTTGTATTTTGACGCATTTATTTATAACATGTGGAATTTTACAGAATCTAGGTTTTTTTGTTTTTTTTGTTGTTTTTTTTTCTTCACTTTATTTTAGATGTTTCCCAGTGGAAAATGCCAATGTCATAAATATAATTTATTCTGACCATATTTATTCTTAGATGGAATTCAGTACATGACTTGAAATTTTGACGCTACAATTGTTCAATTATTGACTATCGCAAGTTTTTTTCTTTTCCAATGTAACTTCCACCAGAGTACACAAATACTACTTGTAGGCTGAGGGCAGGGAAGTGACATTTCTATCCTAGACAGGACACACGGATACTCTGATCTTGGGCAAAAGTGCCAATCCATACAAATGAACACCTCGATATATACTGTGCCAGTATACTGTATATAGAATATTGTTTTTTTTTCTCTAGTTGTTGTTTTATTCGTAAGATCTCTTTCAGTGAATAAGTACTATCATTGCAAATCTACTGGTGTGGAACAATTGTGTCTGATGGTTGCCCTTCCTCCAGTTTTGGAGAGGAAATAGTTCAGTAATAATTACTGGTATTATACTCACCATTATTAAGATCTATTGCCATTCATCAGAAACTCCTTCAAACTACTTGCAGGGCTGTTGTTGGTAATTTAGTTGAGGGTATCGCTTTACATTCAAGTCAGTATGTTGTACTTTCTATAGTAGTAAATGAGTACTTTTTTGCTAATGAATATATCTTCATTAAAAGTTGATAATTTCACCCCCCAAACACCTCTGTAATCATCGCTAATTTCCAAATTTATTAATGACTTCATCTTGAAAGTAGTTTTGACACTTTGGATAAATGATGATTTTAGAACATGAGCAGACCGTTTAAGGTCAGCACCCACGTAACAATGGTTTGCAAAATAGTCTTGCGGACCATTCACTATTGAAGTGACTTTGATCCCCACTAGGTGCCCAACTGTTGTAGCCCTGTGGCAGACAGAGCCAAACTTGATAAAATATCCATACTTTGTATATATGAATCACTGTAGCCTGCTCATGTACCAGATCTAATCATCTAAAGAAGAAAAAAGTACCAGGACAAAATTTGTGTATTATTTGTCCAGAATGCTAACAGAGACCCCCAAAAGCACTTTTTGAGGAAAAAAGAAAACAAAAGCATTTTTAGATTGTGCCTAGTGGTGTACGCATTCAAATTTTCAAGGTTGTAGCCCCCCCTCCCCCATGTGACCAGGAGTGCTTGAAGGCCCCCTACAGACAGTCATACTCATGAGCAAAAAGAGAATAATCTGTAGCCCACTTGACTGATTGGTCAGATGAATTGTGGGGCTAAGGTGATTTCATATCTTTATGCTTATTGGAAAATATTATGGAATGTCATTATGGAATAAAACGATGCTTAAAGTAGATCTTTAATGAAATTGCATTTTTTTGGAAGATTCAATGTGTATAGAGATAAAATTGATTATTTGAGGTTCTTGAACCCTTGACAGCAATGGTGTCTACCAAAGGAGTTTGACTAATTTTCAAGTACGATTTCTAATTAGGACATAATGCTGCTCAAACTTCGAACAACAAGTCCGAAGCATTTGGAGATGTCACAAATACAGTGCAAACTGTTCGGCATTGGTTCAATAGGTACAGGTCTGGAAATTTAAATGCCAAAAATCAAGTCTTGAAGACTGCCCCAAACTGTTATTATTTATGGAGAATTATGGACAATGGTGGTCCGCGATCCACAAACTGTACGAGCACTCTCCGGAGATTTTAAGACCCCAGCAGTGGAAATATCTCATCTGAAGGCACTAAGAAAGTTTTGAAAAAGTTGGCAAAATGAATCCCACATGAACTGGATGGAATGCACTATGACAGTGTCATTGTATTTGCAGATTGTATCTAAGCTTTGAAAATTAGGATGTACTAGTGCAGCACTGTCTGATATTCACAGATTTTTATTTTTTTAAAGCATTTTGAACTTCATATCTGTAATGAAAGGTTCAATAACTTGGATGCCACAGTTTTTGCTCTTACTAAATTTGTGACCACTAAACGTAAGGAATTTCATAAAGCTAGTATATCGTCATTAGAAGATTGTTTGGAAAAAGGTTATTGCTTCAAATGGGTCTTGTTTCTGTTGGATGTTTGTATCATCCTTCATCTTATTATTCAAAACATGACATTTCATCTGTAACAATCAGATACCAACCTTCAGTATGTTGATATTTATTTCACTGTTGGGCAATGTTACCAACTGAAAAATCTTTCTCATTAAATCTACCTAAAAGAAAAAAAAGCATTGAAAAATGCATTAACTGTCCCATTAAATGACTAATTGCCACTCTCACTCTTTCTACAGTTTTCTGTTAGGGACCCTATTCTCCGCCCCATTGATAAAAAGAACTAGTAACGATCATGATACTTTTTTGACAAGGGTTTTTAAACGAGAGCACTGAATCGGTAACACTGATGAGCTAATGTAAAAATTCCACAGATACTTAGTTACAAGATTTTGGTATGCAATCATTCAACATCATTGATATTAATTAGGTACTTGTAATATGACATCGGGATGTTAATCAACAACAGACATCATGACACACCACATTATAAGAGAACATCTGTTCTCTAATGTTTGGCCTCATTAGCTAATGGCTGTTCACCAGGTCACTCTCTACTGTTGAGAATGAAAATTTGAATCCAGGTCAAAAGGCATCAGTCAAAAGGTCAATCGTGTAGTATGGACTACACTGTGTTATAATCAGCCGAAAGGACAACACTTTAGTATGAATATTGTAACCGAATCAGTACAGAGAAATTTATTTTAGTATATTTTCACTGTTGTCCTTTCAACTGATGCTTTTTGTCTGGTTACCCAAAGATTCACAGCTATCCTAGGGTTATTCCACTCTCATGAAAACCCGTCAAAATCGAATTATCAGAATAAAACTAGACCACATAAATAAGTGTGTGTATATCTAGTGTGATCATACACCAAATGTATTTTGTCTGCAATACCTCTAAGGGGAAGGAAAATGGTTGGAGAAAAATCCCCTTTATGTCACAGAAATATGAATTTCCTTCATGTTTTATATCGATCATCGTTTCCGGGTTGCAAAAGTGAAATTCCCATCAGTGATGAACACTCGAAAATGATTTGAAAAGGACATTACACAATATGCATTGTATATTGCCTACATAGCATTTTCTACAAACTCTGCTAATGATTTGAGTCATACTTATATAGGTAAAAGTCAACGCCATTTTTGACTGAAATATAATCTGACCTGAGTACGAGTAAGATTGTTGATTTGGGGCTATTTTGTCTTACATTCAAAATACATTAATTTCTATTGGTCCACTATTGCACAATTTTCTCAATAAGCTATTCTTTCGAGTGTAAATTGGATTCTTTGATTTCATGTTGATGAGCTCCAAGGGAGATAAACCCTGACACTTGTTTTTCTCTTCTTGCTTGACATAGATCAAATCATTTTTGGATGTGATAGTCATTGGTGATGGAAGATGGGTTTCATTACCAGAATCCAAAACAGAATTGTGACTAGATCCTGGACAGCTTTCAACATCTTGATTGAAATGAAATGGAGAGAAGTTCTATGTTTGGTGGGATGCAATGGGTGTTCCTAATAACAAATCGCTAGAACCCCAGATAAACTATCACTGAAAAACATTACCCTGAGCAATAGGCCCATTTGAATGACACACTCAAGAATAGAGCGCCTTTTTTCTAGGCATTGAAGTCGACCAGCGACTTTGTTGCATGACAATACCTGCCCTCCTTTGCAAATGCAATGCATCCAACAATCTTGGAGATGGATTGGAAGTTTTTTCACGTCTAGTGTATTCTCTGGATCTGTCACTTTTTTTAATAAATACCATTCATTTTTATCTTTTTATACTCCTGAGAAGACTTGGATGAAAATCAATGTACTATAAAATAAAGATTAATTCGAAAAAATAGTCTGCGAGAAATGCAATCGAGAAATCCCCTGCATATGAGTGTGTGGGGTGGAACTAATCTCCCTCACCCATCCTGAAAATGGTTGGCTTTTTCTACTGGTTAGCTTGTATATTTGTATAAGTGTGTCTCCCACTTCACTATGGATATCGGTTCAGACTAGTTTTTAAAACCACACCCTCTTATATGAACTAATTACCTTTCATATTTCTGACACCCTCACTCCTATCGCCCTCACTATATTCCAAGCAAAGTCATTTGAATACTATATATATGCGGGTATAAGTCAATCTTGTGTATATGCTAACTTAATTTTTGAGGGATAATTGATGTGGGTTATATCGTGTTATCATGAGAAGTTACACAATTTTGAGTTGATGAGCTTTTTTTATTGAAAGCATTGCAAGTCTTTTCATTATTGATTGGTGTATATTCAACCATTAAATATCTTCCATGTATTAAAAACAAGGGTCACTCGAGTCATTACCATTATATTTAAATTTCAACCTCACAAAAAATATTGCTCCTGTATTGCTTGATCCCCAATTTTTTGCCCTAAAAATCTGGTCTACAAAAGAGGGCTGGGGTGGGGGCTTGAAAGAGGGCCCTGGCAGTTTCTTGGGTAGAGTCGAGTATTGGAACTGCGAAGTCGATATATATCCATAAATGAAATGGCTCGACTTACTTTTACCAGTTGGTGAGTATATTATAAAGTGCTTAAAGGGTTATAGCGGACGAGAACAGGATGGGTAAAAGACTTGGGTGTTTGTGCAGTTTATAGGGGTGAGGGGGTAAAATCCTCTAGGGTTCCTGAGTGTTGGACATAATAAATGATGACTGGTCAAAAGGCATCAAGACAAACATCAAAGGGGAAACAGTGTAGTGTGGATTATTGAAAGTTACAATTGTGTTCGGTTAGAAGGATGACATGATAAAAGTACGATTTAAAAAAAATTTAAGATTATTATACCGTTCTTCAGGTGACAGGGTATGGAATGAAAAATAAAATCAATACCTTTGTTCTTTTAAATTGGAAAAAGAAAAAAAAAACTAAATTTAAATTATTTAGTTCAAAATCAGTTGAAATATTCATACTGCGGTGTTGACGCTATTCACTGATGCCTTTTGACTGAATGCTATTGTAACTTGCAGTTGTCCATACTACACTGTAGTTCTTTTCATTGATACGTTTTCTACCTGGATTAAAATGAACACGTTCAAATATATATATATATATATATATATATATATATATATATATATGTATGTATGTATGTATGTATGTATGTATATTCTAATTAAAATAATAATACTTATTCATTTCCATTAACAACCAGTGTATAGTATAGTTTAAGAATGGTTTGTCTTAAATTTGAAATTGTTCGGTTGGCAAACAGGTTGACCTGGCGTATTGTCTATTCACATACAACAAAAACATTGCTGTTCTCACACCTAAGGTAATTTTAAAATGTTCTTAGTATCTTTTCTTTTTATTGTTAGGTCTGTCCTTGTTAACCTCTTATCCCTGCCCCCCCTTCGTCTCCTGAAAACCTGAACTGCTATTCATCATAATTGCCTCTGTGTGTTACGATATGGAAGTATGCCTATGAGGATTTTTTTCCTTTTCAAACATGAAGGCCACTTTATTAAAGAATTTGCCATAGCCCATGTGTGTACAATAACTATTTATCTAGAAAAATTATCCAAGAGAAAGAAAAATACATCTTTCATCTGAAATGATCTGAAGAAAAATATCGGCGCAATATTTGGACTTTGTTGGCCCAAAATGACCATAGAGAACCCAAAAGACACTTATTTGAAAAAAACAACCTTTCAGGTGATGCTTAGTGTTGTACTCATGCGCACACACATTAGGTAAACACAGATGCTCCAAGAGAGAAGAATCTGTAGCCCACTTGGCTGGTTAGTTGGGCCGTTTGTTGGTCTACGGTGATTCAATATCTTTTTATACTCCTTCCTTTCTTTTTGATGATTTATAACTTACAAAAGAAAAAGGAAAATATCCGTATCAATAGTGATTACATCTATTGTTCTTCTGTGTATTCTCATTAGAAACCGTCAACCAAAACTGTCTACATAGGTTTCTTCAGTTTTTAGGTGGGTCTGGCTATATATCTATCTGCATCTTGTATACAGGCTGCACCAATAGAGCCAGAGGGATGAAAATTTCAATGTATATCCCTCATGTGTAGGGATTTTTCAAATTCATCCTTAAATAGGTTTTAGCGGAGGGTTCAATTTGCAATGTAAGTTCATGGTATATCGGTGGCTTAGTTCGTGTCGAGCAGCATCAATTTTTTGGAAAATTAACTTTATTTAGTGATCACTGTCCAAAAAAGCAAGAAGTGACTGATTCATTGATCAACCCCAGTTTCAATTATTTAGTTGATCACCCCCAACACTACATGCTGCCAAAAGATGTGGGTCACATAAGTTTCTATTTAGCAGCTATTCAGAACTGTTTCTAAATCTCCTCATTTTTGGCGCCACCTCTCCTTCTACAGTTTCTGAGATCAACATGATTCAAGTGGTAATTGTTGCGTTTAATGCCGTGTGCTGCTCTTGAATATATTTTTGAAAAACATCAATCTCGAAATAGGTGCAGTGTGCGTATGTTTGTGTAGCAAGAATCTAACCCCACCCTTTCTCCCAAGAAATCTTACAAAATTGTGTGTGTGTGTGTAAAGAGGGATAAAATTGTTCTATGATGGGACAAGAATTTTTTTTTTTTTTTTTTTTTTTACCCAATTCTCATAGCATAGCAACACAATATATCCATATCATTCCAAGAGAGGCAATACAGTATCTTCATCACATGGGCTATTATGGCAGAATAGCCAGAAGAAAGCTTCTTTTTAGACAAATTAACGCTCATTAATTGAGGCAATTGAAGCACCTTTTTTATGGTTTTGTCACAGCCATCTGAAATTTTCTTGATTTTTGAACAGCAAACAAATATAAGACAGGAGTGGCCCATTCTCAAACATGGTCAGTTTTTTCTTTGTAGCTTTCAACAGTTTTTTCTTTGTAGCTTTCAACAGTTTTGAAATTACATCACAAAACACAATAACCAATATGTCTATAATATCCATTAGAGAAGAGAAGATATCTGTACCGTGTATGTATTGAATCACCTTAGCCAATATGTGTACCAGAACTATTTAAAAAAATTCCAGCACAAGACTTGGGCATTATTGGTCCAATATGACCATAGATACCACAAAAGCGTTTCAAAATGGTGCCAAATGGTATGTGTTTTTATCAAATTGAGGTTGTGGTCACAAAAATCTGACCAGAAGCACTCTGAGACGTAGACAGATGTACAAGTAGAGAATCTGTAGCCTGCCTGGCTGGCTGGCTGGTTGGGCAGGCCATTTGTGGGGGTTACAATGCTTTGATAAGTATATGGAATGAATGATCTACTGAAATATGATGAAAATGTCAAAGTTCCTGCCTCTTTAATTAGTATGGCACTCTACTATCCCGTTCATGTTTCTAGTAGTTTGTGGTATCTTATTAACCGCACACACGTCAGAGAATTATTTTTGTGGATAGGAATTCATCTTAAGGATACTCTTATTAAACATTGTGTGGTAAACCTGATTCAAACAAATACTGGTCACCATTTTAGCAAACTTCCCTTGTGGCTTTGAATTCTGAAGTCCAACACTCTTTGCTCATGAAAAGATCTACTTGTTTTCAGTGCTGTTGCACTAAATAAAAAGTGAGGGAATGCAGGGCTGCTTGCTCTCTGAGGGGACTTCCAGAGTTTCGAATGCATTAGTATGTTTGTAATAGGGTACATATATATAACTTTAAAAAAAATTCAGTATTATACAAGGAGAGTTCGCTCATTTGTTGGACTTGTGATCTCGCCCTACATTATTGAGACCCTGAAGCTTGAACAGTAAAAAAAACAACATTGAATTATAATGAGACCTTTAACAGCGTGGTTTTGAATGGAACCATACTAATTAAGGTACACCTGTACAGTTATTACACAGCACTTTGATTTTAAAACCCGAATTACTGTTCATGTTTTCATTTGATGTGATTGAATTAATAGCTTGTTGCAACCAGTGACAAACATCTATTTGTTTTTGGAATCCCTGCAGTTTACTTAAACAGTTTTGCTCTGAAGTTCTATGAAGAACTTGTTAGGAGTATATGTGTGATCACATTGAACATAGGATGTATCTTCACAGTGCTCCCGAACACTCATAAATGGTATGTCGCAACCACCAAGAATAGTGTTGGCATGGATATCATTTTGCTCAGCGACCTCCAAGGTTGATACGTGGACTGATTTTGTTGAATAATTCACTCATTAAAAAGGAAAAAAAAGTTGCCTCTTGGGCTCTTAAGCTGAAGCCTCATTAGTTCCATGGTAGATCTGCCTCTGATCTCAACCGTTTCTTCTTTTGTTCAGAAAGTCTGAATAGTAATTCCTGACATGCAGGCACAACCGAAAATGCATAAATTGTGGATAAGAGAAGCTGCGGTTGGCGATTCTGCAGATTGTGAGGTTCTACTGTAATCCAGTCATTTTTGCCTTTATTGAAATCGCTGAACCTTTTCTGTTTCCTATGAAGCTAAGTATGAAGCTAAGTATAATTGAAAGTTTCTGAAACTGCACACCTAAGTGGAGCTGAAAAACACACATATCCGTTGAAATGATTTTGTTTACGCAACCACCTTTGACAAATTTTGTCTTTTGACCCTAGACCAAAAGAAATATTTTTTTTCCTTTTGACAACCAGTTTTCGTTACTTACTTTTACTTCTATTTGTATAGGCATACCTCCTTTTCTTTCTTTCTACTTCAATGCACAAAATCCCCCCCCCCCCCCGCCGCTATGATTAAAGATTTTGATGACCCGCTGAGTGCCGTATGAAAAGCAATCATTAGTTGTGGCTGGGAAAAGTCGGGAATAAATTTCTCACGATATCATCTGTGACAAGACAAAATTCATTTTATTTTGAAATTCAAGTCTGCATCTATTTTTTTAAAAAAACGTCGTTTTATTTAACACGTTTTTCAAAAAAAAAAAAATCCAACTTCTTTCATTTATAAGACCATTGTATCATAAAATTACAGGAATACCTTGAATAGTACGATTTTTGATTAGTGGGTTTTGATTTAGTACAGTTAAGGTATTGCTGTACAAATTGATGTACCTAAGAATAAGCTGGGGAAAAAAATTGAATTAAGATAAGACCTTGAACAGTGCAGTTTTTAACAGAATGGTAAATTCATACCAAAATTTCCCATACTAATTAAGGTATACCTGTACAATTATTTCAAGGTGCTTTGATTTTAATCCATGTTTTCTGTTGATGTGATTGAATTAGTAGCTTGAAGCCAGGGATACTGGTGAAGTATATTGAAAATATGTTTATATAACTCCTTCAAAAAGTGCTATGATGAAAAAAATATCACTTAGAACAAAAGATTGTTTAAACTAATATATATCTGAGCCAACCACTATGTTTGGAGGAATCACTACCTCTTGAAACGTGTTTTTTTTTCTCCTTATCTATCATTTCATTTGTTAAAATTTTTTCTAAATCTATTTAAAGTTATTCCTTAACTTCAAAGGTCCAATTTCTTTTTTTCATTAGAATATCAATTGTTTCAATGATATCTTTTAGTCACACAGTAATAAGTACATATATTTGTTTACCTTTTTCTTTTTTTTTTCGTACTTCTTCATGTAAACCTTTATTGGTGATATTTCAGCCTTGCTAGTCAACACTGTCTTCGAACTATATATATATATATATATATATATATATATATATATATATATATATATATATATATGATCTGACAGAATTTTCAAATTTAAATGAAACTTCCTATTAGAAATATGGACCATTATCATACAAGTGAAAGAAAAAAATCTTTTTGGATTCCTACTCTGAATAGGGGCTTCCTAGTTATTAACAGATTCCAATATAAATTGATATTCTCCTGATGATGCTCTGATAACTTTTGATCGGGAGAACATTTCTTAAAATCCATTTTGTCTGTATTGGAAAGCAGTTACTGATCAAATGAACTAATAAAAGAAATTTTCAACTTTTAGTCTATAAGTTGGTCTATTCTTTGCCTTTGTTAGAAGTACTAGTAAAATACCTGTTGATCCACTAATGGAATTTTAGGGTGAAAATCTAATGTGATATATGAAGAGAAAAAACTCGTGAAAGTTGACTGAAGTGACCATCTCCAACGCTTAACCAAATCTAATGCTCACACACACTTGGAAACGAGTTCAATTCCACCTCCTTTTACTTTCTCGTCTTTCTTTTTTTTTTTTTTTTTGTCCATGACTGAGTTCAGCGGTTCTCCTTTGGTGAATATCATTATTTCACCTATTCTTCTGCATCTTCCTACCCTGCTTTTTTCTCCTTCTCCTCGCCATCTTTGCAGTATTCGTTATGCAATTTCATCCACAGAACCTCTCTTCTAACCCCACCCCTTTCAAAATGAAAGTTTTATTTATAAGTTGTGACTGATGGATGGACACGTTGCTTATTGTGATGTAGAATTTCAAAGTGTGACTGACGGATAGACGTTACTTCAGTAAAATTGACGATCTTTTCTATGTGTTAATTTATGCTTGAAATATTCAAATTTGTCTATCTTGATTTGAATTTAGTTCTGTTGACATCAAAGATATTGAACTGATATTCTTCCACCTTATTGATATTTTACTGTTAATGTTTTGATCTTGTCAAGAGTTTTGCTCTGATGGAGTTATAGAATTTTGAGCAGAAGGATCTTGAATTAGGACCGAAATATTTAGGTCAATGGGTCATGCAACTTGGTAGTTATGAAATGGGTGTAGATATCAGCATTTTCTTCCCAGGGAGTCTAAGGCTATTCAAACAATATTGTTCAGCTTTGAACTGAGATCAAATCACCCAGTTGTTGCTTTTATGTTTCATGAAAAATGATAATTCATTTGTCAGTTACAAAGGAAAGAATATTTGCTTAGATGGTATCCTTATCAAATCATGTATTCTGATACACAAAAAGAAAAGAAAGGTTGTGTGTCAAATCTTATTGATTTGTGTATCTTTTTTAGAGATTGAAATGTTTACACATAATGCCCCCCCCCTTCCCAGATATTCACATAAACCTACCTGGAAAACATAGATCTGTTTAGGTAAAAGGAGAAGTTCAAAGGAATGCTGAATAAAAAGGAAGAAATGATTCATGAACCAAGATTTTGAATTATTTCTAGTTTACTAAAACGAAAGTCTTTCAAATAATCTAAAAAAAAAAAATATTGGTTTAAGATTGACGAATAATTTTTTGACCATTTTCCTACAAAATTTTTTTATTTTCATTTTTTTTTTTCTTCTTCCAAATTTTTTAATCACAATTTGATTACGGCATTGAGTGAACAACCTGGATCAGAAATAAAGAAGAGCTCTCAGTGAGACTTTAACTGGCATCCTTTTTTACAGGGAAGCCTTGTTAAACCTATAGCTGCTCAACCATCTGAGCTACGAGAACTTCCATGGCTAGCAAGAGATCAAATCTAACTTCAAACCTACTCTCTGTCTGGTTTTTGTTTTTGTTTCTGAACTGGTAGTATCAGTAGAGCAATTAGAAACCATCAACCAAAACTGTTTCTTCAGTTTTCAAACTGGTCTGGCTTGCTAGTTATGTACGTATCATGTGTATGGACTGCACCAATGAGGCTAGAGGGCTGATAATTGGTACACGCTTTTTTTTGGGGGGGGGGGTCATGTTGCAACGTAAATTTTTGCTAAATTGATCCTTCATTTCATGTCTGTTAGCATTCACTCCTGTCTTTTTTCTTTTTTTCAAATTGCCCCTTTTTTCTTTTTTTCAAATTGCCCCTTTTTTCTTTTTTTCAAATTGCCCCTTTTTTCTTTTTTTCAAATTGCCCCTTTTTTCTTTTTTTCAAATTGCCCCTTTTTTCTTTTTTTTAAATTGCCCCTTTTTTCTTTTTTTTAAATTGTCCCCTTTAAAATTGCCTCCCCTTTCCCCCCAAGAGATCATCTATTTTTATTAGATGAAGTAATTAATGCAATATTCTTTTTCACTAAAGATGAGCATATTTTTTCATTGTCTTTCTCTTTGCTTCCAGGGTTTCGCGGCACCAGATGTGAGGTGAATATTGATGATTGTGTTGGCCATAAATGTGCCAAAGGTTCCACGTGTAAAGATGACATCAACAACTACACATGTCTTTGTCCCCCAACTTACAAAGGTAAGTTATAGCTTTTCAATAAGCCAGTGGTTCTCAGACTGTGTGCCGTGGCACAGAAGTATGCTGCAATTTTTCCCTGAGAAAATAGATTGACTCTCTGAAGCAAGAAAAAACTCTCAGTACATCCATTGGCTTTTCTTGAATTCACAAATTAGTCCCGCTCATGTTTTTGATAGCTTATTACAAATTCTGAGTGAAATGCACACCAATGTGTGCGTATTAGTTAACATGGCCTGAGGATCATAATTTAGTTAGAAAACTTTGTCAATTCCATTCTTTACATTGAGCTGACCTCTGAAAATAATTTAGATTTTTGCAATTTGATACTTGCGTGAATGAGAGCAGGAAGGCATCCCTCTGTCTAGTTTTTGAGATCGTGAAACATGTCATGTAGACCGTTCAGTAAATAAGTACGGTAGTTGCGCAAATCAAAGTTATCATTGGGCAAACCATAGCGTCTTAGCCTCTCTTTCAGAAAAAGCCGAAACATTTGAGGTCAGGATCCTATTTTGAAAAAGAACAGATCTATCCGACCCAGGGTTCATCCTGCGGAGTTGAAAAAAAAAAAAAAAAAAATATACCTGTCCAGTCCTTGTATTCAGTTGTGCTGGTGTCAGCACCTTCCTGTTGGACTAATAGAGAAGGGGTGTGGGTCACCCCGATGCCTTTGTGACACTGTTAGGAGGGACTTGGGAATATTTGTCCTTGCTCACATGTACGCATTTGGGCCCCAATGTTGAACTCAACCTTCTGCAATATTCCACCCTCATGAAGAGATGAATAAATATCATAAAATTGCATCGAAAAATTGTAATTTGTTGAAAATATTTATCATGGATATTTGATCAGTTAATAACTGCAATTTGCTTGGGACCATATAATATATATATATATATATATATATATATATATATATATATATGGGATAATCGATAGTCTATAGCCACACTGAAGAGTTGTAATACAATGGAACTGCTGCCTGTGGATGATACTACAATAATATATGGTGTGTAAATATAAACTTGTAAGACTTGTACTTATGGATGTGTCCCGGGTATCAACAGTCATTGAGTTCAAGTAAGGGTCCTGCTTTTCCAGGCAGGCAGACCCTGTTACTTGAAAGATCAGTATTATGTAATCTTCCTATTCTACCGTCAGTACACCAGTATTTTTGTGAAATGTGGTATATACATGTGCACTACGTGTGTATTTATACAAGCATACATGTATGTGTGCACACGTATGTTTTCATGTACATTTTTTCACTCTTGTTCCTGTACAAACGTACAGTTCCCTTTGACCCCAACTTCACTCTAATTATTTGTATATTTCCCTCGTGCGTGTATGTATGTATGTGTTTAGATGTACTAATTGGTGCTTTCTATCTGAAGGTTACTATAATTTTCAGTAATAGCCACAGGATGAAGTAGCCCAGAATATCTTTGTCTAGTTTTCTTGGATACTGGTTTGTCTTTCCCAAGGCTGATGACAAGCACTGGGTCACCCTATGCTTCATCTTGTGCAGGAAGTTTAGCCCAGGAACATGGTTCAGGAAACTTGTCAAATGCAGTTGTCAAGACTTCCTCAAGGTCCAACATTAGCAACATTTTTATTTCTTTTCCTGTTACAGTTTTTTTATACAAGAATCTTTTCTCTTTATTTTTTTATTTCTGTAGAGAATATTTGAGGAAAAAAAAAGAAAAAAAAAGAAGCCAATTAATTACCACTACCTACAACAGAACGGTTTGATATCTGTTGCTGTGTTGAAGTTATTCATGTGTTCTGACATATATATCTATCTCTCTGGCCACCCCTTAGTGTTCATTGTTTGTTTGTTTGTTTGTGTTTTTTTTTTTTTTTTTTTTTTTTTTTTTAGGTTTTGCATAAAAAAATGAAATTGTTTGAAATACAATATAATTCATTGGCAAAGGAAAGTTTGTATAATATATATATATATATATATATATATATATATATAAACTGTAGTTAGCTTTCTTGTAATCAATTTTCTATTCTCTAGAATTGATTTTTCGGAAAAGAAAATGATGTATATCTAGATTATTATAAATGAAATTTAGATGATCCTGGATAATTTTATGAAATCTCTCAGTTAATAGGGGAGGAAAAAAAAAGAAATGAGATTTTTAAAAAATTTTCATTTTGTAGTCAGGACCTCTTGCCATTTGACATTTTGTTATAAGCCTTTGCTATGAGAAATATCACTGTAGTACGAAAGAGTGCAAAATTTGTCTTGTATTGTGTATTTTTGTGGTCAGTGAAAACACATCTAGATTTTTTTTTTTCAATTTTTATGGTCCATTGCTAAGTAATTTCTAAAACTATTTAGGTTGATTCCCCCCCCCCCAGTAGTTATTTTAACAGGTCAGATCAGAGATTCTCTGCTGCTGGTACCATGTAACCAACTACAACCTGTAATGTTACTTGGAGAAATGGGCCCTGCCAAGTAACACTGATTGCTCAAACCCACTCCTGTTGACACGTCATGAGCTAACACGGCATGGTAAGGGTAAGGCCCATCACTCCCCATGGGGGGAAAGCCTTTGTCCAGCAATAGACTTTAAATGGTTATGGATGATGATGATTATTATTAACTAGTAAGTTTATATGACTGTGTCCTCAGAAAACATTAAGTTTTTTTCTCCCCCGTCAACAACTTGAACAGTCTTATTTTGTACCATGTTACAGCATCTTATGTTGAGAAGAGGAAGAAGGCATTCATCCTGCGAAGTCTTGTCATTATTAAGAGAAGAGGAGGAAGTCCTTAGCAGTTACAAGACTTTCTCTGATTATTCACTTCCGCTCTCATAGATCACTATCTTTCTCATTGACTAGCGCTTGATTATATGAAGATATAACCTGCGGCCCTCTTCCTCCCCCTTTGGACCCAATTCTTTTTTTTTTTTTTTTTTTAAATTTAAGTAGGGAATCATTTTAGTAAAACAAAACTAATCCCAAGTTGCATGTAATTAAAATATGATGTCGAGCATACCAACTCTCAAATCAGAGGTATAGCTTGAAATTCAGGGCCTCCTCCAACATTTAGTGAGATTTGTCAATAGAATTACAAATGAACTACTATATATATATATATATATATATATATATATATATATATATATATAAAAAGCTTGGCGGGGACTATGGGGTGTTTTCAAATAGCTTCGGATCCCACAGTCACACTTCTGTTGCATATGTTTAAACCTGTAAAATTTTTCTAGAGATTTCATCAAAATTAAGTTGGTTTAGTATTGGAATAAAAACTGAAATCTTATTTCAAATATATCGGTTGCAAGTTTATAAATGAAATATTCCAATCAAGACAACCGGGAGTCTGTACTTTCTGGAATTGTTCCCTCTAAGCAGTGCACGCACATTATGAAACCAGTGCACAAAGGAAATTAATGTGTACCTATGAGATTTCAAATTCTGTAGATAGCTTGTTGGGTATTTGTTGAAAAGATACTGATTCTCTTTGTCGAATTCAAAAGTACACACATACTTTTGTTACTGGAAAAAAATTGCCCAAAATTTGCTCTCTCAGATTTCTAAAAATAAGAGGGAACATTGCCCCTTGGCTATTATTGTTTCTGTTAGATAAATGTGTCAGTTGCTGAAATTATAGCAAAACTGATTTCTTGAATACAAAATGTAATCCAGTTTTTTAAACTCGATGTTCAGAATCAGTTTTACAAGCCTTTACTATTGGTATCTAATCGAGTTAGTTTCATTCAACTGTGCTTTTTAAAACATAAAACTGTTGAATTCTAATGGTAGACACTTCATTTTGATTTTCATTAGATGAAGTGTAGTTAATCTTTTTTTAGTTTTATTACTTGCTTTTTGAAGCAGGGACTTTATTCAATATTTTGAATAAAGTAATCTGACTCCTGTCTTACCAAAAGTAAATTACTTATTCTCTCGTAAGGATTCTATTCTTTTCAGGACTTTTTTTCTTCTCTTGTGTCAAGGTCCCTGAATGAATATGATCATTTCCATGTCAAGGTCCCAGAGTGAATACAATTCATCATTGATCAAGAAAAAGCAATTTTCAAAAGAAACGGCTCATTGACTTTTCTTTCAAATTTCATTTTATTCAAAATTTTTTTTCAAAATTGTATCTTGTTGGCTTGCACTAATTGTATTTGTTATTGTTGATAAGAATGATGATAATGATATTAATAATAATAATAATAATAATAGTTATGTACACATTTATAGAAAGCCCCCCTTTCAGGTACCTAAATACTCAAGTCCTCATGAAAGCGCTTGAAAACCTGTGTAATTATTACGGTAAAATGAAAGACCTGATTAAGAGAATCAATGAAAGGTCAATATTTAAAGAAACTGTAACTTGTTAATATAGCTATTTAGATAACAGAGGTCAATAAAGTAATATACAGTTTTGAATTTCACTCTGAATTACAGGCTGAGTATCTTGATTTCTGGCATTTGACTCTTAACGATTAAACCTCTCTCTGGTCTTGACCTTTGCTCTCAAAATCAACTCCGTAATGTTACTAAAAGCAACCAGAAGAGAAACGAACTTCCTGTCCACTTCTGTCAAGAGCTTCACCACTCATCCCACTTTTCATGTGAATCAGGTAGCCCGACCAGCCTTTCAATAAAAGGCCATACCTTCCCACAAAGCCTCCATCTATTCTTTTCATCCATTGTCTCGGCCATCCAACTTTCTGCTCTCTTTTTCTATCAGTCTATTGGATGATAATCTCTTTTGTTTTGAGTCCTTTTTCTTTTTTCTTTTGTCTTGTAAGATCATCTTTCTTCTCTGTGATGTTTCGGTGGCCAACCGCAAGAACTAGTTATGGACTGATCAGCCTGACAAAAAGAAATTAATTCACTCTAGTTTTGTTTATAAACAATGTTCCATCAAGAATAAAAACAGTAAGAAAAAAAAAACTACAGGGAGAAAGACGGTTCCATTTTAACTATATAAAAACATTCCGATCTTATGAAGACAAACCAGTTAGGGTAGTTTTTTTTTTTGTAGCTGTTGTAGATTCCCAACAACCAGCATTTGTGAGACTCTGAAGTATATGACTATCACTTGCACCAATCTCCCACCTTCTGAAATAACCGATATTAGTAAGGGACAAAGAATTCAATCAGGATTTTAGGTTCACATTGTATATTTCTCTACTTTTCTCATCTGAGCTTAGAACTTCTACGTCTGTGTCTGTTCTTTTTCTCTATATATTTATGAATTTTATTAATCCGCTTTTCTCTCATTGGGGAATAAGTTGGCTTTTTGGGTACAAATTTTTTAATTGAATAAGATTTGATTCCACGTTGTGTAACTCTGATACATACATTACTAGCTGAAAATATGTCCCACAGAAGGCTTATTTGGTTGATATATTATCTCTCTCAATATGTATATATTGAATGAAAAATAAGGGTCCAATTTTGCATTAGTTACTATATAGAGCCCCAAACCCTAAAAAAAACTGTTTGGTTTTTTTTTGTTTTTTTTTTTTCTCCTTTCTTTTCTTTATTTCAAACTTTTTGATTTAGGAAAACGTCTACTTCAATTCTGACCTTGGAGGGATCCCTCATGGAAAATCCCTTTAAAAAAAAAATTGAACATGTGTATAAGACATATAAGCATTAAAGTTACATAGTAAAAAAAAAAACACCCTCTAAAACACTTGAGAGAAGAAAAAAAAAAGAAAAAAAATTTCCCTCAAAACCTTTTCAAAAACATCCCCCTCAGGCCCATTGAGTAGGCTTACCAAATTTAGTTGGGCTGCACCGATGTTTAGGTACTTCTTATTGTGTGACAAACACGCGCACCTCTCACTCATATATTCAAGATTTCACAATGGTTGAATTTCAGTTGAACCACGTCTTTTAAAAACTTTTTACTTTAAACTGTGCCTGCCCCAAATCGGCTGTATATGTGTGCAAAATTCACATACCGTTTCTCCTTCTATAGAGAGAAAAAAAAAGAAAAAAATTAAATCGTGGGGGTCTGCCTTCGCTCACCACAATAATGATCTAATTTCTCAGTATTTTTATATCATACTGAGTCTGATTCACCCAGCCAAATTTTTCATGCATACCCAATAGACCCAGGGGAAGGTCTTGAAATTATATACAGAATCACAAGGCCAACTAGTAGTAGTAATCTGAATTGTTTCCGTCAAGTTCTGACCTCCACATCAAATAACAACAATAGCCACTGACCTTTGACCTATACTGAGGGAGACTGCAAAGAGAAATGAATCAATCAAGACACTAACATATGTTCATGTGACATATATTCTTTATCCATGAACTTCAGTTAGCACATGAAAAGATGGGATGGTTTTGTTCAATTTTGCTAATAATTTTAGTTTGGTGTTTTGCTTGATTTTTTGACATGACGTGTATGAAAACAGGTCTGCTTTGAGTGCTACGTGAACCAAAAACTTTCAGGGGTTATTTATGCTTGACTTTGGTTAATGTACATGTGGTTTGCACTTGCATGGTGTGATCGGACTTTCATACACCCAGTTTCATTAATTAATAGCCACATCTTATTTGTATATAATGATTAATAATTGTATCCTCCACAGACAGCTGTTTTGTCGTATTATAACTCTTCAGTGTGGCTATAGACTATTCGACATCCTTTCTAGTACTACGAGGTATGATCGAAACCTTTGCTTCAGACCCAGAGGCGGACATTTTACTCCTGCTCCAAGCAGAACTGGACAGTCAGTTGGACCAAATTGAGCGATATATATACTTATGCATATTTATAATATATATATATATATATATATATATATACACTCATTTGAGTAATTAAATCATCATAGCCGCCCAGCCAAGTGAACTACACATGTATCATTATTTGCCTGTTTGTGTCTGTGGCATTCATGGTTTATTCCGGGGGCTACAACCTTGAAAATTTGCATTACACTACTAGACATCATCTGGAAACTTATTTTTTGGGCTCTCTATGCTCATTTAGGGACCAACGATACTGAAATTTTGTGCTGATAACTTTTAGATAATTTTAGATTAAAGATTTATTTTTTTGCGATAATTAGTTCTTGTACAGGCACAGACTTCAGAGATTCTATTATGTATATTGACTCAAATTATACTAAACTATCATCTACTCTAGTGATCTTCCTCAGTGAATCCATCTATTCTTATCACTAGAAAAAACTTGTAAAGAAAGAGATGTTGAAATGATATATATATGTGTGTGTGTGCGCGTCTAGAAAAGTTTACAGCTTTAAACATTAAACTTTTTAGAAATCTTTTTGTATCACTTCAGTCACTTATTTCCCAACATGTATCAATGCAATCTATGTAATTTTCTTTTTGTTGAGATCATCAGTTGTTTACCATATAATTGTTCAGGGGATTTTAAAAATGAAATCGTTATATAAACATGGCACATCAGCAATATTGACCAAACACCACCTTCCTTTCAGTTATGATTTCAATATATAGCTTATGTCATTTAGTTATATATATATATATTCATACTCTTTTCATGTGTCACAAAACTAAGACTTCATCAATAGAAACAATTTTTTGCTAATCGTAAAAAAAAGGGTAATTACACCCATGTGAATAATTACTTTCCTTGTCCACAATACTCACACATTTATGGTTGAAATTATCAAACCTTTCTCATGTTTCAGAAGGTTTCTTTGAATTCATAGAAAGTCTTGTATTTTTTTTCTTGGTGGGAAGTCAAAGATAAAGATGATAAATCAGACCACAAACCCCTGGATTTGATGGAAAGAGAAGGAACGATCATTATTGGGGTGTTAAATAGTTGATACCCTTGTTAATACTTAGCTGATAATTATTTAGGATGAAATAATTTACACAGGCAAGTGAGAATAATTCCACCATTTTCGTTTACTTGACTCAACATTGTATGCTACTAAATTATTTTGTAACACCCGCAGTGGTTAGTGTGAAGATTTGCAAGCTATTAATGGTAAATTAGATTCTCACCAAGAGGTTCAGGAATATTATTTTGTAAGAAAAAATTGGCTTATTTGGATAAGCATCCTCTATGCCTTTCTGCCTTGGTTCAAAGATATACTTATGTGGATCACTCTTATAACTTTTTGTATCAAACTATCTACTATTGTAATACGCCACATGTATTTCTATATTTATTTTCTCTGTAACATCCAACTGGAAATGAAAAATGGTTGAGAGTGTGTATGTATGTGTATATATATATATATATATATATATATATATATATATATATAGGCAGACAGAAAAGTTTTCATTGACTACTGAAATGTTGTTTAATTTGTTTAATTTTGACAGTTGGTACAGTAAAGACTTGTCTAAATATTGATCTTATGAAAGAGCAGCCCTAACTTGAAGCAGATTGGACCAATCATTCCCAATTGAGCTCCTTGCCCGAGGGGAGGTGTTTACACTCGAATATATTCTAGTATTGTCAAATACACATACCATAATGTAGATAAACAAGTAGCAATATCAATTTTCTTCTGATTCAACAGTTTGTTCACCCTGTTTACTATATTCAATTTTTTTTCCATTGTACTTGAATTAGATTATCAGTTAAAGAAGAATGTAAAAAAAAAATTAAGAAAAAAAAAATTTCTGAGAAATTTTCTGGTGCACATTCGATTGCATTTCATTGTACCATAGAGATATAAAGTTGATTTATATTTCTAAGATTCTACTGACCTTGATGGCTGTTGACCAGGGGCCCTGCAAAAAATGTTTCCAATTGGGCCCCGAAGCTCCTAAGGCCAGCCTTGTACGAGTCATTTTTGGTATGCTAGTTTTGAAATGAAATCTCTTCAACAATTTAAAAAGTAAATATAATGAAAGCAGGGTCAGTTCTTCTTCTAGATGCGCGAGCACTTCCTGAGAAGCAGTCTGATATATCAAAACTTCTACTGATTCTATAGATGTCTGAAATAGTAAGGAAGAGAACTCTCGCATCTATGGCTTGTCTTGTTTTTTGTTTTTGTTTTGTTTTGTTTCTTTTTCCCCAAACATACCGACTTGAGCATTAATATATGAACTGATTTTATGCCTGGATTGTATTTTGTTTTGCAGGTAAATTCTGTGATATTGATGTGGACGAATGTCTGACTCAACCTGGATTATGCAAAAATGGTGCCACTTGTAACAACCAGCCTGGCGGTTACCTGTGCATTTGTGTCAATGGTTGGGCAGGTAAAGACTGCAGCATTAATATTGATGATTGTGAAACCCAACCTTGTTATAATGGAGGAACATGCCATGATAGAGTTGGATACTACCATTGTCAATGCCCTCGAGGAAAGACCGGTAAGTAATTAATTTTTTTTTTTTTTTTTTTTTCTTCTTTTAAATAGGGAAAATAGAATTATTTATAATAAACTACCTGTTCAGTTACCTTGAGTAGTGCAACAAAATTAGCACACCCTCTGCTCAGTGCAGCAGAAACTGATTCTAGCTCATTGCAAAGCTATTTGTAGTTGGCAGACAGATGAGCATGAGACAAATGAGCTTAAGACAAATGAGTGTGAGGCAATTGAGCATAAGAAATCGCGTAAGACACTTGATAAAAATTATTTTTTATCTTGTGTTTTTATATCACACATTGAAGTTGAAAATAAATCTCAAATAGTACACCAACCTTTTGTTTAGACAATCTTATCTCTTTTACTCATCTTTGATGTTGTCACAAAGGGAAATTGGTATGTTAATGATTTTCATCAAAGTTATAGACAATACATTCACAATTAGAAATAGTGTTTTATCTACACATTCACTATGTATATCTAGCTTTTAATATTTGAATGAATTGAAATTTTGTTTTTTCTTTCATATATACAATATTTTAGTTTTTTTTCTGTGGAGAAAAACTTAAGAAATCTATTGGGAATAAAATAGCAACTTTTTTTTTTTTTCTTCTAGTGCTTTTAAGTTCATGAGAAAAATCAAATTCCCGAGGAAAAAGCTATTAACACTGTAACAGAAGCAAAACCTTTTGAAAAAAAACAAAAATGGAAATACACTGAACCACAAATGTTTCCATTCCCAGTCCTTGTTTCTTGTTCTTCTAAAATCCATGATACCAAAAAAAAAAAAAAAATGTGTACAAACATTAATTTTTCTTCAATCTACTGCTATGGAGACATGGGAAAAAAGTCAGATTCAGAAAAGGAGCACATATAAAGTGAATGGTTGCAAGTGTTCTTCTTTTTTTAGACTAACGGTTTTCTCTTGTAGTCCACTTTTTGAATACGAGCGAGCTTTTGTATTCCCACCTTCATGTGGAAGATTCAGTGTGTGAAAAGGCAGTAAATAATTCGTCTGTAACTATTTAAAAGCTTAGGCCTGCTTACCTGGGAAAAACAACTTCTATCAAATCTTCATTGTCTTTTTGATATGATAAGCATATTACTGCATAAAGAGTAGTTGGAATCTCCCATATCAAAGAGCTGTTCAAGTAAAAATATAATATCTCTGTCAGCACCATCTTGGATAATTTTATGGTTATTTGTCTAAATTTTTTTTCTTTTTCTCTCACACAAAATTTCTTTCATCTTTTTTAAATTATTTGCTTTTTTTTTTTTGTTTTACTGTTTGTAGTCTTTGTCAGTTTTTATTTGGAGCCAGAAGTTGAATAAAAGGTTTTTTAAAATGGTGGGGTCAAATCATTTAATAGTTCTTTTATATGTGGGCATGTTTTTATATTTTGTATTGAATTTATTCACATCTGAAATATATGTACAAAGTTATATTCAGTGATTGTAATAAGTATCCAATACATTGTGAAAAGTTCATTTTAACATTCTTATACATTAAAATAAAAAAGAAAATACTAACTCAAGATTGAACATTTTAGAAGTTATGTACAAAAATCAGAAATCAATTTGGCTCAAATTCTGTCAATTCTAAAGGTTGTATCAAGTCAAAAAAAATTCTTGAAATCTTCCTGATACATTTTACTCTCACTGTATAAGATTGAAAAAAGTCCACGTATACAGTTTGAACTTGTAGACATTCTATTATATACAATCATGTACACCACACATACAGCCTTCTGTATGTGTTATATACACACACATGCCACGGGGTTTGGATGTGTCCTCTACCTAGATGATAAATTTCATAGTGTATCCCAAGCTTAATGAAATTTCAGAGAAAAGATTGAATTCTTCTAATTATCAATTCGTAACAGTTGCTTCTAACAATTTTTCTGTCTTTATTTTTTGGTGTAGGGGGGAATTATTTAAACTTGTCAAATTCATTGTTGAAAAAAATTGCAACTTGAAACTGATTAACATAACTGGGTGTGGAAAATCCGTTCTGCTGAATTAACTTCATTGAGTTTTCTCATTTGATCAGGTGTCTTCCTTCTATCGTTTGGCAGCATTAGGTCAAAGGTCAATTGGTTGTGTAAAGACAACCAAATTGACATGTCTATCATATATATATAATCTCTTAAGGGACTTAACGGAGTGTGTGTGTGTGTGTGTGACTGTCTACACTGGTACACTATATTCTATCAGATGAATTGAAAGCATAAAAAATGAAAACCCTGGGAAAAATATAAATATTTATTTAACAAAGAAGAAACTACGGTCAATTTAAATATTTTGATGTTGATTCACACTATACATATTTTTGTTTCTTAGACTTTTTTTTTTTTTTTTTTTTACTAATATCTTATTACAATTCCCCTTCATCTAGGTTAACTATGGGTGTAACAGGTTTTACTGAAACTGTTTGGGCAGGGCAGGTAGTTATGGGAGAGTGGTTTTGCCTTAATGCTCATTCACCCACGCTCGACCTTAGGGCTATACTAGTGATAAGATATTTGCCAAGATATATGATGATTGAACAGAATTCTGGGTGAGGTGCATTCATACCTTTCTCAAAAGCATTACTGAATGCAACTCCAGCTGGAAAATATATATATATATATATATATATATATATATATATATATAGCATTATATTGAAACTCTATTTGCAATGATCTGTTCTTACACTGTGAATGTATCATTTGACTTTAACAATAAAAGAAAATGGGGCTACTGCCGGAATCAAACCTATGATCAATATGGGGTACCTGCTTTTAAATATATATATATATATATATATATATATATATATATATGCACCTACACACACACATACATCAGAACTTGTGGCCACACAAGAAATGAATGTTTGTATTAATGTATATTCTATGCTAAATAATCTGAGTATGGAAATTCAGCAATATTTTGAACAAACGAATTTAAGTATACATCCAAATTAATATATGCCTGGAATGAATGATTATTATTATACTCTTCCCACTACTTCTATAACACATATATCATTCACCTTCTCCTCCTCCTCCTCCCTGTTGTTCCCTTCTTTTTCCAGTGTTTCATTTTGAGCACTTGTCTCAAACTTTGCCCACATATCAGATTTCCGGCATTTACATAATGACTCTTGAAGTTTTTATTTGTTTTTAAAAAGGTTTTCATGGTATAATTCAAAGCATTTAGATGTGCAGTTTGCTTGGTTGAACCTGGTGTTGCCCAGGGTTTTCATTTTCCAAGTATTCAGAAACATGATTCTTGACCAGTAAAAACACATTGAGCTGAATTAAATTGTTGTTTTTTCCTAAAGTACCAGTTAAAAAAAAAATCATGTATAATACACATATCCATACCTCACCTAAAAGAATCACTGTAATCTATGAATGTACCTGGACTAATCTGAGAAAACATAGAATTATCTAAAGAAAAAAAGTACATCTTTTATCTTAAATTACCTAAAAGCAATTCAATTGGCTGGTTGGTCAGGAGGGCCATTTGTTGGGGTTCAATAATAAATGTTGAAATTTTCACAATCAATTTAATATTGTTTATTCTAAAGGCTCAGCTTACATTTCAACTATTAATTTCATTCTTTAACTTGAGAGAAGAGAAGGGAAACTTAATGTATCAATATAAGAATGTTTCATGAAAAGTCCTTTATGGTGCTCAGAAAGAATAAACAAAAGTATTTCAGCTCTTTACGAATTTTACGTTTGAAACTTTCAAGGAATTGGTTTTCACATGGATCCTTTGTAAAACTGGTGAAATGTGCACGTGACAAGTTAGATTAAGTGATTCGATAAGAAAAACATCTTATCAAATCACTTAATCTAATTCAAGTGCTTAGCTTTTAGTTCACATAATCAAAATACTTTCACTACAAGATGATCAATAGTAACAAGTTTTTGTAACGTTTTGAGTGAAAAAATTTTGTTCAGGTAGTCCAATCTCTTTCCTATCTTTGGATTGTCTGTATGTCAATGACTTGTCTCCAAGTTATTGAATATTTTCAAAAACTCTCGCTGTTCATAGTTGAGGAAGTATGAATGCCCTTAGAGTTAACGGATAATGGAATTAGTAAGTCCAGTTCAACCTCTAGCCAAGATTGTTTATGTTCACCTCACACTAATGCTCTTGCAAAAGGCATGAATCCATTTTTTTCACCCTTCCAGCTCTGGGTAAAATAGCTTGGCAGGCAGAGCTCTCGAACCTTGGGAGGCTACCAGTCGAAGAGCGACAACTAAATTATAAACCATGTTGAAAGTAATATGAAACCACTCCACTATTCCTCCATAGAAAAATCATGACATTCCATAGTTTGAAGCTGTAGAGAGCCAGGATCCCCCATGTCCTGAAGGGGTATGGTACAAAGATAGCAAACATATTTGGGGTTGACCTATACATGAGTGATAATTTTGTAAGGCTGAAATTCGTGGGAAGGACTGGGAGCAACACTCTGCATCAAGAATGAAAGATATTCAATGGTTACTATAAGCATATAATGAACGTATAAAATACATACAAATTATTAATTAAAGGTGGTGTAACATCTTCAGTAAATAACCTCATGAACTTGAAATTGTTGCTTTCCATATATTTTCAGCAGTCTTTATTGAAATTATTGATTGCAACTCTAATTCGAGCCCAATCCCTATCCCAAAAGTAACTGCAGCCTTAAGACTGAACCCTGATTTGATATGTTGGTTAAAAACTAAAATGTAAATGTCTTGAATGGGTTAGCAGCAGTTACAGTTGTTGGTGTTGTTGGTTGTCTACTTTTGAAAAATTTAACTATTTTGAGTATTATGGAGTTTACTAACCCTGAAGCAAATTTTGCCCTGTATAAAAGTATAAGAAACAAAATTGCAGGAAATATTAATGTGAGGAAAGATGACTTTGTTGAACAAAAAATATGAAGTATAACTTTGGTCTGAAACAATGCGTCAAGAATTTTTTTTTTCTTTTTTGTCAAATATTCCATATTTTTCATTATTAAAAATAAATGATAACACATGTTCAATGGTAGTAATTGTTTATTTGCTTCCCCAGGGCGTAATGTGATGCAAGGCCAACTTTAATGTAAAGGTCCACTTTCATGTGTGTGGACAGTGACAAAAATTGTCCAGTCCCTGCTAACAGTGTGACAAAAAACTGTAACCCACAACCCTCCCCTTTTAGTGCAAGGGGAGGCGCTGCTGATGGTCAACTCAACCCCCAACCGGCCCTTTAGACATAGTATGCTCTCTGGGCCTGGAAAGTATAAAAAAAAGTTTAAAATGGAGTATACTATTACAGGATGTATTTTTTTGAGTTGTGTGTGTGCTTGATTTCCGGACTCTCATCTCCCTTCATATTGATAGTAAATATAAAACTTAGATCCATATAAATCATAAATATTTTCTTTATTACTCTCTCTCTCTCTCTCTGCTGCCCTCCTCATCTTCACAATGGCACAACTCACCATCCCCATTCCCTACCCCAAACCATTGCAATCACTGTGACCTTAACCACTATTACTACTATCATCAATTGAGTTGGAGGGGAAAGAGGTACCACTTAAGCTCTTCAACTTGACCATTCCAAAAATGGTAACAGTAGAACTTTGAACTTAAAAACTGTGATACTGGAAAAGGAAAGAAAAAAAGTTGCTTTCATTTCTTGAAGGATCTTGATATAAGAAATATTTATACCAAATGTTCCTCTTTCTGTCTTTTTAGATATTTGTGTTTTGTATAAAGGATTTAGTTGATAATTGCAACTTTTCTGCATGAAGTAATTTTAATTTTCAGATATGTTTTGTGTGTTAGTCGTGTTAACGACTGAACATTGAGTTTTGTACCCAAGTGACCTTGTCAAAAATAATCAAGACAGAAGGCTCAGTTTAGTACAGACTACTGCAAGTTACAATTGTGTTTGATCGAAAGGCATCAGTCAGGATAACGGTGTTGTACGAATATTTTGTACCAAATTTTGTACTTGAATAATTTGATTCAGTTTTTTTTTGTTTTTTTTTTTTTTGTAAATCTAAATGCATAGAGATTTTGTGATTTGATTAAACTACTTAATTGATACATATTTGGTTAAAATATCCGTACTACAGTTGTGTGAACTACTGTTCTTCTGACTGATGCTTTTTGTCTTGATACTTTTTAACCAGAATTAGTCCAATCCTTCCCTCTATAACAGTCAATCTGATGGGGGTGGGGGCTGGCACATTCAAAAGAGGTCATAGACTGGAATACCAATATATGAATTTCTGTCTGACCATGAATTCCCCCCCCCCCATTTTTGATTGGGGGGGCTCCAATGAGTGGGCCATAGCGAAAAGAAACAGGTTGAGAAAGGCTGCTTCATACTGAAATCATGAAAAGATATAATAGTTGAGCAATTGTCTTCCAGACACGTTCTTTTCTACTTAATCTGTCACTGTATAAATACAGGTCAGTAGATAAGATTACTATGCAAGAGTCTCCAAAAAACACAGTGATCATAGCTTAAAGTAGATACCGATCACAAGAGAAACAATGTATCGACTCAGTATTGTAAGTTTTTTTTTTTTCACGATTTGATGGGTGAATAAATATAATAGTGAAATCAGATAAATATATCATTGTGGAATTGGAGTTTTGATTTTTTTCTATGTCTAATATTTGACACCTCTCTTCTCTTTTTGCCTTGGTATATTCTTATCGGGACCAATTTATAGATTCATTTCTATGCGGTTTTGATATTTCCACATGATGCATATGTGCATCTTGTGGCACGTTGTGCATTGCACATGTGCTTCCATTCCTTTGTTATATTTAAGGCAATATAAATAGCTGAGGCATTGCGCTAAACTCAGTTTCTGCTTTGATGCAGTGAACAGTGGATGTACTCGTTTTGTTGTGCTGTATGTTGCACTATCCAAAGTAGAAGTGAACATTTTAAATACAATAAGAAATAAAAATAACAGGAAGTGCTGTGTTTTTTTGTCTTTTTTTTGTCTGATGAAAATATATAATTACTTTCATTGTTGGCCAATATCTCATTAGCTTTTATTTACTTATTTTTTTCTTAATTTTGCTGATCAAACCATTGCCTTTCCTTGAGGAATTTCGAGAAGGCAAGAATTTCTTTTTTTTTTTTTTTTTTTTTTAAATAATTTGATGGTTCACTGGTTGTTCGGAAGTCTAACTCCAATTTTTTTTTCTCTTGGAGAAATATGAATTCTCTAATTTAGTGTAATCAAAAGTGAATTGAGAACCAAGTGTAGTATCATTCGGAACAGCAGGTGTATGAATTATCTACACATATTGCTTTTTTTCAATGTTTTTCAGGCAATTGAATGCCTTATTGTCATTTATGCTGTCCAGGTGACTAGATTGAAAGTCATGGAAGTAAAGTCAATCACAATAAACTTTATTCATTTAAATTTATTAAAAAAAATTAATTAGAAATAGAATTGAAATACTGATTTATTTAAGAAAAAACGAAAACAATTTTTCTTATAACTTTTGGTCTGTGACTTCCTTCCTGTGACTCTAATTCCAGTTACATTATATTTGGTGGCTTAGGGTAGCCATATATTGACGTGACTTCTGGCGTTTATTGTTCATAACCTAAACAAGTAGTTCAATTGTTTGAAAAACTCTTTGAATGTTAATGACCCTTCTGAAAATTAAATGTTTTGCTTTGATTTTGTCTGATTATATATTTAGATTAAATCTATTTGAAGATGGATTTTACGTGCCTTATTTTTCTACTAGCATATACCTTTGAAAAAAAGGATGGGGTTATTTATGTATGGATCGGCATTTAGGAGCCCGGAGCTATTTTATTTGGTCATTTATTTTTAATAATTCAAGTATCCTAATTTTAAGTTTCAACTCAACTCGAGCTGTTTTGAAGGGTGATCGGACATGAAGTGTTAAGAGTTTCTATGATGTAATCTTTACTCTTATGTCATAATGGGAAGGTAAATTAACCAATAAGATCAGTGGGCAAACAGAAGAAATTTGCGTATGTTCCTGTTATATTTCTGAATAATTGTCTAGTAACAGAAGAAACAGCTTTTGTGCTCTTTTAACCCTTTCATGACTGATCTCTTGAGGTGCTCAGTGTCTGATTTAAAATGTCTCAATAGACTTCTAAAAAGATGTTTATCGCACACACACGCATATATATATATATATATATATATATATATATATATATATATACACATATATATATATATGTGCCAGCAATCATTGAAGCCTTTGGATATTATACATCCCAGGAGTCTCAATAGGTTAATTTGAGATTCATTGTTTCAAAGGAAAATAATAATCCTGTAAGTTTTGAGTGTAAAAATCTTTGGTCTTCCATTTAATTTGTGGGAAGTGTGAGATTCAATCTTAAGATCCTTTTTAACGCTGCACACCAATAAAGATCCCTGGGAAAAACGATTCCTTATAACTGCCCTAATAAAGATCTCTTGGGGAAAAAATGATTCCTCAAATCTACCCTAATAAAGATCTCTGAGAAAAATGGCCTTATGGTCTGTGATTTGATTAGTGTTCAGAAATACAAAATTTAAACCTAATCAAGAAAATCCCTACTTGAGTATTTAGAAGGAACCTCGACTTCTTACCAAGGATTTGTTAGTCCTAGATTCCTTTGGGTTTATACATTGAAGTAATATAAGCAAATACTTATCCAAAGCCCCTTGTTTCATTCTTGAAAGACTCTCATGTTTTTCTTTGCCAAAATTATGAGAAATAGATTACTCCTTTGGGGTAGTAACCAGACGCCTCTAGGTGGTGAGCCTGGGTGTGGTTCCTTTCATTTTGTTGGGTTGGGTTTAGGGAGTAGAACAGTCGTTGTAGTATAAGGTGAAAGATAAATGACCCGGATAAGCCTTATCAAATTATGAGTTATGTGTGAAGAAATGTAGTTTGGAAAGGGGGATTTGGAAAGGCACCTATTCCCGGGCCCCAGAAGCTTTATAAATTATAGTTCACCTACTGCATTTATACTGACATTATACAATAACAAGGATTCAGTTGCATATGCTTGAATAGCATAGATAATTCTTCAGTCTTCAGGGTTATTCACCAATTAAGAGTTTTGTGCAATTTATTGCTATTTTCTCTTTTTCATAAAATCTAAATGTTGGAGGGGGCCTCTCAAGGAACCAAGCTACCCCCCCCCCGTCCCAACTCTTTAACTGTAGGTGTGCCACAGTGTGAGTATTATATATTCACTCTGTAATTAATTATGATTGAATTTTGAGACTGTACACAGGGATAAAGTCGAGGTGTTTGATGTTGTATGTGAGCACTCGAGGCATCATTATTAGTGAACTCTTCGGTATTCATACCTATGAGATGTTAAGCACACCTACGTGTTGTTGTAATAAATAAATAAATATAGGTGGATGCACCCATACAATATATACTCATATGCACACAACGCATGTGTTATTTTATTTTTTTTTTTTTTCGAAAAAAATTTATTTGTTTATTTTTATTTTTGTGACTGTGTGGAGGTCAAAATGAAGACATGGGAAAGTGTGCTTTTTCTGAGTCACACAAGTAGGCAGCCAGCCTTTGTCTGGGTCCCCTGCACATATTTACGGGTTGAGCTGGGTGGGGCCTGGTAGGTGAGTGGGTGGAGAGACCCTCTCCCACCACTACCACCTTTTAATACCTACTTGTTTTTCACTGCTGAACACACACACACACACACACACACGTATATAACTTGTTGTTCAGCATTCATTGAATCTATAACTATATATTTCTCACTCTTTCTTTTTTCTTACTTTCCTTTTTTCGTCTAGTCCTCTCTCTCTTTCCTTTGTTTCTCTCCCCTTTCTCTCTCTCCCTCCCCTTTCTCTCCCGCCCCTTTCTCTCTCTCTCCCCTTTCTCTCTCTCTCCCCTTTCTCTCTCTCTCCCCCCTTTCTCTCTCTCCCCCCTTTCTCTCTCTCCCCCCTTTCTCTCTCTCCCCCTTTCTCTCTCTCCCCCTTTCTCTCTCTCTCCCCTTTCTCTCTCTCTCCCCTTTCTCTCTCTCTCCCCTTTCTCTCTCTCTCCCCTTTCTCTCTCTCTCCCCTTTCTCTCTCTCTCCCCTTTCTCTCTCTCCCCTTTCTCTCTCTCTCTCCCCTTTCTCTCTCTCTCTCTCCCCTTTCTCTCTCTCTCTCTCCCCTTTCTCTCTCTCTCCCCTTTCTCTCTCTCTCTCCCCTTTCTCTCTCTCTCTCCCCTTTCCGTCTCTCTCTCTCCCCTTTCCGTCTCTCTCTCTCCCCTTTCCGTCTCTCTCTCTCCCCTTTCCGTCTCTCTCTCTCCCCTTTCCGTCTCTCCCCTTTCCGTCTCTCTCTTTTCCGTCTCTCTCTTTTCCGTCTCTCTCTTTTCCGTCTCTCTCTTTTCCGTCTCTCTCTCTCTCTTTTCCGTCTCTCTCTCTCTCTTTTCCGTCTCTCTCTCTCTCTCACTTTTCCGTCTCTCTCTCACTCTCACTTTTCCGTCTCTCTCTCTCTCACTTTTCCGTCTCTCTCTCTCTCTCTCACTTTTCCGTCTCTCTCTCTCTCTCACTTTTCCGTCTCTCTCTCTCTCTCACTTTTCCGTCTCTCTCTCTCTCTCACTTTTCCGTCTCTCTCTCTCTCTCACTTTTCCGTCTCTCTCTCTCTCTCACTTTTCCGTCTCTCTCTCTCTCTCACTTTTCCGTCTCTCTCTCTCTCTCACTTTTCCGTCTCTCTCTCTCTCACTTTTCCGTCTCTCTCTCTCTCTCTCACTTTTCCGTCTCTCTCTCACTTTTCCGTCTCTCTCTCTCTTTTCCGTCTCTCTCTCTCTTTTCCGTCTCTCTCTCTCTTTTCCGTCTCTCTCTCTCTCTCACTTTTCCGTCTCTCTCTCTCACTCTCTCCCCTTTCTCTCTCTCTCCCCTTTCTCTCTCTCTCCCCTTTCTCTCTCTCTCCCCTTTCTCTCTCTCTCCCCTTTCTCTCTCTCTCCCCTTTCTCTCTCTCTCCCCTTTCTCTCTCTCTCCCCTTTCTCTCTCTCTCCCCTTTCTCTCTCTCTCCCCTTTCTCTCTCTCTCTTTTCCGTCTCTCTCTCTCTCCCCTTTCTCTCTCTCTCTCTCTCCCCTTTCCGTCTCTCTCTCTCCCCTTTCCGTCTCTCTCTCTCCCCTTTCCGTCTCTCTCTCTCCCCTTTCCGTCTCTCTCTCTCCCCTTTCCGTCTCTCTCTCTCCCCTTTCCGTCTCTCTCTCTCCCTTTTCCGTCTCTCTCTTTTCCGTCTCTCTCTCTCTCTCTTTTCCGTCTCTCTCTCTCTCTCTTTTCCGTCTCTCTCTCTCTTTTCCGTCTCTCTCTCTCTCTTTTCCGTCTCTCTCTCTCTCTCTTTTCCGTCTCTCTCTCTCTCTCACTTTTCCGTCTCTCTCTCTCTCTCACTTTTCCGTCTCTCTCTCTCACTTTTCCGTCTCTCTCTCTCTCTCACTTTTCCGTCTCTCTCTCTCTCTCACTTTTCCGTCTCTCTCTCTCTCTCACTTTTCCGTCTCTCTCTCTCTCTCACTTTTCCGTCTCTCTCTCTCTCTCACTTTTCCGTCTCTCTCTCTCTCTCACTTTTCCGTCTCTCTCTTTCTCACTTTTCCGTCTCTCTCTTTCTCACTTTTCCGTCTCTCTCTTTCTCACTTTTCCGTCTCTCTCTCTCTCACTTTTCCGTCTCTCTCTCTCTCTCACTTTTCCGTCTCTCTCTCTCTCTCTCTCTCACTTTTCCGTCTCTCTCTCTCTCTCTCTCTCACTTTTCCGTCTCTCTCTCTCTCTCTCACTTTTCCGTCTCTCTCTCTCTCACTTTTCCGTCTCTCTCTCTCTCTCTCACTTTTCCGTCTCTCTCTCTCTCTCTCACTTTTCCGTCTCTCTCTCTCTCTCTCTCACTTTTCCGTCTCTCTCTCTCTCTCTCTCACTTTTCCGTCTCTCTCTCTCTCTCTTTTCCTATCTCTGAAGTTGTAATAGTGAAAATACTTCATCTCAGATTTCAGAGAACTGAAGATTCGTGTTCTTTGTAGTCACAACTGTAAACATGCTTTTTTCTTCAATAATTCACCATGTCAGCAAGTCTTCATAGGAGTCAATTGTTGCATAATTATATTCAGGTTAATACTTTAGGCAGCACTAACAGTGCAGCTGCCCAGGGTCCCAATATCTCAATTTGTTTGAGGATTTATTATGTTAGATGGATTATTGATCCATAAAGGATGTTAAATCAAACATCGTTTTATGAATAATTTTTGCTTAAACTTCTTCGTAAATAAAAGCTAAATAGAAGAATGTTATGCAGTCAGCCCGATCAATGTTGAATTCAGCCCTGATTAGGCTTTGTTTTCTTGCTCTGTTTTCTTGGAATTAATAAAGATATGGAATTATTTGAACTAATCTCTGCTATTTTACTGATTTATGAGTAGGAAATTGAAGGACATTGACCCAACCTACTTCAATTTCTATTTGTAGTAGGTTAGGGTTCTTGTGTGAGAACCCTTCCAAATCAAATTTCTTCCCATATAGCGTCTTCTTGGGATGAAGTGAACTTCCCTTACTGTTCACCCACCATGACATTGAGATCAATTAATTTCTAAACGACCACACCCTGGAGACTCACCACAGTTGTGGGCAAAAACTTCTTGTGATTTTCCCAGGAAGAAAATCAATTCAGAAAATTCCTTCTCTGCTCTGATTATAACAGACTTTTGGTTGTGAATTATATAAAATAATGACATTCCCATGGGGTGTATTGAAAAACTCTCCTGTTTATTGAGGTAGAGAATTTCTTGTGAGGAAAATGATTGATATCAGGTGAAACCTGGTTAGAATTGAACAGGATTTGATGAAATGTTGAAATTTATTTGTTTCCTAACATTTCCGGTCTCTTCCTCTGGTTCTTTCTCTCTCTCTCTCCCTCTCTCTCTTCCTCTGGTTCTTTCTCTCTCTCTCTCTCTCTCTCTCTCTCTCTCTTCCTCTGGTTCTCTCTCTCTCTCTTCCTCTGGTTCTTTCTCTCTCTCTCTCTCTCTCTCTCTCTCTCTCTCTCTCTCTCTTTCTTTTCCTCTGGTTCTTTCTCTCTTTCTTTTCCTCTGGTTCTTTCTCTCTTTCTTTTCCTCTGGTTCTTTCTCTCTTTCTTTTCCTCTGGTTCTTTCTCTCTTTCTTTTCCTCTGGTTCTTTCTCTCTTTCTTTTCCTCTGGTTCTTTCTCTCTTTCTTTTCCTCTGGTTCTTTCTCTCTTTCTTTTCCTCTGGTTCTTTCTCTCTTTCTCTTCCTCTGGTTCTTTCTCTCTTTCTCTTCCTCTGGTTCTTTCTCTCTTTCCCCCCCCTCTCTCTCTCTCTCTCTCTGGTTCTTTGTGTCCCTGACTCTCTCTCTCTGGTTCTTTCTTTCTCTCTCTCTCTCTCTCTCTCTCTCTGGTTCTTTCTCTCTCTTTTACTTGTTCAAAGCTGTCAGAATTAGTTTCTTCTGTTTTCTTTAAAATGCACTTTTTAGTGATAACTTCCCAACAAAAGGCAAGGGAAGTAACTTATTCATTGATCACCCCTTTCTCCAATTTTTTAAGACATTGATCCAATGAAATTCTATTGAGTTACTAACCAGACCTGCTTTGAAACTTTTTCTCTCAAACTTTCTCATAAATGAATGTACCATATTTGTGTACAATGTAAGTAATTCAATACCAAAAATCAGGGTCAAAAGTTAGGGGTAGCATTATACTTGGGTGTAAAAAAAGTATGACATATTCATTACTTTTATTTTAGCTACAAGAAGTGGGGGTTGCATCATATCCAATACTATCCATACTAAGTAAATTGGGTATTTTTTGTCTCCACTAAAATACCAAGTTTAGAATCACCATATTTTTATTTTCGAATCACCATATTTTTATTTTCGATTCTTTTGATGTATTTTTTTTATCCTAATTCCATAGGTTTTGATTATATGATTTAACTGTAACTGCTTCCCCTTTTTCTCTCCAAATGATTTTTATTAATGATTTATATCTTTGAAAATTCAGAACGATAAGAATTTGCTTATATTAGTCGCTCTACCACGTTTCATTTCTTTCTTTTTTTACAAAATGAAGGTTTGCGGTGTCATCTTGAAGATGCATGTGCCAGCAGCCCTTGTAATGCAGGTGCTCAGTGTACAACTTCTCCTATTGACGGAAACCCAATTTGTTCTTGTCCCAAAGGATGGAGGGGACAAGACTGCTCAGAGGACATTAATGAATGTGAAAAAAGTAAGTTTCGTCTTTTGGAATTCGTCTATTGCTGGATTTTCCATGTGATTCTCTTTAGCTTTCTCTCCCTGTGCCTTTTTCTTTTTGCTCTCTCTCTCCTCCCCTCTCTCTCTGTGCCCTTTTTCTTTTTGCTCTCTCTCTCTCTGTCTGTGTTATCCCCTTTCTGTGCCTTTATCCCCTCTCCCTTTTCCCCCCTTGGTGACTCGCAACATTAGGAACATGGCCATTTTATTTTACACGACTATAAATTGGATTCAAAATTGAAAGTGTGTTTTGAATTGTCTAATTTTCAGAAAAAAGTAGAAAGAAGGCACCAACCTACTTTATGAAAAATGATAAATGAAATTCAAAACCTGAAACACTAGAAAATAATTGAGAACAAAATATCTAAAAATCCTCATTTCTCTGAACTCTACAAAAAAAGGATGATATTGTGCATTATTTGAAACTTGCACTCAGATTTGAAGTACATTGTTTACAGAGCCAAGTTCATGCACATCATACTGATCGTGAAGTGATCTCTCTCTCTCTTTCTTCCACATGATACTTCTCATTTTTCTCCCCCCCTCTATTTCCTGTTGCTCTTCATTTATATCACCCCCTCCTCCATTGCCAACTACTTCTCACTTTCCTTGTCCGTCACTGTCTCACTGCACCCTTTTCTCTGTTCCCCCTCGGTCTCACTGCACCCTTTTCTCTGTTCCCCCTCGGTCTCACTGCACCCTTTTCTCTGTTCCCCCTCGGTCTCACTGCACCCTTTTCTCTGTTCCCCCTCGGTCTCACTGCACCCTTTTCTCTGTTCCCCCTCGGTCTCACTGCACCCTTTTCTCTGTTCCCCCTCGGTCTCGCTGCACCCTTTTCTCTGTTCCCCCTCGGTCTCGCTGCACCCTTTTCTCTGTTCCCCCTCGGTCTCGCTGCACCCCTTTGTCTGCCCCCCTCGGTCTCGCTGCACCCCTTTGTCTGCCCCCCTCGGTCTCGCTGCACCCCTTTGTCTGCCCCCCTCGGTCTCGCTGCACCCCTTTGTCTGCCCCCCTCGGTCTCGCTGCACCCCTTTGTCTGCCCCCCTCGGTCTCGCTGCACCCCCATCTCTGTCTTGTTATCTATTCTCTCTCCCTTTCTTGTCCATCTTTCGCTGTCCGTTTTCTTATCTTTCCCACCACTTTTTACTTTTTCTTGTCGGTGATAATCAAAAACTCCTCCTCCCATCTTTCTAACAGGCCATGTTTCTCCCTGCGAACATCTTGGTACCTGCGTCAATGAGCCTGGACATTTCCGATGTGATTGTATGCCTGGTTTCACTGGGGATCGATGTGAACAAGATATCAATGAATGTGAATCTCATCCCTGCCAAAATGACGGAACATGCCTTGATGAACGTGGAGATTTCAGATGTGTTTGCATGCCTGGTAAGTAATCCCGTATAATCCCTTCATATTTATAAATTATTAACTCTCGAACTTATACACATACTAAACCGAATTTCACAATACTGTAAACCCTCTTATTAATGGACTAGGGGCAGGAGTCTGTCAATTCTATATGTATAAAAAAAACCCATGAAAATGACACCTATGTATTCATGACACAGTGTGTAGGTATAAATAACATTATAGGAGGATATAAAATAATTATGAAAAAGACTGATTTTATTTATTGACTTAGTCCAAATTTGGACATTGTCCCTTTTTAGCCTTCTACGTCCGATTATTTGATTTAAGGCTCTACATAGATTCAGATTGATCCTTCCACAACCAAAACTGCTGTGTACAAAACCTCCTTCAGAAAACATTAATTTAAGTTTTTCAATCATTTATTTCCATTTCATCACCAAGTAAAAACATAGAAAGGTCAATGCATTCGAATTACATTTTATTCTGGTGCACTTTCGGATCAAAATAGCCAGAATTTTCTCATTGTTGAGGTCCTCCCTGGAATAATTGTGGCGATAAATTTCCATTTCAGTTTTTCATTTTCTAATAGATATATTGACTATTACTCCCCCCACCCCCACACAGGAAAAGGGTGATTTTGTGAATAAAAGTTTCTGATTATGACTGAAGAAGGGTGAGATTGACCGTTAACAAATCATGAATGGGGATTTATGAAACCTGATGTTATTACAAGGTAGTCAGCTGTTGGATTTACAATCCTGAGTGGTTATGTGAAATGATTGAGCATAATTTATTTTTTTGGATAAAGGGAGGCAACTAGTTTCTATAGCTGTAAGAAATTGAATTTTAAAAAAAAAAATGCACACACACATTCGTGCACATCTTGCCTCTCCTAAGAAGATACTTTCATTACAAAAAAGCTCATTCTACTTTACTGCAAAGGGGAAAAACATTTTTTCATAATTCAAGTACATCACCTGAACAATTCTTGGTGGACGAAATATTCACTATGAACGGATTTTATCTGCTATTTCAAAATCCGGTGGTTAGAGGTCCATTAGTAAGAGGGTTTACAGGATCACGTTGACAAACTAATATACTGACCCCCACTCCCAGAACGAAGTGTTCATCCGAGTGTCAAGTCAGTAAGGTTAAAAAGTGTCCAATATGATGCATTAGGGAAAATGCTAGATGCTTAAAATGTATACTTACACACATCTCTCTGTATGGTACTTAAAAATATAATTTTCTACTGAAAGATGGATTTTTTTGAAGTTTACAGTGCTGGATTTTGGCATTAGCTAGGTTTTTATCATTTTCCAAATAATCTTCATAGAATTAAGGCAGAATTGTTAGATACCTTACAGTAAATTAGAAGTTGAACCAAATTTAAATGCCTGTTATTTTAGAACTTGTGTTTTGGCAGTAACATCACGTGAAGTTCAAAAGATTTGGTAGAGCTCTCTATTCCTGTGTTTATGGTCGTAGAGAATTATCTCCCTTGTTTTGATTTTGAGAATTTTTTTTTTTTTCATTAAGCGGTGTTTACTCAATGTTAATATTTTATGTATCTATAATTTTATGATTATTTATTACATTTATTTTATCTTATATTTTTTTAATCTACTTATTTTCATCCCTTTCTAAAATTCTGTGTCTGTCTCCTGCTTTTGGTATTTTTGGTCATTTTCTTGGTGGTTTGGTTTGTATTTTTTTTGTAGTAAGCTGTTAAAATGGAAATGTTCATAGGTTGAAAATGTTGAATGTCATAGTTCCTATATTTTCTCCATATATTTGCATTTTAAATCTTACCATAAGCATTGAATGAGGCATTCACTGAAGGGAGTTGATATTCTTTACTGGAATTATGAAGTAGTATACATTCATTCAGTTGATATTTATTGCTTATTGTTACTATAAAAATATTATCTTTTTGAAGCAAAAACTTGATGTGCCTCTAATTTTGGTCTCAAGGACCAATTGGGGTTTGTTATTCTTTGAGTATATAGAAGATGGATAATTTTTTTTTTTTTAAATTTCTCCCTCTAAAATATTTTCAAGTGCAATATTCAGTTTATGAAAGATTGTCTAAAACTATAATTTGAAACATTAGTTTTGAAGAATATCCTTAACGTTGAGCATATCTTATTCGTATTTTTTAAATTTGTTTTCATGCATGATTTTTAAAATCATTGACCAATAGATAATTTATTGAACATGAAATAATCCCCCTTTCGAGAACTTGAAAAAATTTTGTATGATCCATTGACGAAAAGCATAGTGAAGTTACTGCCCATTGTTGGTGTGGTCAAGAGTTACCTCCCTTTAAGTTAGTGCATGAGTTTTTTTGTTTCTGCATGAATGTATTAAGAATCAGTGGATATCTGCCTACACACGCACACACACAGAGTAATAATAATTGGTAGATCTTTTTTCTTTTTTTTCATTTTCTTCAGGTCTTTCAATTTTTTTCTTATATTTTCACTTTATCCAACTAATAGTTTCAATTTGAATCTCATTTTTTATCAATCTCTTTTTCTATATATTCCATCTTCAGTGCTTTAATGTTTTGATATTCAGTGTCAAATTCTAGCCACAGAACTGTTCTTAGTCAACTTTTCATGTGATTTGCCATGAAAGCATTAACTAAATACGAAATATTTAAAAAAAAATAGTTTATTTTCATTTTATGATGTGTAAAAATCAAGTTCCTTGACCAAATGAAAAAGTTTCATTATCAATCAAACCAAACAATTAGTCGTATTTCTTTTATTCTTAATATGCATATCTCAGGATTTTATATATAAGGTAAGTCTGATATAAATTTCTAATGCCTTAAATTTGCATGGGATAAAAGAAAAAAAAAGAATAAAGCCAATAAGGCGGGGAAACAGGGTTGATTTTAATTTTTCTTACTTCTCATGTACTTCCAGAATTTTGCCAGGAGAGCTCTTTTTCTTTGCTAAACTCATTAAAATCTTCAAAACTAGTATTTTGATTGAAAAAACAATTTAAAAGACCCACAAAAAATTCCCCATATTCAATTTTTGCAATCTTGAAATTTGAATAATTTTAAGCATGGCTGCAAATGGAAACTCTTCTTAGTTATCAGATGCTCAACTAGTTTGGTTCAAAGGGAGATAACTTCGAAGACAAGTGATAAAATAAGTTTGAATCCATTCATCAGATTTCAGTAAAAAATCCAACATGCTCAATTGAAGAGAATCTTTCGGTGAAATCTTAGGTAACAGGCCAGTCTGAAATATGATTAATCGTAAATTATGTGCATATGTGTAAATAAGTACATGTGGTCAAATTATAAACCTATTTGTTTTTGATGCATAAATAGGTATATTTACTTATAAGTAAAAGTCATAGAATATATTAGCTATAATTATTGTTTAAGCTCTCATAACACCATTGACTACTACAGATATATACTATATGGACTTATGCGTACTCCCAGGGAGCTTTTCTGTCAGTGTCACCTTCATAAAAATGTTTTTAAAGGGGAAGTTGTGGTTAATAATTGGATAATACCAACAGAATTTTGGATCAAATTCTATTTTACTTCATTAAGAAATCATTTTTCTCCAAGCCCAAATTTATCTGGACATGATCAAAAATCTCCTGACTGAAATACTTTTTTACAATGACGATAACCAAAATATTTTGATGCCTTATTTTCAGATGACATAGGAAAGTGAGGCTCCAGATCAGTATTATTTATATTGTAAATAGACCCTTCCCCCTGAACCTTAATCCCCCCCCTTCCAAACTGCAGTTTCCATAGTAACAAAGGTCTTATTGATTGAAAGCACAAATCCCCTGATGAAAAAAATTAATTCAGCTTTATCCCCTCATTCAAATCTGGGGCAGTCAAACTAAATGACTTAAAATATTGAATACTATACCTGAGAATTACGACCTTTGATTATGCCATCTGAAGTTATCATAACTAAATGATTCGCCTTAGATTTTATTCATTTTTATAAATCATTTTTAGAACTTCACAGCAATGCTGTTTAATTCTGTAGATGTCTCGAGGAGCATAGGGCAGCATAGGGGTTTTATGAGTTGGAGTTACTGGCCTCACGTCAAAGATGGATTACCTTATAGCACTCTTATTGCCCTGTTGTTTATCCATGACTCATTTGGGGGAGATATGGTTTCATGTCTTTTCCGAGGGCATTAGTTCAAAACGAGTGTTGCTTACACACCTCTGCAAAAACCATTTCTTGGTTCACAGATTCCATTTTTTCTGTGCCAGTAACTGCTAGGCCACTCTACACTTCCTTTTCAAACTGAGAAGGCAGTTTAAAAAAAAAAAATGTTGAGTTTGTAATTTTTGTGTTGAAACTGAAACTGAATATCTGTTACCAATTTTTAGTCATGATTCGGGTATCAACTGAATATATAGGATTTATTATGACATAAAACACTGCATGATACTCTGCATCTCTTTTAGTAGTTCAAGAGCAGAAGTGTTCGGCCACTTTTCCCAAATGACTTTGCCACTACTAATGGCATCACATTGTTATTTTAGAAGTAGTGAAAGTTGACCCTTGAGTTGCCTGTCATGTCCTGGAGGGGACAGGGGGGGGAGGGTTAACACTAATTGATCAGAATTATTACTGACTTGTCAGGTTCTAGAAAGGAAACCTCAAGTTGTCTTCGGTTTTAAGTGCTTTCATCAACTTCTTCGCAGTAATGAACATTTCTGCTTTGAAAGACGTTTTTCCCTTTTCCTACTGGAGACAATGAATGCTATGAATGGGCAGTAATTGTCGTCTAGCCGCCTTTTAGTTTTCTAGAGGCAAATGTTTTAAAAGGATGGAACCTCCATATTTGATGGCATATAAGACCCCCTCCCCAACCCTCATTTCTGCAGGGAATAAGGGGGAAAAATATATTACCCTGAATTTCTTCCAATTGTCACACAGTGGGGTTTTTTTTTTTCAATTTTTTTTTTTTTCATTATTTTCAACTCCAGTTCTAGCCAATGTAGGGCTGGACAATGAAGGTTACATTTACCTTTTTTAAGCCATTTTCTTTCTGGGGAGAAAGTAAAATTAAGACAATCATTCCCTACAAATTAGAATCAAATCATTGTTGTTTTGTGCTTATATATTGTGCTTAAAAATATATCTGCCAAGTTTGGTCTCTGTTCAAGAGTGAGCCTATGCTGGACTATAAGAATTGAATATTTGAATAATTGGAAGACCATTGTTCACTACAGCGACTCATGCAAGTTCCATATCAATGTAACATGTTTCTTGTTTTGGCAGCCCAGAAATTCAACATTTAGCACTATTTCTGGCTCAAAAACTTGAGTTAATTTTTAGCTATTTCCTAGCCATTTTGGACAAATCCAACCATTTTTATCAGTGAGGTTTTCAGTTTTTGAAAAAAAAAAATCGATTGGCATATGTAGTATGCTATCTGTGCACATGCAAGTGTGAATCATATATATATATATATGGACTATTGACATATAAGGATTAATAAACCTTACCACCAAAAACTTCACTCCCGAGTCTGTCTCACTCTCTAAAGTACACATTATATATATATATATATATATATATATATATATATATATATATATATATATATATATATACACACACACACTTATGTACAGTTTATAAGAACATGGTTTAAAGAATGTTTAAGGTTTCTATGTTATGGATCTGGAGATGGCTTTTATACAATAGAAGGAACTTCTATGTTGGCCTTCTCTAGTATCATGATATTCTAGAGTTTGAGAAAGGTGTCATTTTTTTTCTGACGTTCATTTAGATGATGACTCGGTAACCACTTGAATTTGGTCCCTGAATTTTTTTATTTTTTAAAAAATTTTTTTTATTTTTATTGAAAGGACAAGAGTTTAGGTTGACTGATCCGACTTAGTAGTCGACTTAATGTATAAAATGACCGTTACTTAGTTTTCTAAAATTTGTCAGCGGTAATGAATATAGCTAAAAATCAAATCTCCTTCTTTGAAGCTTGTAATAAAAAAAATAATACTTGATTCAAAATAATTAATGCATGTGAACTAGCATAGTACCTTTCAAAAAAATTGTCTAGTGACATCGGCATTTCTGCTTAGGATCAGAGTATCTGTGTTGTACCTAGCATCAAAATGTTGCTCCTCCCCCCCCCCAGCATTTTTGCGTAGTATCTGTATGCTCATTGGAAAGAGTTACTCACAAGCAAACATTGAGATGGAATTGCACCCTAAAATTGGTGCTAAAGTTTAATTATTAATTTTCTTAACCAATGAGACCAATTTTTTTAAAATTCTGTTTTTTTTCGAGCCTATATTTCCTCTGCGAATGACACTCGTGCCTTGTTTCATGAATCTGGTGACAATGGTCACTGGGTACTTTTACAAGATGTTCCCAATAGTAGCTCCACTCACACCAACCTCTTTCTTACTAAGGACTCACTCAACGCACACACGAACGAAGATGTGATGCAGATATGAACTCCTCAAAGTATATCAACTCTTCAAAGCTGCTATCTATTCAACTATTTATCAACACTCTACTTATCAACTCTTCATCTAGGAACTGAGCACTGAACTCACAGAGCAACTTACTAAACAAGTTCAAGCAATAATCACACACCAAAAAACTCGACTTTTATACTTAACAACTAAGTATAAAACTTTTAATCCGATATCTGAACTGTACAAATTCTCCTGTGACTATTACAAGTACATACTAATGCCTACAATACAGAATAAACCATAATGTTATTACTATACTTTAAATCTTATCGTCTCTCTTCTATTCCACTTTTTAACCTTTTGCTTAATAGCATGTAATGATGTTTTCACTTCAACTAAAATGCTCACCTGTCAACAGCCTCAGACATCCACTATCAAATATACCATTCCCAATTGACCAAAGCCTAAAATCACTGCTTTTAACAAAATGAAAATTGTAGTGGGATTTGTGATATATGAAATCTGGAATCAGAAGTAAAGAGGTAAAATTCTTCTACCTGATCAGTTTTTCTGCCACAATAATTTACGTCTGTCTTTTGGAATAAGTATGTATATCTGGTGATGTCTGTTTGCTCGTCTGTCTATGCAATACCCCTGAGAGTATTAGATAGATTTCAATTAAATTTTGCTAAAGGTTCAGCTATGGGTCAAGAAAATTTCTTCCGTATTTTAATCTCCACACTTCAAAAAAAAGTGTCGTTGAAATTTATGGAGACCTTTTAGATAAATAATGTGGATATATATCATAACTGTAATTCGAAAAAAAATGCCTGAAATATCACTCGCCAGGAAAATTTTTTTCTTTTTTTCTTTTATTGAGAGATTTTTCCTTTTTTCAATAACATTTATTATGAATATCCACATAACATATCCAAAAATTCTCAATTAATATCATTAACATTTTTTTGAAAGGGTAGACAATAATCTACTGAAGAAATGATAAAATATCTGAGCAGATCCATGCACAATTACTTCCCCTACATCACTTATGTCCAAATCACATGATATCACCCAAATTTCATGTTTGTCCACATGATATCTCCGAAAGTTCTCAATGATTTTCAATATTTCGGGGGGGGGGGGAAGGTGGACAATAGGCTATGAAAGAATTGGTCAAATTTTGAATTGGATCCTTGAACAATTGCCTCCCCTACATCGCATTATATGTTGAAACCTATCTGCAAGATATCTCCAAAAGTTATCAAGTGATTTCAGTATTGTTTTTGGGATAAATGGGTAATAAGCTATATGAGAACTGATTAAATTTTTGGGTGGATCCAGGTGTAATTACCCCCCCCCCCCAAGACTTCTAGTGCTTTGTTGTTTCTGTTATGAATTTTGCTTCCTCAATTGATAAACTACTCACCCCTGCCCTCATTATTGTTTTTTCTTGAATTAGAGAGGCACACATTTAGTGCTGTTAATCTAAGACCAGTAGTATGTTGGCTATGAAATCTTGAATATGCTCTTCACAGGTCTTAAGGTCAGGTCTTTGCGCTTTGTACAATATCTAGTAGCCAGTCAATTCCCACCCACCCTGTAGTGGGTAAATTGTAGGATACACTTGTTAGCCATTGGCACTCTGCATTTTTTTTTTCTCAGGGGTGCCAAGATTTTGTGTACTTTGTAAATTTTCAAAGCCTCTTACTTATTTGTCTGTCTGTACATGTACGACTGTTAATCAACCTAGTTGGAGTTGCCTGCGCTGACAGGATGAACTTTTTGCTCAGCGAACAAAGTTGCCTACACAGTGCCTTTAGGCTATTCTTGTCGCGTATAGTAAAATACAATTCTGGGTTCTTTGTAGGTTTTTGAAAAAAAAAAAGGAAACAAATATTGCATTTTTCATTTTTATCCTGCACTGCTAAGTTTGCATACTTGTGATCGACAGGAAGTCATATTTGATTGTAAAAATTTGGTTTTCTCTCTCTGAAGAGACCTAATTTCTTCTTCGGATCCTGATAGAAAGGATCTCTTTGTTGGTTTCCGTATAATTTTATTAGTGTTTTCATTGTCCAAATTATTTTTTTCTCTTTTCTTGTGCATTTTTCATCCTTCCTGTTCATAAATAATGCATATTGCGGCTGCTTTAAGGTTATATACAGATATTATAGTGTTAAACTAAAAATAGGATGTTTGAAGGTGACATAACTCACTCTCTCGTGTATGTATATATGTATATATGTATGTGTCAATATTAAAAATGGTATCAATGCTGGCTTTTTATTTCCACATTCCTTTTTTTTCTCACTGGAGTTTTTCTTTTTACACTAACTTTGTTTAAATTGATATTTAAGATTAGATAGAAAATAATGAATAAAAAGTTAGTGTTGTGTCGATTGTGGCCATCATCTGAAAATGCCTTATAATACTTTGCCAGCAGATAGCCAACTGTCTGTTGAGGTTCACTTTACAACTAAAAGCTTCTTGTTCCTCAGTTTTAGACACACCATCTTTTGTTTTTGTGAAACTGTCAACTAAAACTGTCAACATAGGTTTCTTGAGTTTTCAAGTTGGTCTGGCTGGCTATGTATGTATCGTGAATACAGGCTAAACTAATAGAGCTAGAAGGTTGAAATTTTAGACCTTTGCTCTGCATGTCTAGAAAACAATTCTCCCTTTTTTTTTTCATTTGTTTTCTTTTTTTTTTTCCCAAATTTGCTCCTTAACAGGTTTTTAGTGTGTGTATGGGGGGGGGGTTCAATTTATGGTGTAAGTTTTTGCTAAATTGGCCCCTTTATTTTCTATTTTATTTTTTTAAATTCATATTTATCAATTTCCCTGCCAAACGAAAGGCGAGAAAAGTAACTCATTCATTGTTCGCCTCTTTTTTCCAATCTTTTAATTGATCATCCCCAATCAGACATGCTACCAAAAGACATTGGTCACATGAGTCTATTTTGGGACTATCTGACCTGTTTTTTTTTACTTGAGTGTTTTGCTGTTTGAAGGTTGAGCAAATGAAATTGTTCCTACCCCAGGGAAGGATTAAGCTACTGCGTAGCTTTTAGTATATGTTATAAAGAGGCCCCAAATTTACAATATACAAAAAAATATTAGAATGGGTCTTGTTGGTCACTCAATGGAAACGGTCATGTGACTAACATCTTTTGGCAGCATGCCATGTATGTGGTGATCAATTAAAACATTCAAAGAAGGGGTGATAAATGAATAAGTTACTTCACTCGCCTTCAGTTGGTCTGTAATCACTTGAGTCTGAATTTCTAAAAAAACAAGTCAGGCACGAACTAGTTAACTGAACCCTCCTCAAAAAAGCTATAGGGAGGGGGTAGGGAACAAAGTTCTTTGTTGACATGATGAGTAAATGTTGACATTTTTAGCCCTCTAGCTCCACTGGTTTGGCCTGTATAGATGATATATATATACACACATACATAGCCAGTCTGATTGACTTGGAAACTGAAGAAGCCTGTTTTGACAATTTTGATTTAGTTTCGAACATTCATTTTTTTTCCAGCATCGTTATTTAATGAATGATTTTTATTTGCCGTATAACTAGTTAATATAACAAATATGTCTGACATTTAGATAATAGTATTATTTTTTTAAATTTTTTTATTTGATCTTTGTGCAGCAGCTATGACCTTAGTTTCAAATACTTCTGTATTCATGTATTCATCACTCTCTTGGAATAATGAAAACCCCATAAATTCATTGAGCGTGGGGGCCCCTAAAATTGTGGGGCTTTCAGCATATGCAACATTTGCTACCTAGTTGATCTGGCACTGCCTTATCCAGAAACACAATACTACACTAGAATCCTGTCGGACATTATTGCCAAGATGTACAGGGTTTTGAAGGAACTTGAAGATCTCTCAAGGGGGAAGTGGCCAAAAACAAAGGTTGAGAATGGTTCATCAAATGTGAATATGAATAGTGAATGTTTTTTGTTATGATGTATGTGTGTGAGATATATAAAAAAAATATATATATATATATATTATTGATTGTGTGATTTCCTGCATTGTAGGAGTGTCAGTTGGGATCTGGATGTCAAATCAATGCTGACTTACAATGTCTAGGTTCTTGCCAGATTCTACATACATTATTTAGAGATAAATGTTATATATATATGTACCCACACGTGGCTGAAAATGGAGAAGGGCTTTTATATTATATACAAGTATAACTGTGCACTTCACGATTACATTCTTGTATATTCATCTTAATAGCATTCCAAAATACCAGTGGTTTTGTTCATTTCATCAACTACTTCAAGTATGATCACTAACTAATAAACATTCATATTTTGGTTGCTGTTGATTTATTTTTATCTGCTACTATATATATACATAATTAATTTTTAATTTCAAATTAAAAATAGCTTTGTAAAGATGAAAGTGCATATATGTAAATTGGTATGATAGATATGTTTTCCCAATGAAAATACTTTTTGAATATCAGTCAAGTTAATCGCTGCCAATTAAGAGTATTTTGCTAGTAGCCTTTCTTTTAATAATGAATTTTCAAGTGCAGTACTCCACAAAACTACAAAAAAAGAGGGGAAAATACTATCTTATTTTTTTAATTCAGCAAATAATTATTTGTGTTTGTGTATATTCTTTCCCCACATCCATCTCTCTGCTGCTTCCCTCCTCACTTCTCTGTGTGTGAATATATATATATATATATATATATATATATATATATATATATATTGCTCAGACATGAAAACACTTGTTAGTTTTTTCTTTAAATGGACCAACAGGTCCTCTTTGTATGACCCACTTCCCTCGGCCCTACCCACTTATCTTTCTCCCCCCACCGTCTCTCTCCTTCTCCCCCTTTCCCCACCCCTCACCACACACACACACACACACACACACAGAGGCTCTGGTCACTCTAAAGCTGACCTGTCATTGGAACTGAGTCACTGGGCATCTGAAAAAGACCCGAAAGGAAAATGGCCCTCGTTTCTCTGTTTCTCGCCACATCTTATTAGTGTGGTGTTTGTTCTGGCACTGCTGAGGGTTATTCTCAACAAGACAGTGAGTGAGAGTGTCTGTGAGAGAGAGAGAGAGAGAGAGAAGAGTGTTGATGTAGTGCTTAAAGGAAGACAACGAGGGACAAACTGAGAGGTGGAGAAGATCATATCCTTCCTGTAAATAGTTGAACATACCAATGTGATGGTGTTAGTTGGTCAGTGTTGGTGGTAGTTCTCTCTCAGTGCAACAAAAAAAAAAATCCTTGTAAATAGGAACCATCTCTGATTTAAGGTTTCTTTGGGGGAAAAAAAATATAGATAGGGGGAGAGAAAAATTGAGGTTTGATGAAAAGTTGATCGGCCGTTCCTTTTATTTCTGAGGAATTGTGTTCCTCTGCAAGAAAGTGAAGTAAAAGAAACAAAACAATGAAGTTTCATTTTCCAACCTTCTGCATTTTGATGTGTGGTCTTCATTTTCGTTTTAAAGGTCAGTAAGTAGAATTTGTTCATGTCAGCGGCCATTTGCTGAATTTGCTTATTTGTTTATTTCATTTTTTTATTTTTATTGATTTAAAAAATTTTTTTAAACTCCTTGAATTTTTTCCAAAACTATCATTTTGGTCTAATTTTTTTTTCGATCTTTTCTTTTTGTTTAGAAAACTAAAGTATTTTCGATTCAGGAAATATATTCTTTATGAAGAATGTATGCCTATTTATTTAAATGTACATGTGCAAAAAGTATCTGATTGGAATAGAATAATAAAAAAAAAAAAAAATAATCGTGTGTAATAACTTCAAGAAGAGTTATTAACCTATCAAACTTTTGTTCAGTTCACTTAACCTTTTTTCTCAACTTAGAGAATAACACAATGTTTGGGCTGAATCATTTTACGGCCTTCTTCAGGTGTAAAATGTGACATCCTGAAGAAGGCTGTCGAATGAATTGGATGAAATGTTGTGTACATTATCAAAGATGGGAAGAAAAGATTAGATAGTCCTGAATAAAAGTTGGTACTAATGAAAAAGTTTTTAAATATCTATCTGCCGCTTCAAAATTGGCAAGATATGGCCGAAGATGAAAAAAAAAACAAACAAAAACTGAATTTTGTAATTTCCCAGTAGAAAACTATTTTTACTTCAATTTAATTTTTCCTCATATTCTATGTGTATAATATTAGAATCATCCTATGACTTATGATTTGTGAATAAATATTTTTGGTCTGTTCATTTGGAAATTGTAATTGGTATTCTAATTTTCAACTCAAACTGAAGCAGTTATCGATTTGCTATTTTTTTTGTCAGAACTTTTATTAATTTCAATTCATCTTTAAATCAATTTCAGTTTTCTTAATATTAGAATTTCATGTGCTCCTGTTGGGCTATTTTTAAAAAATTTTTTCATTTTTTATTTTTATTTATTTATTTATTTTTTTTTTACACGCAACTTCTGTCTGTTCTATAATTCAGACATTACAAACAAATTTCAAAAATTTTCTCTCAAAATTTCATTAAGTATTTCATTATTTTACTTTTTCCCTTCAAATTTTCAGTTAAATTTGTCTATTCCTTCATAATCAGAATGTCAAAACCAGATGAAAATTTTACTAAATGATGTTTTGTTAAAAACTGAAAATAACATGATTCCCCCCTCCATTTTTCTTCATTTTTGGAGTTTCCATTTTTTCCTATTCTTTTTGTGTTTTCATTCAATTCTTTGGAAATTTCATTTTACTCTCTCTCCAGAAAAATGATCTTTTTTTCGCTATCTAAGAACATCAATAAATCCATAGGTTAATGATGAAAAAAAAAGCATTTATTTTATCCAAGACTGATAATTATTTTTCAGCGTAATCTCCTCTCTTGTTAATGCACTCAATTCAGTGTTGAATAATCATTGCATAGATTGAACTATATACACTGAAAATATCAGATCAGAATTCAGCTAATTCTATCGACATTATTAAAACCCTTTTGCACACACACACACACATACACAGACATTGAAAAATAAATATCCGTGTAGAAAGAATGTCTTATCATTAGACTACTTAGAGATGTACCCATTATATATATATATATATATATATATATATATATATATAATGTGTGTGTGTGTCTAGAAAGCTTTACAGCTTTAAACACTAAACGTTAAAAAAAACTTTTTCAATAGATTTTTTGTGTCACTTCAGTCACCTATTCCTCAATATCTGTCAATGTAATTTTCTTCTGCATTTCCTCCCTGCTTCACATATACTTCATGTATAAATTGTCTTTTGTCAGGATCACCAGTTGTTTACCATGTAACATGATATATATATATATATATATATATATATATATATATATAGTGCATTCTCTTTCACTCAAGATTTTCAAATGAAAATGTTTTTAAACAATCTGTATTGTACCACTGAGAATCTTCACTCATGTTATAAACTTTAACTACTCTACCAATAGTATTTGGCACCATTTCGAATTGAAGGTCTACTTAATACATATACACATGCTTGTTGTATATTCATTACTTTTCACTCGTATAGTTTGCGCCAATTAGGTTATGTTTTAATTTCTGAACGTGTCTTCTGATTGACTCTCATGTTAACTACATCTCCATTGAGTCTCTAAGATTGAAAACACTTGAGTTTGATTTTTTTTCAGAAGTGAACGTCAAGTTCATGATATTTGAAACACTTGTATTTCTTTTTGAACAAGTTATTTGCTGTTAAATGTTTTTTAAATAGCTGTGTACTTTGGTCTTTATGTCCACGGCGTCTCTCAATCAGTACCCTTGTTATCCTCTGTGATGTTGAGAACTTATGGTGTCCCTGAAACTGATTCTCTTCTTTCTCACGCAAATACAAAAATTACAGCAGAAGTACCGAGACAAAAAACTAACACACAAAACTAATGCTACACTCAAATGATTACAAAAATACTTAAGGATGAAAGTAACCCTGAAAACTACACTTATTGGCAATTAATGTTTAATTAACGAACAGGGGCTGTTGATTTTGATATTTCTGTATTTTTTTTAGAAACCGTCAACAAAAACTCACCAAGACTGTCAGAATGGGTTTTTTCAGTTTTTAATGTTGTCTGACTTTCTATGTATATATATGATGTGTACAGGCCATACCAATGGAACTAGGGGGTCCAAATTGTCAACATTTACTCCTTATGTTGTCAGTGTAGGTTGGGGTAAATTACCATGTATGTTTATGCTGAACTGATTTCTAGTTTCTGTAGCCCCCCCTTTCCGAGATTCTAACTTTTTAGTGATCCAACAGGTGAGCAAAGGAACTATTATTTCTCGACTGATTATCCCCAACACGGTATGCTGTCAAAACATTGGTCATGTGATGGTTTCTAATGAATGATTAACTGGACCTGTTCATATCTCATTTATTCATATTTTAATAAGAGTTGAACAAGTCATAAAATTGTGATTTATCAAATTGTTGGTATTTCATTTCTTTGGATTAGCTTTTCAGAAATGATCAATATGTTTTAACTATACAAATGGATGTATTGAATCACCATTGCCACACAAATGACCAGCCTGACCAACCAGCTAAGTGGGCTGAAGATTCTACTGTTTTTGCTCGGCTATGTGTGTGTGTCTCTGAGCTCTCCTGGTCACGTTTTTGGGGTTACAGCTCTGGGAATTTGCTTAGTACACTGTGAGGCACTATCTGGAAAAAAAAAACTTTTTTTTCTTTTTTTTTTCAAAAAAAAAAAATTGCATTTTTGGGTCTCTATGGTCATTTTTGACCAACCAACAATATCCGAAGTTGATATTTTTCTTTTTTTTTTTTTTTTTTTTTCAAGATAATCTTGTGTAGAAAATTTTTTCTTATTTTATTATGGTGTCTTCCTAAAGTATACACTCACTTTCAATTAATAATTCGCACATTATAATACCACCATTCAAGTATAAAACGTATTTTTTTTGTACATCTTAAAGCTTGTGCCTCTTGGCTACATGTTTACGAATACTTCCCTCCTCATTTTCTGACACTTGACATACACTTCCTTTCTTATCATAGATAAGTCTGATAATTCTTTCTATCTTGTTTTGGTCTGATAATTCTAGAATCTACTCAGATTTAGTGTCTGTCTTTTGACTTGATAGGAAAAAAAGGAGAAAACTTTATTTCAGAATTCTGAAATTTTTTTTCTAAATGAGTATGTACTGGTTTTACTATTCTTAGGAATTTAGAAAAGAATTCAATTGATTTCGAAATCGAATTTCTATTGAAGATAAAATGAGTTTTTTTTATTGAGAGGGAAACATAATTTTAAAAGTAGAATATAAGGGACAGTCTCTTGACACAGATTTTTTTTTTCTTAAAAATAAAATGCACATTATTCAGACACACACGCACATATATATATATATATATATATATATGCTAGAAAGCTTTACTGCTTTAAACATTAAAAAAACTTTTTCAAAAGGTTTTTTTTGTATCACTTCAGCCATCCATTTCCCAATATCTATCAATGCTATTTATGTAATTTCCTTCCGTGTTTTTTCTCCTGTTCTACCTATACTTGGTTATTTTGTACAATGTATAAATCGTCTCTTGTTTAGATCATTCAAAAACAAAATGGTTATTTATATTTACATGGCACCCCAGCTGTGTTGATCAAAAATATATGTATATGTATAGATTGATAGATGTATATTAATGGGAGTGTGTTTTAGCCATTTTTAGATTCTACTCCAAATCATGATTCTGTAAACTATCCACTATTTCCTGTTTTGAGTTCAACTAATTCTGACCTAATAATAGCAGTTCCATGTGTTACAAGAACCTTCTTTATTGCCCTTGTAAAACAAGCGATATTTTAAATGCATGCGACAGGGCAAGAATGGTTATTTTAGAAAATGAGAAGTTTTTTTTTTTTTTTTTTCCCCAGTTTACATATACTTTATTATGGTACAATGTATACATTTTTTTTGATTGGGAACATCGGTTGTTCGTTTACCATGTAACTGTTTCAGGGATTTTAAACAAGTTTCTACTATTGGTTTATAATGAAAAATTTTACTCTGAACTATTGTTCCCCCTCAGTAGTCGTTACTAACAGTTTATTCACTTGTTAGAGTTTGTAATATGTCCTCGTGATATAAGATTTTAGGTAAATTTTCATCAAGTTCTTTATTTTCATTGAAAAACAAGGCAAACATTACAATGTATACCTTTCTCTTTCTCTATCGATGGTTTATATAGTTACGTCATATATGTTCTCAGAGCATTGAAATTCATGAAAGAATTATTTGTTATCCTTTTTTTGCATGCTAAAAGTCTTGAAATTATCGAATATATTTTTCTTGCCTGTTAGGTTTCACTGGTGTTACTTGCGCTGAAAACATTGATGAATGCAGTTCCCAGCCCTGTCTCAATTCGGGCGTGTGCGAAGACAAACAAAATGAATACAGGTGCAATTGTCAGCCAGGTAAACAATTTTTCTCTTCATCTTTTAGACCAGTGGTATTTAAACTGTGTACCACAGAACCTTGCTTGGGGTTCTGCGAGACAAAGTGACAGTTTCGCAGTATACTGACTTTTCCATTTTAGTGTATTTTCTATTTGGGTCTATACAAAGTCAGATAATTCCATGAACAATGCCAAAATTCAATTGTTTTTATATAATATATATATATGTATATATATATATATATATATATATATATATATATATATATATATATATATATATATATATATTCGTTATATTATGTATTATATTGTGTTATATTACTTGAAATGTTCCTCCCCCCCATTACATGGTTAATGTATCAGTCACCCTAGACAATGTAAATAGAATAAACAATTGGAAATGGGGCTGCTGTGGGAATCGAACCTGCCGCTGATAGGATAGCCGCTTCAACGTAGCAATGCTCTTACCATTGAGCTGAAAAGCCCACTGGTAATGCAAAGGCCCAAATAACTGCTTCCTACCCAAATTCTTATCTTGTTCATCCACTTCTTTCAATGCACCAGTTATGTATTAAGAAATGGATATTGTCCAAATTGGGTGATATATTAACCGTGTGATGATGGGAGATCATTTCAAATGAGTTTCTCTATAATATAACTCAATTCATCATTCATTCTGTCAGATCATATATATCTATTTCTTAATGTGTAATATATTGGAAAGCTGCCTTTTGAAGGGATTCCCTCAAAAATTCATTTAATTAGTGGAGTTCTCTGAGTAGTTGAAGTTTTAAGACCATTGATCTAGATTATTTGCTCTTTGTTTTTGTTGTTCGATTTTAAAACTGTGACTCATTGTTGAACTTTTCTTCGGGGATCGATGATATGAAAACTTTCATTATATTAGTTTCTTTTCTCCTTCTCCATTTATGCCCCTCCCCGGTCAAGATACTCTGTGATTAGACAAAAAATTGAAAGATTACACTTTCCCCAACCCTATTTTTTTTTTTTTTTTTTATTTGGAAATGGCCCCTGAATTAAAAAATATCTTAATTTCATGTCTCCGTCCTACCAGTTAGAATCTAAATCCAGGGCCCAGTACAAGGGTTTTATGTTCCCTTGGCGAGACTCGAAATCTCAAATAACACAGAAATAGAAAATAGTGTATGGATTCCCTTGAAATCTTTTCAAGCATGATTGACTGACATATGTGCAATTCTCATGGCCTTTACTGGAACATTCCCCCAAATATCTTTTTAACAACATGGAAACTGAAAGAAATGAGTTGCTAAAGCAGATTTGCATCCAACAAAAAGTCTTTGTTTTGTCTCCCATCAGAAGAATCATTACTACAGTGACACATGATACTCTACAGGTCACCTAAGGTTGCCAGATTTAGCTTGGAGGAGATAATCTCCAGAGGCTAGTATTGAACCTTTGTCTTCAGTTTGGCTCAATTTCCGAATTTGACGTTATTCCAATGCCTGTGTTGAGTAAATCTGAGATGACTCAGATTCTCTCCTGTTTTGGCCAAGTCTGGCAACCCAGGGTCACAGCTCTTCAGTAAAAGCTTATCTAACGACAACCACTATTGTATACTAGTTATTGATTCGATTATCATTTAAAAAAATTTTTTTTTTAAGGTTTCACTGGAAAGAGATGTGAGATAGACATTGATGAATGCAGTAGTAATCCTTGTATGTTTGGTACCTGCTTTGATCAACAGAACAGCTACAAATGTAAATGTAAACCAGGTAAGTAAAAGTTACTTTGTTTTTATCTTAGAACTTGTTTTCAAGACTTATTTCACATTTGGGCTACCATAACACTATTGTTTTGACTTCACAAATAATATAATTGTAATTCACATTTGTTTCAAATACAAATTAAGCTCTCAGTAATACAATCAACATTTTTGAAGTAGATGTATGGCCCAAATAAAGATGAAAAATGTCTCCTGTGGCTTGCTATATCAAAAAGTTGCCTATTTCTATTTATACTCAAGGGAAGTAGCTTTGTAGTCAATTACCAAATCATAAAAAGAGTAGATGCAAAGCCCTGAAACTCACTAATACTACTTGCTTAAAGCTTCAACTACAGTACATTTAACAAAACGGTGGTCCTCAGAATACAATGGAGGAAATCTTTTATAGCTAGTGAAAGTCCCCGTATAATTAGCCTTATATGGAAATATGATTTAGAAAATATCATTGACCTTGTATTATTGCACTCAGTCACCAAAGGAACAAATAGAGTATTGTATTATTTTTTGACTATTTTCAATTTGTTTTTTTTATCACAACTAGACTCAAATGAAAAGGATGACAGTAAAAAAAAGAGATAAAAAGTTAATTAATCTCAGATTACAATATTCCATCTAAAATATCATTCTGATATATTATATATATCTTTTATATATTCCTTCTCTATATTCCTTCCCATCTGAAGGTTATAAAATTGTGAAACAAATTCATTATGCATTTCCATTAGTATCAGTTCTATAATGTATATTGGGGATTATTTTTGTGTCTGGGGTCAGAAATTTCAAAAAAATTCAAGGGTAATAAATTTTGTTTCCAGCATTGGACCCCATTCTTGTATAAGTACCCAAATAAACAAGTATTTTATAAAAGTCTTCCAAGTCAATAACCTTACTACATGTTTTTTTAAAATATTTTCCTAATCGTCCATTGTTTTGTAGGTTACACAGGTATCACTTGTGCTGAAAATGTCAATGATTGTGCTGATATCACCTGTGGAAATGGTACGTGCCGGGATGGGGTGCACGATTACACCTGTAAATGCAATAAGGGTTACACAGGACGACACTGTGAGACAGAGATCAATGAATGTGACAACAATCCTTGTAAGCATGGAGGCACATGTATGAACGTACAAGATTCATATGAATGTCGATGTCCCCAAGGCACTTATGGTAAATATGGTTTCCTTTTGTATTTTATTAGAATTTTTTTCTTCACTGGACTTGTAGCTTGTGATAATTCAATTAGTGTTCATTGAATGAGGATGGCATCTTATCTATTTGAGATTTACTGAAACGTTACAAACCATTTTATTGTCCAAATTTAGGGGAGTAAGAATGAACATTCCCTTGCTGCTCTTTCCTTAGCTCTCCAATTTCACCATTTGTGCTTGATCATAGTTCACTCTCTGAATACAAACAATCATTATCAGATATTTGAAAAAAATATTTTGTAAATAACATGAAAAATGAAACTAAGATTGAAATTTAATTTCTCTAACTTTGAATATATATATATATATATATATATATATATATATATATATATATATATATATATATATATATATATTTTCCTTCATCAATTTGCTAAATTTGTATATACTAAATGGCACATTATAATGATCATTGTAAATGGATTACCTTCAAAATGCTCTAGCCTTTATATAGAAAGCAATTTCTGGCGATATGTTTTTGAATGATAAATTTAATCAAATATAGATAGGGATATTTTTTCTGTCAAAGGGAGATAACTCCAGGTTAATTTCTTATTACTGTTCTAAAAAAAAAAATAAGCAAAATGAATTAATTTATAAATTGTATTAATAGGAAGTGACCTACCTTTGAGTTAAGGGTGGCTTTTTCTTTTCTTTATTTTCTAATTTTTATTTTTTCTTCCCTATCTCCCAGGTCGCAACTGTGAAAACAATCAAAATGAGTGTGCTACAAATCCATGTCTTAATGATGGCACTTGTATTGATGGCATTGATAAATTTGAATGTAGATGTCTTGCTGGATTTACAAGTAAGTCTGTCTGTTTTTGTCTTTTTTTTTTGTTTTTGTTTTTTTTTTTTGTGGTGGGTGGGGCTCGTCTCATAGGGAACTTCAGTGTGAGTTGAAGTATTTTTGAGGTCCTCCTCATTAACATGTTTACAAAGTTTGTGGATCTTGTATTAGAAAGTGATTTCGCTGGTGTCAACCTTTCTGAAAAGCAAAATACATTCAAATCAGAGCCGGATGAGTTTACGATTCCAAGTTTTAACGTAAACATCCATGTTTCTCGGGTAACTTGAAGAGAATCGGATTCCCCCTTCTTTTGATTATGTAACATTTTTTTACATGTTTGAAAAAGAAATTCATATACTTACAAGGAATGTAAAATAGAAACGAAAAAAATCGCATTCAAATTTCAAACTGGTTCAAAAGTTTTTTTCCATGTATTACTTGAAGAATCTTCAATGTTCTTTCACCTAATCATTGCGAGCAACAGGATTCATCAGTGCAATGGCTAGTATTAAGAGTAAAGAAAAAAACAAAACAAATTTCACCCTGTATTGAAACGATGGAATAAAATTAGGAATAGAATAATTGAAATAATGGAGTGATCTTGTAAGAATGAAAATAACACTTTTCCTTTTCTATTTTGTTACTCTTATCTGATGTTATCTTTGTTTCAATCATTTTTAGGTACATTATGTGAAGTTGATATTGACGAGTGTGCTTCTAATCCCTGTGATCATGGCGGCACGTGTACTGACCTTGTCAACGGCTACCGATGTCAGTGTCCACTTGGGTATTATGATGCACAGTGCAAATCGAATATCAATGAATGCCGCAATAATCCTTGTGTGAATGGCGGATCTTGTGTTGATGGCATTAACCGGTAGGTGGACATTTATTTAGTCTTGGTTGTACGATTTACTTCTCTGCATGGAAACACAGATTAGTCCTTTTCTTTGTTTGTAATTGTACATGAAGTTTATTGCTAGTGACTGGGAAGCTTGGTATGGAGAAGGAGCTAGAATGACTTGGTGTGACTATTTGTATTGAACTAGTTAGAAGGAATGATTTATCTCCACCCACTGAGGCACTCAAGGGAGTGACCTGTGATTGCTTGATAAGTCCCAACCTGGAAGGACCCTTCCCCCGGTTCCTACACTCACACGGAAATATATGGTGCCATATTAGCTGACTTTTCAAGCATATGAAATAATCTCTCAGAAACCAGGGGTCAACCAACACACCGAGCATGAAGTTGATGAGTTTCTGAATCCGACACCTCGTTGAAGTATCCGAAATCGAATCAATTATTGAGAACTCTGAGCTGTTATAACTTGGTACCTTCTATATTTCAACGGTTAACCGACTTATGTCACTGGACAATTTTTAGTGATGTTGATTCTCATTGGTTGTCCCATCATTGTTGCTCTATACTAGCTGAAGTTTATTTTATAAATACTAGATAAATGTGAAATCTTTCTGCTACACTAGTCCTCAAATTAAGTTTTTCTTCATTCCAATAGATATGATTGTACCTGCCCTTCTGGCTATACTGGTCAGAATTGTGAACTGGACATTCTGGAATGTGCTTCAAATCCATGTCAACATGGTGGAACTTGTAAAGAACATCACAATCACTATATGTGTCAATGCCCACCTGGTTACAGTGGTAAGAGTAATATTTTTCTTTTTTATTTTCTCCATGTTACCATATTCCCGATTCTTATGTTACTGTATTCTCGATTCTCACGTTACCGTATTCTCGATTCTCACGTTACCGTATTCTTGATTCTCACGTTACAGTATTCCCGATTCTCACGTTACAGTATTCCCGATTCTCACGTTACAGTATTCCCGATTCTCACGTTACAGTATTCTTGATTCTCACGTTACCGTATTCCCAATTCTCACGTTACAGTATTCTTGATTCTCACGTTACAGTATTCTTGATTCTCACGTTACAGTATTCTTGATTCTCACGTTACAGTATTCCCGATTCTCACGTTACAGTATTCCCGATTCTCACGTTACAGTATTCCCGATTCTCACGTTACAGTACTCCTGATACATAGCGCGTTACCATACTCTTTTTTTTTTTTTTTTTTTTCAGTGGGGTTTAGTTTGAGTTTTTGGTAAATTTGTCCCTAGTTTGTGGGTTGTTTTTTTTTAATTTTTAAATTTATTTATTTTTATTTTTTTAAAGATGATGAGAGCTGTAACTCATTCATTGGTCACTCCATTTTCAAATTTTTTTGATTAATCACCCCCAACATAGCATGCTGCCTAAAGAGGGTCACGTGATAGTTTTTATTGATTGACTAAGCCAAACGGGTTTAGTAATTTGTTTGACTTTGTTTTCATGAACACCTACATAATTATACAATATCAACCATGTTGTTTTTCTTCTTGCAGGTATAAACTGTGAAAATGACATTGACGAATGTCTGAGCAACCCTTGTATGCATGGCAAATGCACAAATGAATTGAACATGTATAAATGTTATTGTGATGAAGCCTATACGGGGACTAATTGTGAGACGAAACTTGTCCCTTGTCAGTCAAATCCGTGTGTTCATGGTGTGTGCAAACCGATCAATCGACACACAGATTACCAGTGTCACTGTCCTCCTGGTTTTGAAGGTAAATAGATCAATCTCCACCACTCACCACAGACTGGTCTAAACACAGTTGCTGGGTTTAGGTTATTCATGTGTTCTGACATTTATATGTATCTATCTATCCGGACTCGTATATCTAATATAACACCAGAAAAAGGGTTACCTACTATAATGATCTTATTCTTTCAGTAATGCTTGCATTAATTCTTAACCAGTGAAAACCTTTCTTTTTCCTTTTTCTTTCTCCAAACCCTATTTTCAATGCACAGTATACAACATATAGATTGAGTGCCTTAACTTCTTCAAACAGATTTTAGGTAAAAAAAATTGTAAAATCCTGTGATTTGAATCATCAAATTCTACTTTTAAACACTTCTGTTATGTTTTATGTTTTATTATTCATAGTCCTGTGAACATCATTTTCAGCTTGTTTTGATAGATAATCTAATAATTACACTTATTTTAAGCTTTGATTATTTAGAGGCATATGTAGAATATCAATTTAAACATATTAGATCAATATCAAGCTAAAATGTTCATTTCGAAAAGTTAAAAAAAAAAAATCATTGTCAGTATATCTGTTCATATGTGGAATTTACTGTCTTCATATAAATGCTTGTAGTATTTTCCTGTGTTATTTAGATATATATATATATATATATAAAACATTTGAGCAATTGAAAGTTCTGATGTGTATGTTTGATAAATCCTAGCTGTGATATCGTGGGTTACATAAGCAGCTAATTTTAATAACAATTAGAAAAACCATCAACCAGAATTGTCACCATAGGTCTCTTCCTAGCAGCATTCACTCTTTTTTGAAAATTCAGGCTACAAAAAGTCTTTTTCAATTGATCACCCTAACACGACCTGCTACCAAGACATTGGTCACATGACACTTTCTGTTGAGTGATTAACCACACCTGTGTTTTTTCTTTTTTCTTAAATCTATACTGTATATATTTCTCAACCTGCTTTGAAATCTATTGAAATTTTTTTCATTCTTTCCCTCCTTTCAGGTCGTAATTGCCAGACTGACCGTAATGAATGTATGATAAGCGCCCCATGTAGAAATGGGGCAACTTGCATCAACAAGTACGGATCCTATTTCTGTCGCTGCAAACCTGGCTTCGAAGGCAAGAACTGTGAAATCAACAGAGACGAGTGTAGTTCCTGTAAGTATCTACGCTTCCCCAATTTAACCCATTAGTATGAACATCATACTTTGTGAAACTGTTGTAATTATTCCTACTTTTTGGATATGGCTTTTTTTAATTAATTTTTGATACCTATTATTCTCGTTCCAATCACAATGGTTCAGGTTTATGATCCGCTTTACGACAAATAAGCTCAAAAAAACCTCTTTCATCTACAGTCATGACTACGATTGAAAACTATACGTTTTTCTGAACTTGGGATCAGCAGCAGCCTGTCACGGATTATTTCAATTCTTGCACAAAAGTGTGTTAACTTAAAATCATCAGCAGCTTTTATTGTGGTCAAAGCAAAGTATTTTCATGTAAAACTCAAAATTGTCGACTAAGTTATAAGCTTAATACTTGGATTTTTTTTGTTTTTGCTTTTTGTGTCACAAATTAAGATGAAGGTAAATAACACTTGAATTTATTATATCTCGGAATTTTTGAGATGAGGTAGTATTATTATTATTTCTATTGATATTCGGACCATCCTCATCTTGGTTGTTTTTCATACGACGTTTCGGCCGTTGCACTCTACCAGACGATACCTGACGAAGGCCGTAGAGTGCAACGGCCGAAACGTATGAAAAACAACCAAGATGAGGATGGTCTGAATATCAATAGAAATAACTTGAATTTATGTTGGAAATCAGGATTTTGAAAAGTCTCTGATTCATCATTTATAAGACTTTTTTTTTACAATCAAGTATACAACCCGAGACTTGGCTGCTACTGATACTATAAGTTTAACAGAGTAAGAAGGAAGAGGGGAGAAAAGAATTCCCTAGTCTGATAAGGGGAAAGAAAAGAATTTGGTAGTGTGATTGATGTGGCTATATATATATATATATATATATATATATATATGTGTGTAATGTATGATTTTTATACCTTTCAGCTCCGTGTCAAAATGGAGGAACTTGCATTGATGCCATTGATAGCTACTCCTGCCAATGTGTTGCGGGATTTGGTGGTTTCCATTGTGAAACGGACATTGATGAGTGTGCTTCGAATCCATGCTACAATGAATCCGAGTGTCGAGACTACGTCAACTCTTACACGTGCATTTGTCAGCCGGGATTCAGTGGTACTCACTGTGATCGAAACAATGATGATTGTACATCAAGGTGAGAAAATGATTTTCTTTTATTCAGGTGCTTAGGTTTACCTACAAGTACATTTTTTTTTTTTTTTTTTCCTCAAGAGGTGTTCTCTTCTAGAAATGTGTCCCTTAATAAAATGCATCTTACCTATAAAAATCTTCCACTCAGTCATGTGATCCGGCAATAATGGTGGTTGAACTTTGACTAACTCATCGAATTTGAAACCATCAGATTTACTCAACAACTTGAGAGGTTTTCTTTGATAGGATCCTTACCTAAAATTTCCTTCTTCTCTGGGTCACATGATCTGAATATTAAGCCGTTTAAATTCTATCGGGGTGGGGGGGGGCTTATTGAAGTTCTGGTTCTTGTCCTTACCTATCCGTGTAACAATGAATAATATGATGGGGTTAGAAAAAGGTATTTTCAAGTGGAGAAAATTGGAATGATACCACCTTTATATGTTCCAAATTGTTCATTGATTTTTAGATTTCTCCTTTTTAAAGATATTTATTTGACTAGACCAAGTTTGGCATAAGGTTACATTCAGAGAGCAACTGATGTAGGAACATGTAGCTAAACATTTGCATGAATCTGTATTTCAATGATCAGATTTCTGTATGTATTATGTATTTGTTTCAGTTCCTGTCTAAATGGTGGCACGTGTATTGATGGCGTCAACTCCTACTCCTGCAAGTGTCCTCTCGGTTATTCTGGTTCCAACTGCCAGACTCCCATTAAACCATGCGATTCAAATCCTTGCCAGAATGGCGCCACCTGTGTTGACCGCAACACAACCTACCAATGCTTCTGCCCTTATGGATTTGGAGGCTCACGTTGCACGACCTTTGTCGACTGGTGTTCCAAGAATCCTTGTAAGAACGGAGGCAGCTGCCAGCAGACGGCCAATGAATTTCGATGTGACTGCACGGAGAACTGGACCGGAGACACCTGTGATATTTTACGCACCACGTGTGAAATAGCCGCTAAAAAGAAAGGTTCGTACATTGAAAAAAATAAACGAAAGATTTGGGTGGGTGGGGGGGAGAAATTTAAAATTCAGATCTGGGTTTGATTCTTCGGCTCCAAAATGCAAATCCCGATTGAACACACTACTCATTTGACAATTCATAAACAATGAAATCTGAAATATATATATATATATATATATATATATATATATATATATATATATATATATATATATTCCATAATTAAAGAATACAATTGGAACTAAATTACATGCACCAAGAAACTAAAATTATGTAATGAAATAGTTATCAGATAACACAGTGAAATAGCTCTGATCGTATTAAGAGTGGCTTACATGACACCTACATGAATACTTTGGGATTTTATATTTATGTATGAATTGAAGACTGTTGAGTACGACAATTTTCTGAAGTCTTGACCAATTGAAAAGTTTTTATGAATATAACAAAGATGTGAATAATAGTCTTGTACGTTCATATATTGTTTATTTTTTTGTTGAACCTGACTTGGGGGCCCATGTCCCAGATGATGACTTGTCCTTGCTCTTGCGAGGATGTCTGTGATTTCACTTCGAGAGATACTTCGAAGGAAACCAACATTAAAGAAACCACCTTTACAGATAGATATACCCATTGAACTATTTTTAATTCAAGGGTATTTCTATCCCTTAATAGAATAGAATGTAACAGTCTGTACTGGAAAAAATGTATTAATTTTTTGAATATCAATATCAAAGCTATTTTAGTTTGATTATTATTTAAAAAGAATGAAATCTTGAATACTGTATAGTATTCTCTCATTTTGATTTTTATTCCCTCTTTTACTCTGACTTGATTTGATATCTGAAATTGTTTCGTAAAGAAATGAATCAGCTTATTTACCGTTTACTTATTCATATTTATCATTATCTACTTTCAGGTGTTGGTGTCAATGAATTATGCAAAAATAAAGGCCGATGTATCAATCGTAACCATAGCCATATGTGTATGTGTCCCCCAGGCTTCACTGGTAGCTACTGTGATGTTAATTTTGATGATTGTGCATCAGGGCCCTGCAAGAATGGTGGCAATTGTACAGATCTGATATCACAGTATAGCTGTACCTGTGCCTTAGGATTCCAAGGCAAAGACTGTGATTTGAACATCAATGACTGTGAAAAGAAGCCCTGCCAGAATGGTGGTACTTGTCATGACATGACTGGTTATTTCTTATGTTCATGTCCTCCAGGCACTAAAGGTCAGCTCTGTGAGATCAATCTCACCGACTGCTACGATGGTCTTTGTCTAAATGGAGGAACATGTAAGGATAAGGTCAACGGCTTTGAGTGTATTTGTCCTCCCGGATTTGTGGGTACCAAGTGTGAAGGCGACATCAACGAATGCCTTGCTCAACCTTGTGATCCCGTTGGGTCTCGAGGCTGTGTACAACTTGTTAATGATTACCACTGCAATTGTAGACCCGGATGGACAGGTAAGATCACTTTTTGAAAAATTATTTCAACCCAAAGACACTGCGAAATGCAAGTTACCGTAATTATCTCCCTTAGATGACATTTGACAATTTTTTTTTTGCTTTGATGAATTTTCATGTAAACATTTATGTAAATTTCAAATTCTACTTCGTTTTTGATTTTGCTCTTTTTTTTTTTTTTTTTTTCCAAAATTTCCACCTTTTCCTTCGAATGAATTTTCATGTTGGAAGCTGTTTATAAGATTGTACTCATTTTCTACAGATGATATATCAATTTCAAGGAATTGCATTTAAATAATTGTTCTTAATTATGGAAAAAAATGTATAGCTTGCTCTGCTTTAATAGACTTTTATGAAAGCTGTCATCAGCCTGTAACATGACATCTATAAAAGTTCATAGGCTCAAGAAATGATTGTTGTATACAATGGTGGAGCTTTTTAGGAATATACTACTTTTATTTTTGCCTTGAAATTTTTAATATGCATGAAGCAATTCTAGTATAGATTTTAGATATTTTTATGTATTATATACACTCTCCAATCTTAATACAACCTGATGGTTTTAGTGTGTATTTCTATGCAAGTGTCTAAAAAACAAGGTTTAGCTATTTCTTTCTAAATGGTTTAATTTCTCTTTGGCTAGGATTGTTGAATATGAATGTATAGCTTGAAAGAATTATCAGTTAGCAATTATCTTGGCGTAAATTTGTTAGAAGAGATTACAGATTTTGAAAATGCAGAGAAAAATCTAATTCATGGATGTGTTCGAATATATCTAGATATATCATCTCGATTCAGATGAGCCATCGAAGGGGTTATCAATATAATTTTTTTCTTTCTTTGTTTCAGGTAAAACCTGTTCCATTCATCATGGTGGTTCATCCAACCAATGTTATAATGGCAGATGCTTGAATGGTGGTACCTGTGTTAACCAGGTGTGCCACTGTCCTGAGGTGAGTTTATCTATCATTCGGAATTTATTTATCAGGGCACACTCATTTACATATTTGCCCAATAAGTATTTGGAAGTGTTCATGCCGTTTAGTGTTTGGAGATAATTTGGATTCTGTCCTTTATGAAAATAATCTTAATACTAAAAATTCAACTTGGAAACTTTATAAATAAAATTTTCTGAAGTATATATTTAATGGTGTTGAAGGATGAAACTACCTAAGTATGAGTTGTTTTTGAAAAAAAATTTTTTTTTTTTATATATCAAACTTTTATTCTAATCCATTTAAAGTTCTAATATTATACGTGTCTTTATTCTCTCGGTAATTCTTGCATTAATTCCTGACCATTGACAATCCTATCCTTCCTGATTTTCAACACACTATTCACAGGTTAATTACCAAAGCTTGTTAAAATGACTTTCAGATCAAAAATTGCAAAATTCAGTTGTTACGTCAAGATATACCCTAAAGACTTGATGTTGCAATGATTTTCATTCATTCAGGATCATGTTAATGACCTTGGTCCCCCCCCCCTCCCGGTCAATCAAATAATCAAAAGTCTGTCTTTACTTTCTCCTCACTAATAGTTGGGAGGGGCAACAGATAGATATCCGTCAAAATTTTCCCATCAAAAGAAAACTATCAAACAATGAAAGTGAGTGAACGTGTTTAGCTGAATTTAACTGTTTCTGCTAATTTCAGCTATTTTTGAAATTAGGTACCACCATGATTTTTCAGTTGTATTTTTCTTCTAAAATGAAAGGATTTTCTTCTCACTGTCAATACTGTATGTTTTTACATCCTATGTGCTTACACCAACCTTAATATAAATCTTTGTCGAATGACTTCAATTTGTTCATATCCTATTGTCATTGGCTATTGTTCCCTACTCTAATGGCATATTGAATTATGACATTCTCCAACCCCCTCACTTATTCCAACCCTTAACCCCAGCTTATTTAATTGTGACTCCCCCACCCATGGCAATCGACCACCTATTCATAATTGACCAACTTAGAAATCGTCAGTTGGTAAGAAGAATAACCAGATTCACCTCTAGCTGAAAGGAGGTAGCTTTGATCTATACTCCTTCCTCTTGATAACACTTTTTTTTTTTTTTTTTTTTTTTCTCCCAGGAATTGAAGAGTTAACTCAAAAACCCATTTTTTTTCCCCTCCTTTTATTTATAGGGTTACAAAGGAACCAACTGCGAATTGGCGTTTTGCACAAATTCTTATTGTCTGAATGGTGGAACATGTGAAGTTGTGTCCGAAGAAAAGATAGAATGCAGATGTCTTCCGGATATTTTGGGTTCGCGTTGTGAATTCAATCAAACCATGTCAGAAAATGATTTGCTTGATCAACGCAAAAAGATGTGCCGTGAACGGAATTGTACAGAAAAGGCCAACAATAACAAATGTGATGTAAGTAGTCATTTTCTTCATTTGAAATTTGTCCTTTTTCTGTTATTGATTTCAATGACTATAGCCTGTGTGTATACTAGAACTAATTATGTGAAAAATCATCTTTGGAGAGGGGAAGATCTTTTGAATAATACTGATACCAATAAGAATAATAATAACACTGATGATATCAATAATAATAATAATAATGATATCAGAAAATTACTTGCACAAGATTTGGGCATTATTGTTCCCAAAATGACCACAAAGACCCAAAAAAGCACTTCCTTGGGGGTGGGGGGAAAAAAAAAAGAAAAAAAGACCTTTACAAAAAACATTTTTTAGATAATGCATAGTGGTGTATTCCTGCAAATTTTCAAGGCTGTAGCTCATAATGTGACTAGGAGCGCTCCGACACACACTGATTCTATTATTTGAAAAATATCATCTTTCTGCTTTACTTCAGATTGATTGCAACTCATTTGCCTGTGAATATGACAATAAGGAATGTACGAAAGGAATGATGCCGTTCAAGAACTGCAAAACCCAAATGTCCAACGGCAAATTCTGTTGGGAAGTCTTCAAGAACAATGAATGCAATCTAGAATGTAAAACCGAAGAATGTCTCTGGGATGGCTTCGATTGTGCACCTGACCCACAAGACTGCAACCCTATGTATAACGGTTACTGTACAAAGCATTATGGAAACGGAGACTGCGACAAGGGTTGCAACAATAAAGAATGCTTGTGGGATGGTTTCGATTGCGATCCAGAGAAGGAGGATCTAGCGGACGGGACTATTGTCATCATCGTGCTGGTTCCACCTGAAACATTTCGGGCACGAGCAAACCAGTTTGTCCGTCAACTGGGAATACTTTTGCAGACTGTTGTCAGGATCAAGAGAGATTCCCAGGGTCGGGAGATGATCTATCCATGGTACCCTGATGGTACACAACACAGTAAAATCAACCTTGTCAAGCGCTACATCGCACAGATATTGAAGACGGATCCTTTACGCTCAAAGAGGTCTGCCTCCTTCGAAGGGTGAGTTACACTGATATTTGTTGAGTACCAACACGGATTTGAGGAAAAAGTATTCGTGAGATTATCCTTTGAAAATTCTATGTCATCCATTTTCATTGTATATAGTTTTCTGCCAATTGCTAGATTACTTCATATGATTTATAATGTTTTTGGTGAACACACGAGTACAAATTGGATGTCGGTTATCATGCAATCTATTTTTTTCAAATTTATAGAGTGGCACTGTATAAACTTGTCTGTTTAGATAGTGTATTGGTTTGTATATCTAGCTCATGCACAGAAGGTCCTGGGTTCGATTCTTGGTATGAGCAAATAGTGTGGACAACTCTTCATTAGGACAATTTTCCCTGTTCCCTCTGTAGCTAATTGAGTACATTCTAAGCCACGTGATTAGGGTGTAGTTATCTCTTCGGACTTTCATCCATCCAAGGACTATAAAAACATGTTGGAATGGAGTCCTGGTCTTGACCAGACAATACTTGCAAGGATCACCAAGTTGTCGTTTGCGAAAGAAACCGGGACTTAATCACTATCCTCCATACTCCATTGGGAGTTGTCTCTCCAAGAGATGGGAGGCTTTACCTTTTTTCCACTAAATAACCTATGAAAATGTCAGTGCAGTAAAAATTTTATATCCTCTTACTCTGTCTGCATGAAATCCTCCATAGAAAGAATAGCCCTACTTTATCTTACTCATCTACTGTTGTTTATGCATTTATCTACTTAGCTCAAATTCATGGAATTTTCATAACATGCAAGAAAAAAAAGCTCCTATCATTATTTGTCTATAAAATATTAGAAGTGAAAAATCTTTATTTTGTTTGCTACTATTACCACTATCTTATTTGCAACTAGACTCAACCTAGGCTTCGTTCCCTTCAGCTATGAGTAAATAAATTAACAGAGTGTATTGATTTGAAGAATAAATTCCAGTTAAGAATCAAATCCATAACCCTCTATGCTGGAGGGGGGGTCACTTAATGCACAATCATTCTCAACTCTGAGCTACTAGAACTCCGTGGCAAATGCCAGTTAAAAAAAACAAACAAATCCCTTGAACCTGTGATCTCTTCTGTGGCATGTTTATTAAACAATAGTTCAGTTTGATACAATTTTAAAAATTTATCTTGGTAGATAGTAAATCATCATTAATCTTTTTGCTACTATCTACCTTCATCTAATATGCAATGCTTCATCTAATAAATGAAATAAGATTTTTAAAAAATGAAAAAAAATCTTTAGTATGTAATGATTGTTTAATGGTACCAAGATCATTGTCCATCTCTACTTTATTTGAATCTGTTTTTGTGTGCTTTGTATCTAGATAGAAAATCAAAAATGTTATTCTAAGAGTTATATTATTTTGAAGCAAGTAATTTGGTCTATAAGACTTAGTTCCTTATTTCTTTAGTTTGTTTTTATTGGCATTCTCTTTTATTTTTCTTACTTCACTCAAGTCCATTTAGGCATCAGTATTTGTATATGAATTTCTTTTTTCAATGATTTCAGGACAAAAGTATTTCTGAAAATTGATAACAGAAAGTGTGAAAACGAAGTCAGTATGTGCTTCCATACAAGCAGTAGGGCTGCCGAATTCATTGCTGAAAATATTCGCAGTGGTTGGTCAAGTGGAATGGACATACACCATATTGGAGGTAGGTTGATCTGTAAATTTCCACTAGAACTTGATTTTTGCTATTGTAAGGTTCAATAAATTACAACTTAATTAATTATTACTATCTTATTAAGTATCTTTCTACTTCAAATTAGATTTGTAGCCATCTAATCAAGATTTTTAACTTTATAATAGTCTCTGTTATTAGAATAATATGCAGTGGAATTAAGATTCAATTAATTTGTAATTCGATCATAATTTTAATGAGATTGTGTTTTATAAAATTATTATACAAATGATACTTTTTGTTTGGCACAATATGGCTGCAAAGTTTTTCTGATTAAAGATTCCTGTGTCAGGAATGCCTCTATCATTAAGAAATATTTTAATTGTCTTATTGTTCGCTCTTCTTACTTGAAACCAATTAGTTAAGCAATTATTAATTTATGACGATATTCAAACCGCTATGTTAAAAATTTTTTTTTTTCTTCAAGCTGAAGGTACTGCGAACACAAGCACCCCATCTTTGAAAATGGTTTACATAATTGTGTCATGTACCAGCGTGTTTGCCATAATCTTTGTCCTGATGGCAGTGATGTCCCGAAAGAGAACTCGAGGTGTAACTTGGTTCCCTGAAGGGTTTTTCTTCCCAGGTAAAGACACGGCAAAACACTCACATCGACGCAAACCAGATGGTGAAGAAATGAAGTGAGTTCCTGATTTGATTTGTGCTCTTTAACTCTCAATATTTCACGTAATGCTTCTAATTGACAGTGGAACTCTTCTATGAATAGAGTTGAAAATTTACTTAAAGATGGAAGGGATGTAACTTCAATCAAATTCTTTTATATGTATTTAAGAGTTCGACGTTGAGTTTCTAAAGGAGCGAAGGAACATTTTGGTATTTTTTCTATTATGTGACTTTTTGGGAACAAAAAGCTATACATGAAAAGTCTGCTACATAGAAAGAATAACAGAAATATTGATTAGCCCGTACTGACTTAGGCTGCCTATTCACATTTTTAAAAATTCATATTGCAAAGAAAAAAAACAAAAATATTGTATGGCCAGTATCAGTATGGGTACTTATGGAACATGTAACTTACACACACACACGTGTACTCACTAGGATATTCTCCAAAATATTTATACACTGAAGCTGTTCATAGTTTGTTTTTAAAAAAAAATGTTTTATATAGCTTGTATATGTTTTTATACCTTGTTTATCTATTTGATATAGATTCATGACTGATATATATTAATCACGCTATACATTACAGACTGGTTTAATCACTGTTGCTAGGTTTAGTTTATTCGTGTATTCTGAAATGTATCCATTCTGACTTTGCCGAGCCCTTATTGTTCATAGTGGAAACTTGAAATTTTGCACACACACACTCCTCTCAATGACTAGGGTAGATATTGTTTTTGTTGGATGGAGGGTTGAAAATTCCCTTCCAAAATAGCTTTTTATTGGGTCTTCAATAAGCAATGTAAGTTTATGCTGAATTGGTCACAAGGTTGTGCCCACCTATACTGTTCAGACTTTTATTTGTAATCGCAGCCCAACAAAAGGCAAGAGAAGTACCTTATTTATTGATGACCCCCTTTTTCAAACTTTTTAATTGATCACTTCTACACAGTATATACGGGCTAGTGGTGATCCATAATTTCCCTTGGAATGTTATATTTAAGTACCTATATAAAGGCCTGCTTGAAAGAGATCCATGTATCAACAGCTCTTTGAAACTTGCACTTCTGTAGGATTTCGTAATTAATTTATGACGCTCTGTTTTATCTATTATTCATTGACTTTTTTCTCCTCTCCCCAGGAACTTGCCCAAAGGTTTCAGTGTGCCACCACATGAGTCAATTTATTCCAAAAAAGATGCTAATGACAACAGGTCTACACCTATCACTGATGCATGGAATGCAGATGATTGTGACCAGCCACAGTACAAAAGAATCAAAGTAAGTTGATCTTGACTAAATTACTGACTAATGTAACAGGGCAATAAACACACTGAAACAGAGAGAGAGAGACTGTTTTTTCCAGCATAGGAGTCACAGGAGTTACAATGGTATTTGGTAACCATTTCAACCCAGTAGATGGACCCGTAGTCATATTACATGCGCATTGGATGCATTATGATCAGAAGTCATCAAATTGTAGATTATTACATAGTTCAGACTATCCTTTACCTCCATCTTGATTTTTAGTTGATCTTTATCACAACCCAAATCATGCCATCAATGTTATTGGAGTCGCATAGATTGGAAAAGAATAACCTCTTGCTGAAAACCAAGATGATGGAAAATAGTTAGAATTAATAATAATGGTTCATCTAATAAAAATGATAGAAGATATTTTTATTTATAACATATCGTCTTTTCCGCCAATACCTGTTTAGAATGAGTTATTGATTTCATCTCCTGAAAAAGGGAGACCTTAGAGAGGGGGGTAATTTTTTTAGAGGTAAACTATCCAAAATTTAAAAAAAAAATTTGAATCTTTTTTTCCTTTCAGTTTGATGACATCGGAGAATCAAACACTGACACAAATCAGGAGCTTGATCAGACAGACACTCGACAGTGGACACAAAGACATTTTGATGCAGCCAACCTTCCAAGTTCAATTTTGGCACTGACACCTCCAAGAGGGGACGACCAACAAGTTTCCAATGAAGTTGATGTTCGAGGTCCAGGTAAGGAGTAGATATGTTTTGTTGGTTCATTACAATTTTTTTTTTTTTTTTTTCTTGATAGAGTTATGATGCAAAATTCTTAGCTCCTTAATCCTTTAGAAATAATATTAGTTTGTTGTTCTTGGCTAATTATAGGTTGTCATTTTTAGATCTCTATCAACTCACTTTGTCCGTCCCCAGTTAACTGACATCATTCATTCGTTTTTTTTTAATCAATTTTCTTGATAGAATGAATTATACCATCAGCATCCAGAAGTTTAGGATTATAGATTTTTATTTTTTTTATTTTTTTAAAACTTATAAATCATATGATTTATAGTTTCCCTTATAGCGGTCTCTCTTATCCATGGTTTCTCTTTCAGTGGATTTCCCTAATCCTCATTTTCCCTTTTGGTAGCACATGGGCACATTAGAATTCAATTCTCAAATTAATAAATGCTTCTGAGATTTATTTTTAAAAAATTGGGGGGGGGGGAAGAGCAGCATTTTTCTTCTCGACCTGTTTTTTTTCCACTGCTGATTATGTTTTTGTTTTTACACCCAGTTTTGTCACTCGTATTTCTTTAACACTTTCTCTTCCTTCTATCCACCATGTGGTTCTTCCTTCTTCTATGCAGTTAGAATTTACCATAATATCCGCAGAACTTTACAAATATTTACCCATTTTTCTTATCGTTTGTCTTTTTTATTCAAATTTTAGATGGTTTCACGCCCTTAATGTTAGCATCATTCCGAGGCCAAGGACTTGATACAGACGGCGATGATGAAGGCTCTGGGGAAGGAGAAAATGATGATAAGTCAACAGGCATCATTACTAATTTGTTAATGCAGGGTGCAGCTATCAATGCACGCACTGATCGCACTGGTAAGTGGACTATGACGTTGATACTGTATTTGCCATCTTTTGAAAGTTCATCTTTGTCCCATTGTACCCATTTACTCATCAATTTTAATTAAATTGATATAGTTGTCCCAAGAGCCAGCTTTTAACTGATCTTGAAAGGTTGACTCTTAAATTCATGAACTATTGCTACTATTCATCTTCACTTTAATTGTTGTTGCTTTTTTATCGCAACCGAACCCCAGCTAGGTTCCTTTCTGCAGTGAATAAATAGATCAATAACATAGATCAGAATAAAAAATGATTTCCAGGTTAGAATCAAACTCGCTAATCTCTAAAGGGAGGTGATGTGAATCAATGCTTATTGAATCTAATTAAAAGGCAAATTTTTTTTATATGGATTTAAGAATTAAGGTATAAGGAACCTATAAACATGTTTGATGTAACTATTGTATGTAATTTTCATAACTACCCAAAGGTATTGATCCATTCCTGATCGGATTAACATTGATATAGTGAAGGTGGGCTCCTCCTCATCTCCACAAATGTCAACTATGTACAGTAGACTCTAGTATGCTGCTGTCATTTATGAATGTGTATCCAAGTGTCAGTGGGGTGTCTGAGATCTACTCAAGGTATTTTCCCAGAGAAGTCTTGAAGTTCACCAGTTTTGTCAACATAGTCTCAACGGGAGTAATTCTAAAGTTTTGGTCCAAGCACTGAGAATGACTCATCATATTTGGTTTGGGGTTTTGTTTCGTTTTTCAAAATTTTTATTCCAATTAACTTACTTCGTTAATTAAGACAATAATCCCTGACACATTCTGACTTTCTTTTTTGATTTTTCTTAGGGGAATCCTCTCTACATTTGGCGGCCAGATATGCCAGAGCAGATGCTGCTAAAATTTTGTTGGAAGCTGGAGCAGACCCCAATGCTCAAGATTGCACAGGAAGAACACCTCTTCACACATCAGTCTCTGCAGATGCTCAAGGTGTTTTCCAGGTAAGATGTTCTTCCTTTATTTTGATTCAACAGATGTTTTGTCTGCCTTTTTGTCAATCAATTCAATTTGTTACAACAGGAAATATTTTATTTCCTCCTGGCAGATAAAGTATCATAAATCAATATCATCAATTTTCGGCTACTATTCACCTTCATCGTAATTGTTATTGCCTTTTTATCACAAGTAAACTCAGGCTGGGTTCCCTTCAGCTGTGAGTAAATCAAATAAAAGTGGATTGGAATAAAGAATAAGTTCCTGGTAAGAATCTAATTCTAAACCCTCCATGCTGGAGTGTGGCTGGATTGCATGTGAGAGACCAGATAAGGATTTGATTTGGACTGGCGCTAACCAACGAGTCCCAGTTCAGTGATAAGAGAGATTGTGCATTGGTCGAGCCACCTTCCGTCATGGAGTGTCGTTAGTTTGATTATCACCTGGAATGTATTTCTCAATCTGATATGTGCTTTTGATATATTTACCCACCTCACTAAGCTTGTTCCATTCAAGTTGACCTTACATCATTTTTCACTTTCCCACAGTGAAATACTATGTTCTATTTCCATTGTCTCATATTTACCGTGTTGAAACCATTATCACCATTGTGTATTGAAGGAAAAATGTACATGTCTAGATTCAAGTTGAAAAGCTATTGGAAAAAAATTATCATCAGATAACTCGCACATATGTATAATAACCATGCCACTTTTAAAAATGGTTAGAATTGGCATATAATCTGTGGGTTATATAATTGAAAATGCAGTAACTCTTGAAATCCATGGACTACTTGTAATTGGTTGTGGAACTGTGCAATGAAAATTTTTGAGACAACTTTCCTCAGAATTGATTAGAAAATCTTTTTTTTGAATTTACCATATTGTCAAAGGAAGTCAATTTTATTTGGGGTGTTATTTCTTTTTATATAAAAAAATATATAATCTTTTTATTATGAATTTAAGAGTTCTAGTAACTTTTTTTTCTTTGATTTTTTTTTTATCTTATTTTATTTATTTTTTAAAAAATCAGATTTTTGAATCAATTGTTTTAAGACTTTATTCCCTTTCTAAGAAATTTCATTTTTTCTTTTCTTTTTAATTTACAGATTCTACTCAGAAATCGATCAACCAATTTGAACGCCCGAATGAACTGTGGCTCGACACCTATGGTCTTAGCAGTGCGTCTTGCTATTGAACGGATGGTTGAAGATCTTATAAATACTGATGCAGATATCAATGCAGCTGATGATTCTGGTAAGAATCCAGCTAAAAAATTATAACACATTCTTCTGCCTGCTCCATGATTCAAACACTAGTTATGATTGATAAAAATTGTCCAAGATATAACTTGAAGCCAGCTAAAAAATTATAACACATTCTTCTGCCTGCTCCATGATTCAAACACTAGTTATAATTGATAAAAATTGTCCAAGATATAACTTGAAGCCAGCTAAAAAATTATAACACATTCTTCTGCCTGCTCCATGATTCAAACACTAGTTATAATTGATAAAAATTGTCCAAGATATAACTTGAAGCCAGCTAAAAAATTATAACACATTCTTCTGCCTGCTCCATGATTCAAACACTAGTTATAATTGATAAAAATTGTCCAAGATATAACTTGAAGCCAGCTAAAAAATTATAACACATTCTTCTGCCTGCTCCATGATTCAAACACTAGTTATAATTGATAAAAATTGTCCAAGATATAACTTGAAGCCAGCTAAAAAATTATAACACATTCTTCTGCCTGCTCCATGATTCAAACACTAGTTATAATTGATAAAAATTGTCCAAGATATAACTTGAAGCCAGCTAAAAAATTATAACACATTCTTCTGCCTGCTCCATGATTCAAACACTAGTTATAATTGATAAAAATTGTCCAAGATATAACTTGAAGCCAGCTAAAAAATTATAACACATTCTTCTGCCTGCTCCATGATTCAAACACTAGTTATAATTGATAAAAATTGTCCAAGATATAACTTGAAGCCAGAATGAAATGAGAAATGCTTTTTTTTTAATATTTGAAAACTGGACATGGGTATCTCTCAAATGAATGCATGACAAGTAAAAATGGATCACTTTTTGTTACAGAAATTAGTCGATTGGTCATTTACTTATATACTGGACTATAAGGTGAACAGTTCACAAGTATTTGGAGGACTATTGATTACCATAACTCTTCCAAGCTCATAATAGTCCATATTGAACTTCAGTAGACACCCTAGAGTAATGATATCACATATTGGACACAGTAAAATATTTGCATAGTTTTTTATAAAAATATCTGTCTAAATATACTGACATGACTTTTTGTCAAAATAACTGCTTAGAAGAGAGAGAGAAGGGATGAAAAAATGATCAAATATTTTGGGGACCTAAACAGGAGAAAATAAGTTTTATAATTTATTCAAATGAATTAGAATTATTTCCTCACCATGAAAATAAGACTTTTTTTTTTCAGTAATATAATATTTAATTCAGCTTTTCCTTTTATTTGATTGAGAATTTTAAAATCTGTGGAGATTCAGACAATCAGTCAGTATGTATGTTTATAGTTGGAAAACTATTCTTAAAAAAAAAAGCCATAAGAATTAGTGCAATCATTAAATGACTTTCTATTTCTCCTCTTCCAGGAAAAACTGCTCTCCATTGGGCTGCTTCTGTGAATAATGTTGCCGCTGCCAAAGTCTTGCTACACCACGGTGCCAATAGAGATGCCCAAGATAACAAGGTAAGTGTTTCTCTTTCTATACCAAACAATGTTCCATCTCCTGTGAAACCAAAAACCAGTAATAAATTCATTTAGTTGAAACTATATCTTGTCACGGAGAAAAGTAGGTGAGTGAGCTCTTGGGTAAACCGCCTTCTTATAATAATAATCTTACCCACTCAAGCAGTAGCTGCGAAAAGCTGTTACTGCCTTAGTCAGCCTTGACAGGGACTCATAGATATTATTACTTTAGATACATAGAAATCTTTTAATTTATAGATTGAATGTTGATTCTATAGTTGCTGTTTTATGTTGAAACTTTTAACCTTTATCCTCTCCGATTGGTGGAGTAGTTAAATCAGGCCGGGGTTGTTTGTGTTCATTTCGCACTAATCCTCTGAAGAAAGGCATGAATCCATCTCTTCTCTCCTTCAGTTATGGGTAAAATAGTTCGGCAAATTGAGCTCTCTAGTCTTGGACAGTAAACAGTCAAGTAGGACAATGATTCCATACCAGGGAAATGAGCGCCCTTGTCTTTCTGGCAGCTCCTACAGTCAAGCCGATGCCAGACGATATTGCTCTCTGTGTTTCTCTTGACTACATCAGCAAGGCAGAGAGGGAAAGATATCTCAAGATATCCATAAGCTTTCCCTAGGCATGTGCCCTGGAAAGGATATTCTTTTGTCTGTAGGAATGGCATAGAAACCATTCCATTCACCCTCTTCTTTCAAAAATCTCTTATGCTGTGGCAACATTTGTTTTTGATCAATCTTCCATTTTCATTGAGTGATTTTTTTTTTTTTTTTTTCTTTTCTTCCATTTCAACTCTTCCCATGACTTATTTTTAAAAAAAATATTTTTCCCCTAATCTTTTCAGGATGAAACTCCTTTATTCCTTGCCGCCCGTGAAGGTGGTTATGAGACCGCTAAAGTTCTTCTGGACTATCATGCCAACCGTGACATCACTGACCACATGGACAGACTGCCTAAAGACATGGCGGCTGAGAAACTCCATCATGATATTGTTCGCTTGTTAGGAGAGTACAATGTGAATGTTCAGCCCCCAATGCCGGTGCACAATAGCATTGCAACGTCACCACCGTCCATGTCATTTGTGCAGCCCTCAACATCAAAACAGAAACAGCGACCCAGAAAGACGTCGAAGAATAACCAGCAAAACAAGGATGGCCTTAATGGTCAGCAAACAAAACCAAACGGCAATCTTCCACCACAGAAGGCCAAACCTCGAAAAAAGAAGACGCAGGACGTCAACATGGTCAACATGACAAGTGGTGACATGCCGTGTGGAAAGTCACCCCAGGGTGTAGTAGATGTCATTCCCACGTTTGACCCCAATACCTGTCCGGGGCAACTGATTATGAACCCTACAGTGGATCCTGAAATGGACCCTGTCTTCCGTGAACGTGCTTTAATGAGAGCTCATTACTCGAAACCAACGTCTAATTTTGAGGTGTCACCCAGCTGGTTCAATACACCCCAGCAACCTCCGGTTCCAAATATGCAGCCGCAGCAGCAGCAGCAACCACCTCAACAGCAAGTGCCACCCCAACAACCGCCACCTCCTCCTCCTCCTCCCCAACAGCAAGTATCCAATGTTTCCACAATCAGTGCCCATCTGAGGGTTGTTCCTCAATCTGTAGTACCCCAACAGCCGGCTAGTGCTATACCAAACAATGTTCAATCTCCAGTGAAACCAAAAAGCCTGCCAACATCCCCAACCCATTTGCAGGCAATGCAGCAACATGCTCAACAAAATCTGACTAACCAGCAAGAAAGCTATCCATTCCTGGGAAACAGCACTAATAGTGGCAACAGCACCACCCCAGAGAACATGGGGCTTATATATCGGCAGGATGGCCTCACAAAAATATCGCCCCAGATTCCGCCGAGCATCGAACAATATCCGACTCCACCGTCACAACACAGTCATGTCAGTATGGAGCCTTCCCCTCAGCACCTGCAACCCTTTCCTCCAGACCACTACCTGACTCCTTCACCAGACTCACCTGGGCAGTGGTCGAGTTCATCCCCACATTCACCTGTGTCGGCTCATTCGGACTGGTCAGATGCTAGCCCCATTCAAACCACCAGTCATCACACGCACAATCGGAACAGTAAGCGCCAAAAAGACGCTGTCTTTATATAAAAGAATGGTTAACAGAGAGACAGGAATGTCTGAATAAATATAAACAGTATTCCACACGATTTCATATCAATGATTACATTAACTTCCTTTCCCTTCCATTTTATTTTTCTCTCTGCCTTCATCTTGTGGTTGACATGGGACTCAAAAGCAAATTTCTTATTCAAGAACTTGACCGTGTGGTTTGCTGTCTCAAAAGAAAAAAGTTCTGGTTTGTAAAAAAAAAAAATTCAGAAGAAGGCTTTTTTCTAGTGGATACTGACAGTTGGGGACAACTTATGTGTTGGTTGTCATCCATTGGAAAGCTAAATGCTACCCCGAGTAAGACAACAAAATGTCTCAATTTTCTCACTGAATGACAATTTTGAATGACCAACAAGGGTAGTGTTTGTTGGAGGGTGATCTGACCCTTAAAAAGACTGGTAAAGTCTTTCTTTTTGTGGAAATTAACTGATTAACATTTCGCTGACTATTTCCAGCATTTCTTTTTATACTGTGTGTTGGGGGGGAGGGTATAAAAAAAAAATATTGACTCTCGACTACTTATTTGCATGCTATGTACATAAACATAACGTTTTGTATTCAGAACCAAATCTGTACAAAAAAAACTAAACAAGAAGAAAAAAAAAATTTTTGTACAGTTTATTGATTTTTATTACTTTTTAATATTTAGTGTATACAAAATGAAAAAAAATCCAGCCATTTCTAGAGTAAAACCATGCGTAACAATGAAGAAAAAATATTTTAGAATCATCAGATGTTTTAATTTTATTTTTATTTTTTACATCAAATGAAATTTTGAACAAAAGAACAGAAAGTGAAGCGAAAGAAAAAAAATCGATGTGTACGCATTTTATTTTTACACAGGCAAAAACTTTTTTTTTTTTGCTATGTTTCGTCGCATTTCAAGTTTCTGAAAACTCAAAAACTATCAGGAAATACACTTGTATCATGTTATATATTGATCTGTTTATCCATATTTCTATTAACTTCACTAGTTGAAGAGTTCACTTTTTGTCATATGTGTGGTTAATGTCCTGCTGTAAAAAGACTACTGTAAAAACTGACAGCGTGGCATTTCTTTGACATTGTGGAAAGCAAAATAATAAACGATCGCAAAGGTCAACCGAGATGCCGAAGTATGCCAAAGGCTATTGCTTTCAGAAAGACATTTTTATTATTTCTCCATGAACAAGGTCTGAACTTATGACTTTCGCTAATTTTGTTTTTTAATGTCAGGACAAAAGATGCTGTCTAGTTTTTCAAAGATTTTATTTTTCTTCAAAATCGATTAATGATCAATCAAGAATTTTTCCATATTCAAATTCACTGAAAAGGTTCATCTGTTCATTAATGTAAAAAAATAAAACTCATTCATCAATGAAAGAAACTTCATTCATTTATTCATTATCAAACCAAAAATGCATGCAGTTTGTCAATATTCATTTTTTTTCTTATTTTCCTTTCATCCTGGATGTTGTTTTTTTTTCCCTTAACTAGGGAGGGTGGTTGATTAAAAAATATTAGCTCAAATCAACAAGTGACTATATCGAATTTGACTTCAACAACGAAAGCAAATGAAAAACCTGTTTAGATACATTTATAATAGAGCTATCTTCTAAGCTCAGTGTAAACCCTTTGTGGAGATCGAATTATACATTAGCTAACGACCTGCCAGATCTATCTTGCTAATCAAGGTAGGTGTTCGTTATATCTATATTATAGACTTGTAAATTTAAATTCACTGTAAGGAAAAAGTTTAGCTTTGAGAAAGTGGTGGTAATTTTTGTTTATCATGTTTGCAAAACTTGACATATCTCTTGTCTAAATTGTCTGAACAGATTGATAAGTAAATCTTTCATGAACACAAAGTATGATGTAATAGCATTTGTGGGTGTGCTTCAAATTTGAAATTTTGAAAGTTTTTCTTGTCTAGTTCATAACGCTTCAGGGCTTCTAAAAAAAAAAAAATAAATAAATGAATTGAAATATCCATGTTTTGCAGTTAGTCCGATACATGTAAAATTAGCACTTTCAGTACAGTATAACTCAACAAAGTGATTTGGATAGTCCTTTAGTAATCCAGTAATTATTTCATTATTTAGTAAATATTTCATTAGGTTAATACATTTCAAAGTTTAAAGCCACATAAGACATCTTAACTTTAAGAGGTGGTGTATGACTACAAAGCTATCAAACTAAACCGCAAGCTACTCACCATGATGTAAAGGACGGAAGCAAAAAATTCAATATTTGAAATCGGTCTTCTAAAACCTTCGATCTTATCAAGTCTTACCTACCCTCTCTAGATAATACCTTTGAAAACATTTTATTAAATTCAAGATCGATGTTCCTGGTATAAACTAATTATATCACTCCTTCATTTTGTATAAAATTATAAATATATGGTCCAGGGCTTGGCAGAGCTGGTAATTGGCCCAGGCCAGACTTGGTCATGCAGGCCCTATTTCGAACTGCTCATAGGTCCTGCTATTGTAAGCATTCTGACTTCACTCCTCTCCAGCTACACCTCTGAAATGGTCCCTTCAAAATTTTAGACCCATATCAACAGGCATACGTGGCATACTCCCTTGCCCGGGCATGATAAGGACCCAACAAATTTGATAGAGCAGAAGAATATTGGTCAGCAGGTCTAAATTTATTGAAACTTATTACTTCAACTGCAACTAAAATAGAAAACTTAATTTGAAACAAGGACCAAAAAGATTTAAGTAATGCTGGAAAAATCTCTTGAGGCATTGAGATTTAGTTTGAAGATCTACGTTGATGAAATTAGTTACAATATTCCATGTTAGATGCTGAATATATATAAATATATATATATATATATATATATATATATATATATATATATATATATATATATATATATATATATATATATATGGGCATGTAAACATGAGTCCTGGTAGAAGCAAACCAGGCATTTACCCTCCCCTGGGTCAGCTCTTTCTACTGAAGCCGAGTGGGTTTGGAAGTGGGAACCCTGTATGGGCTGGGGATCAAAGGGTCTCTATGAACAGTGACTGCTTAGGAAGAGTTATTTGGATATCCTCCTCCCCAGCTCCCCACCGGATATATCCCCCCCCGGCTCCCCACCGAATATATCATCCCAGGCCCCCCACCGAATATACCCCCTTGCCCTTCTCCTGCTAGAATATATGCTTTGCCCCAGCCTGGAAAAGTGGCAATTGACACCGGTGTGCATGAATAAATTTATTAGTAGATAAGATATAAATAGAAGCAGTGAAGTGTCTTCCATGAATTGATTTTTTCTTTTTGGGACTTTTTTTTTTTTTTTTTAACATTTAAACAGAAATCCTTAATAATTGTCATTCCATTGGTCTTTGTTGCTCTTTGAAAGTCATCAAGTTCGGAAGGAAACTTGAGAGTCCAGTACAGACATTCCGAATCATGAAGAGTTTTTTTTTTTTTCAAATGGTACCTTTTTTTTTTTCTCAGTATTTGTCAAGTCTACATTCAACCAGGGGCAAACTGAGCAATTGGGCTGTGCCTAAGGGCCTGAAGTGCCAAGAGGCCCAAGTAGCAAGGGTTAGATGGCCAATAACTTTTTTTGCCCAGGGGCCCAGATCACTGTCAGTCTGCTCCTGCATTAAACTGTACTTGAGATTCAATTAACACCCATCTGTCCAAAGCTACTGTGAGTGCAAAAGTATCCAATATGTTCACCAAAAATTTCATTCCTAACAACCTTATACAGCTTCAAAATTGACAGGATCTGGATCAAAGATCAATATTAATACAAATACAAAAATCAAAAGGTCGAATCTTCAAAGGTTATGTACAAAAATTGGAAATCATCTGTCAATTTTGAAGTTTTGTAAGTTTGCTAAAATGAACTTCATGCAAATGTAATGAATACTCTTTGCACTGGCTGTATACCATTGAAAAAAGAAAATCATTTATGCAATCTCATAAAGTGTTTCATTTCCCTAGAAAAAAATGCCTTGAAAAGTCTTCATATTTTGATTTCAAATAAATTTCAGTTATTCTTTTGGGGAATCATTACTCTCATTAAAGTGAAAATCTATTCTCTATTCACAAAACCTTGTCCTCTCCTATGTAAAAAGTTAATATTGTGTTCATATCGAGTTGATTGCATTATCTTATGATTGCTGAGAGATTGCTATGATATATTCACATAGAAATATCTGAATCATTTGAAAAAGTAAGATATATTGATCAGGTATTCGCACCCATGAAAAATGATATGGTTACGTTTGGATCAGCATTTCTTTGTAGGTTCAGTCTTGCTCCCCTGCCTGCTCAAGATCAAAATGCATCTGTGCACTCTAATGAAAGTTACAGAGAAATAAAGAAACTTGGAAAGGTCACTGTTCATTTTATATATATATATATATATATATATATATATAAACAGAGCTCCTGATGGTGGACTGGTGTTCCACAGCAAACCTATAACCTCTTAAAGTACACACTCACACAGCACACACTACTGAAGATGGGAATACCTCCTGAAACATGTCTATACCATTAGTAAAAACATTGACAGATAAATAAACCTAACTTCCATACACTTTACTCCCGAGTCCGTCTCACTCTCTATAGTTCATATTATATATATATATATACATATATATATATATATATATATATATATACATATATATATATATATACATATATATATATATTTTCTAGATTCCTTGAAGTAAATGCTTAGTACGAATGGTAACAGTTAGTATATCCTGAAAATAAAATATCTCTGTATTAATAATCAGTAAAATATTTGCTCTAAACTGAAAATTGATGTTTTACACCTTTTAGTTGCAGGCTTGGTATGAAATTTGGTGATTACTAAAAATTTAAGATTTGACTTTCATCAGGTGCAATTATTACCATCAAAACAAAGGCGCAAATGGAGCTATCGAACTTTCATGTGTTACTTTTTGTTTTGTTATACCAGTTCATCTATTGTCTACAATTGCTCTCTGTCACAGCAACAAACCGCTCAACTGGTTGTTATGTTTGATAGAAATCCGGTTTTTTTCTCTTCTTTTACTAGAGAGCTTCAATCAAAGTTATAGTTATATAAATGAGTTTATCATGATAAATGAATGTTATATGTATATGTATCAGAAATGATAGGTAACTAAGAATATTAAGCTCTTTTTTCATGTATAAAGTTTATCTATATTTTTTGTCAAAAGGTTAATCCTTTTGGGATAATATTCAGTTGATATTATATGATCTGTTGAAAAATACTTCTGTATTAAGAGTTGATTTGATCTTGGAGCAAAAGCTACCATTTTATCCAATAGCTAATCAGTACGAGAAAAATAATTCAAAGTGGTAGTATATAAGGACAAATCAAACTATAAAAATGATTTTAAAACTTCTGATTAACTATACTATTTTTGAAAGAAAGTTTTTCCTGGCTGGGTTTCATGTTATGATTTGTTAACTGTTGAAAATTGTTTTTGCCTGTGTTAATTGCCCCTCTGTCTTTTAGGGGGCAAAGGTCAACAGCCAAAATCTTCACTAGGTCGGTAGGGAAATATTGACTACAATGTCTGTCTCAAACTGATGGCTTATTTTTTATTTTTTTTTTTTTCTTCAAATCAGCCTTCAGCTTCCATTTTTATTCTTTCGATATTTTAGTTTTCAAAAATAAAATCTGACAGTGAGCAATCATTAGCTTTGAATTTATGAATATATACATTTTTTATTTTTTTAAATCTTCATGGTCACTTTGGTTTAAGATATTTTTTAACAATATCATTTTTAATTCAAAAACTTTTATATCATTCACATATGAATTTTTCATGTTCATAACAGACAAATTATGATAGCATTTGTAGATTACATTATTTAAAAAAATTTTTTTTTCCTGCTCCCTCTCGCAAAACAAATCTTCCAGTTCCAAACCCTTTTTCCTGTATAGATCCCAAACGAAGTTGATTCCCCACCCCAACTAAAAACCTAACTTTTTTTTTCTTCTTTCAAATCTCATTTTTTATCTTTTTCTCTTTTTTTTTTCTCCTTTCCCGCATGAAAATTACCATATTCTGAGGGTAAATTCTGCATGAAGTCACCATTTCTTCAGTAATTTCACTGTCTGACTTCAGTTTAGCTGCCAACATTTTCTCCATGTTAGATTACAGAAATAAGAGTGAATTAAGTCAATTACTCTAATGTTTATTATTTACTAGCAGAAATATGCAGTATAGCCTGTTTTTTTTTTTTTGTTTTTTTTTATATTCCTTAAATAAATGCCATCAAAGTTACCTATAATTGGAATAAATCGCTTGAAGATGTGCACTTGTTACGGCAATATAGCTGCAGAAAATATTGCAATCACTCGGTGCATAAAATTGCACAATTTTATCTTTTTTGATAGTCACGAAAACTTGAACAGAAATAGACAAATATAAAATTTTATTCTAAAATTTGTGGAAATTGAAAAAAAACCCACTCATTTTTCCTGTTCTTGACATAACCCCACCCCCCACCAGGAGTACCTTGATTCACTTAGTCTTGAACTAAAAACTTTCAAGATCTCATCAGTGGACTATATTTTGTTTTGAGAATATGGCTTTCTGCATATTATTTTTCACTGTCATTTCATTCAGTACATATAAATTTTGTGCATCGGTAAATTTTTTTTTTTTTTCCATTTCATTTATAAAAACACTTCCGAACACTTGAGGATTTTTGAAGCCCTCATGTATATGGATTAAAGGCGACTAATTTTTTTTTTTTTTTTTTCAAACATAATTATCCTCTATAATAAACTTTGGCACAAGACAATATTTGGTAAGCACTCGATGAGTAGTAAACTCATTGTAACTGGGATTTTGAGATTACCTCACTAACCACTGCATTATAATGGGGTATATTCTGCTTCTTACGTCTATAAGAAATTATTGAAGCATTTATTAAAGAACTTTAGTTAGTCTAAGGCCAAAAAACATCTTATAATGTAGGTCACCTGGTTGTAAAAAGTTAAGGGCATACATTAAACCATCTCTTTTTCTTAGTTATACTGATTTTTAAAAATCAAGGGGTGATCAGTTTTTTCATTTTTTTTTTTTTTGGGCTCCCCTTCGCAAGCATGAATTTAAATCCCCAAAAGCATAAGTTCAAGTTTTAAAAATACTTGTCAATTTAGAACAGTAATTTTGATTTAGCAATCAAGAAATTTGGAATTTCTTCAAGTTTTTCACCTTTTTTTCACAAATGTTTTCTTTTATTTAGAATAATACAATAAAGAAATTTAAAATATCAACTTGTGATCTATCGATTTGAAGATTAATCTTTTAATAAAATTAAATTTGGATACTCAATATTTTCCTTTATTTTTAAAAAATTTTTAATTCTTAGTTCTAAATACAAATATTTTTCAAGACATGCTAATTTTATTTCTACTTTTTTTAGCTGATAATGAATTCTATCATTTTGCCATCAAAATTAACTACCAAATCCCCACTGCCTCCCTCAGTGATCCACTCCCCAATATATTTCTTCTAATGAAATAGTTTGGTTCCAATGCACAGTGTAGAGTGGTTCAAAAAAAAAAAAATAGGAATATTTGATCACTGATATTAATATTAGATTTTTTATACTTGGAGAATCATAAATCAGCCAGACATTTATTTTTCCTAGAAGGTTCATTCGAAACTTTTGATATCAAATTTGTTTATTTTTGTATTCATCTTTCTACTGTTTTTACCTTCATTTAGAAGAAAAAGGAAGACAAATTGTCTACCTTTTTCTTTGTCTTTGTGCAGTCATGAACTTAAGATTTACTAAGTTATCCTTTGAAAAAAATAAATTCTTTTTGATTAGAAAAGATCACAATCCCCAATTTTTTATCTTTTATTGAAAATCTTAGGCTATGGTTTCCCCACAATGTGATGTATTGCTATCTATATGCAAGAAAAATGAAATTAAAAATACCAAAATTAAATTTATTGCAATAAATGCTTGTAAGAGAAACCAAGATGTTTAGAATTTATTCTTATACATTTTCTATTATACATTCATCACTATCAAGAAGTAAATTAAGCTATGCCTCCAGAACTGCATTAAATGTGATCGGATATTGTTGTTTGAAGTCTCAAGCTATTAAATTGGTTGGTATGATTGAAATTTCTATTTTAACTTCCACCAAAGGAAATAACTTACAATGCTTAACTTTTGAAACTGCTCACAAATGACAGTGGAACTCTTCTATGAATTGAATAAAAAATTAAAAAAAATTTCAAATTTCAAAATGGCTGAAGGGAGAAACTTCTTATCAGAAGTTATTTACCTTGAAAAAAAAAGATAGTTATTGTAGATTTTCTGCAATTTTCCAGAAGTTGTTCTTCCTCACATCAGGGCATTAATAAGAATAATCAAAGTTTGGAGATGGGTTTTATTGAACTTACTGTGTTTTTTAGATTGGCATGTTGATAGTCAAAATCACTTATGCAATCTATTTTCAATGAAAGTTGCTTGTGTATATGAATCCTGTGTCTGGTTTAGTGTGTGTGTGTGTATATATATATATATATATATATATATATATATATATATATATTCTAATCTACACTTATCAATGTTTTATCTAACATATAATAGACATTTCAAGCAAAACAAATTAACATTGTAAATGACAAATTTATAGTTACCTAGAATAAAAATATCTTATTTATTTATAAACTTTTTTTTTATAAAGAGTATACATTTTTCATTTGACAATAGAAAATATTTTCAGAATGATTTTATTTTGTGTGTTAATTCTTGCCTTTCTAGTGTCTTTGCCTGAATTGAAAGAAAAATGGAGACAAAATGTCTACCTTTTTCTGTGTCTTTGTGCAGTTATGTACATAAAAGATTTGCTGCAAACAATTATTCATGAAAAAAAATTCTTTCTCACATATTTGTAAACAAAGCATTTATTTAAGTCAGAATAAAGTCTGTTCCATGATTTCATCAAAATCTTGTTCTCTCTTTTTATGTCTGATTCATTCTTTATAATAGTGACTGCTAAACTAGAATGCCAAGATGGACAGCTCTTTGTTTTATGGCTAATAAACTTCAAATACTTTGCTACTCGTGGCATATGGTGCTTTGTATCTTGGGCGTGCTTTGAGCTACAGATGCACAAAAACGCAAAAATATTTTAGTGTCCGTTTTTGCACAATGTAGGGAAGATGGTCCCAATTGTAAAGTTTCACACTCCTTCAATTTTACAAATGGCGACAAAATGAAATATGAGATTAATCAAAGATAAACACAATTTTTGGTGGGACACTAATATCCGCTGATAATAGGCTCTCCAATATTTCATTTTGATGAAGATGAAGATGAGGTAAATTCAGTTAGATTTTACAATTTATTTTGAACTTGAATTATTTGAAATTTAGTTGTTCATTCAGTTTACGTCTTGGAATGATCAGATTCAGTAATCCTTTTATTTTTCAGCTATTTGTAACCATGTATTATCATAAACTTGGTCATCGTATACCTTTTATATATTGAAGTGGCATTAACTATTTAAAACTATTTTTGAACATTAAAACATGTGTTTCAATACATTTAACTACAAAGGAAGAGTCAATCACTGATGAAAGCAGAAAATTTGACAATTTAAAACTGTTTTATTAAACTGAACTATAAGTTACGTATACGGTTAATGTGAGCAGTAAGATTATATAAGTCAATTACGGAACAAATGAAAACTGCAAACATACCATTATCATGATGGTAGTATCACCACTGAAATTAGAAGAACCATGTCTTGAACAGAGATCTAGATATACCAATGCACAAGAATTTGTCAACAATAGTTTACACCATCAATAAAAAGAATGACAAGTTTATGCTTCTTTAATATGTATATTCAACATATTATTTCAAATTTTTATGACAACTTTTTGTTCAGGCCAGTTACACTCTGGCAGTGAATAGTATTGATCAGAAAATTGAAAATAGGTGGGATTCAAAATCACAACCTCAACAGGAAGTACTGATTAGTACAGCCTGGGACTGCTCTATCAGTAGAGCTAACAAGATTGCACTGGAAAACCAAATTCCATAAAACACATTTGAACCTGTTCTTCATTCTGATCATCAGCCATGCTTGTTTACATTCTAGTAGTTTCAGTAATAATACTAAATCAAGATGAAGGTAGAAAGTAATCATGGAAATTCGAGATGAAAAGCAGCATAATGATAGTTATTATCTCATAAATCTAGCAGTGGTGATGGTAAAACAAGTTACCTTGATGAAAATACCAGTATGGTTGGAACCAAGCGATAAAAGCCATTTAGGGAGAGGAATTTAAACAAAACGAACATTTTTCCCTGCTTGTTAAGAGGGTTGTCAGTGCATGCAGATGCAAAATTTCAAGTTTTTTTCTATGAACAGTTAGAGCTGGGTGAAATCTCGATAGATATATTAACGTCAGAACATATTGATAATCTAAACCCCAAAACGGTGATTAAACTAATCTGTTGTGAGTAATGGTGATTTGATAGATAAAATTTCATCTTATGAAAAAAATATATTAACCTTGTTAATTATTGGTATGTGGAGTTAGCATTTACTATGATTTACAATTCCTTTGCCTCCAGGAAGTCAGGAATGAAAAACAAGAATATGTGCCATAATGGTTATAATGCAAGTCTCTTTTATTGCTGACAACTTCACACCTGTATTTATGCTCAGTCAGTTGAGACCCTGACTCAGTTGCTTCTGCTCCGTGTGACACATGAGTAGGAATATCATTTTTTTTTAATTCCTTTCCAAAATGAGGTTTAAATGGGGGTTCAATTTTCAATGTAAATTCATGCTAAATTTGTCCCCTAGTTTTTGCCCACCTTTATTGTTTGAAATTTTGGAGTCCTTAGTGCCTCCCAAAAAGCAAGAGAAGTAACTTATTTATTGATCACCCATTTTACCAATTTTTTATTGATCATGCCCACAGGACATGCTGCCAAAGGACATTGGTCACAGGGTTGGGGAGAGTCAGAAAAGAACACCTTTTCACATATTTCTTATCCGCTTTGCGCGTGACTGTTGTTGTATCTGTTATTAATCACCACTACCCATAGTAGATTGGTTTAAACACTTTTGCTGGGTTCAGGTTATCCATGGGTTCTAACATTTATGTACCCTTGCTGTACAGATGGGGAAAGTCTTTGGTTGTTGACACCTTAACGAAACCTAAGTATTATCTCATGTCTTTGTATTTCTCTCAATCTATGCTGGTTTCTTCTTATTATATCCCTTATCCCTTCCAATCTTTATTGCCGGTCTATGAATTTATCTAATTATTATACAAACATGGATATCCCAGAAATTTCTTACCCTCTCAGTAAACTAGCTGACTTTCTTTTCTTCCCCTCCCTTCCTACCCTCTCACCAAATCTCACCAGTCTTTCTCCCAACCCCTTAAGTAAACTACTTGAATTTCTTGTTCCTTTCGGAATGAAAATAAGGAATATTTCAAATGAAATTGAAGACTGCCAAAAGACGTTGGTCACCTGGAGGTTGAGAAAAAAATGACCTTTCACATATATTTCATCTGTTTTACGTGTTATTGTTATCGTTTTTCGTTCTTATTAATCACCACTACCTACAACAAACCAGTTTAAACACTTTTGCTGGGCTCAAGCTATTCAAATATTAATAAGTCTTAATAACAGATACAACAACTGTCACGCGCAAAGCAGATGAAATATATGTGACAAGGTGTTCTTTTCTCACTCTCCCCAACCCTGTGACCAATGTCCTTTGGCAGCATGTCCTGTGAGAATGATCAATACATTGAAACAGAATGTATGATCTGTAATGAGCCATTGAAAAAATTTTTAATCATTTCATCTCTGTATTTGGAGTTAGCTAAGCTGAAACTTAACAGAGTAAAAACTTAAAATTCTGCACGCACACTCTCTCCTCAGTAAGTAGTGAATTTTTTTCTTCTTCCTTTCATTGATAAAAATGAGCATATATGAGTCACCTTGATTCATAATTCCCTTTAGAATGATAGACTTCACTTAATAAGCTGAAAGGTGAAATTCAATGAAGTCCACATCATATTCCCAAAACTTCTCAATGGAATTTAATTAAATTTTGTGGAAAGCTGGGCAATGGCTCACAGAAGAAGTACTTGAATTTATGAGGCTGATCCAAGCACAATTAAATTTTGTGGAAAGCTGGGCAATGGCTCACAGAAGAAGTACTTGAATTTATGAGGCTGATCCAAGCACAATAACCTCCATTACGTCATAGTCCTTACCAGACAAAACTCAATTTTATGAGAGACAATGGCTTTGATAGGGGTATGCTCTCTCTGAGTCCTGTCTATTTTTCTCTATTTTTCTCTAAAATTTTCCAACAATTTTTTCTATTTCAACACAACGTTTTGGCTGACACATTCTTCGGTTCAGTTTACCTTAGATTATAGTAGGTTGAATTTCTTGAGAATTCGTTCAGTAATTTTTTTTTTTTGGTCAAACTCCAGTAAAAAGTCCAGAATTGACTTTGTTTTTCTACCATAAGAGCAAGAACAATCTCCACTAAAATAAGCAGTATAAACTGATAAGAAAAACCCACATTCCCTTACGGTGATTTGAACTAATAACTGATTGCTAGGAGGCTGTCTCACTGAATGAGCTAGATAGATGAGTGTTAGATATTTACTGAAAATTATCATACAGATATGCACAGGCCTATTTCATTCTAAAAAATAAATACATTTTTATAAAATGTATTTTATAATTTCATATTTATCATATATATACAATACAAACATTGCAGTAACCATCTTCTCCTCATCTAAAACACGAGACAGTACAGTATAACGCCCCCAAATCCGGAATCCGTTAGACCAGGCAATTGCCGGTTTGAACGAAATTCCGGATTTCGGGGTTTCCGCGCCAGGCTTTATATTCGAATGCTACGTTACATTACAGGTTTTGGTCAGAGCGAAACGAAACCGACTATTTATGAATATTCCTGTAATATTCTTCAAGTCTTCTTCGCTTTGTTCTTTAATCAGCATTTTTTTATGACGTCATAAAAAAATGTGTATGGTTTTCAATCGTAGCCGGGACGTTTTTTCGAGCTCATCCGTCATGAAGTCGACCGTAAACCCGAGCTATTGCTCGGAAAGAGGAAAAAATAAACCAGAATTTTTTTTATGAAAATAAGGTTTTTTATTGATTCATACAGTGAGTCAGATGTGCTGAACAACACGTTTTGATTTCAAAGGGATCGATAAGGATTGATTAAATATTTGTATTCGCCGATTGAAATAGATTCTAACATTATCACCATGACAACCACACGGTCCTACTTTATATTTGTGAATTTGGAGAAAGAAAATAAGAATAAATGACAATGTATGACTGGTAGTACCAAAAAAATGAAAAAAAAATCAAAAAATAGCGAAAAAAGTGAAATACGTAGAACAAGAACCATAAGTTCAACGATACGTCTACCATCCGTGGTGGTAGTAGAACGAAGGTGAGAATTGTTGTTGCTGTTACGGAAGAAAAAAAAAAGGTCAACTCCTGCGTCAGACTTGGTCTGTGAACAAACAACATTAAATTCTCTTGTAGAGATTCAAAAGTTAAACGCTCTGATTATTTTGTGTATGAAATGAGGTGAGTCGAAAGGAATAGATAGAGAATGTAGTGAGTACAGTTGACCATCACTTATTTGGTAAGCATTAATCTGGTTTCATCGCTAGTTTGACAAACATAAATCCGGTTTTATCATTAACCCGGCATTAATTTCGGCTAGCGTAATTTAATCTTTTGAAGATGAGTTACGCCCCTTCGATCTGATGTGAAGGTCGATTATCACCCTTGGATTTTGCACGCCAGATCTTAAAGTAAATACGCACACTTGTTGTAAACATGAAACGAGCCATGGTTCCAATGAATAATGGAAATGCCTCTTGTGGTATAAAGCGAACCCACTGTTGAGTGTATTCTCACCTAATCACTCAGCGATCCGGTAATATCAGTGACCCGGCACTCCAAAGGTCTCAATTATGCCAGATAAGTGACGGACGACTGTATCTGCTCGGTTGCAGTAAACCATCCACGCGCATGCGCGTGTGTGTGTGTGGTCATAGCATCAGTAGGAAAACTGACCAAGAGTGAAATAGAGTTTTGTCAACACAACAGTAGGCACATATCGTATGGGGCAAGAATTTATCAAGATTCTGATTACGTAATCAGCTGCTGTCAAATAGACCCGAAAAAAAAACAAAAAACTCTTTGATAGTTCTGAGTTGGATATTCATTCTTAAAGGAATTCTGAAACACCAAAAGAAAGATTAAAAAAATTAGCAATACGGTTTAAGTAGATACGGTGTTTTCTCGAATGACAAACCAACTAGTGAAAGTGAAAATTGCAAGAGTCGGTTAGAACACATGCTGTACTGTAAGGTCCCTGAGGGGGTGGTGTAGCCGTGCCCTATCTTTTGTAACGTCTCACTGATTACTGAGTATTTTTAGCAGGGATTTCATCATTTATGCTAAAGAGCTACACCGGTTCACAAGCTGGGATTGTAATGGGGATTTTGGTAACCAGCGGTGCAGTTGCAAAATGAATGGTGTCAAGTGTATCTCAGCACGAGGAAGTTGTAAAAACATGACGTGCCAGAATTGTATCCATGATAGAATAGAGTCAGTTTGGAGTAAACTAAGACCCTGGCTCCTGAGGCATTTGACATTGTGGAGCAGTATTGATATCCAACTTATATTCAAGATGTTGAAATAAACTTTCGTAGCTTCTTTGGTTGTGAAAAATGAATACAAATAGCACGAAGAATGTTTGAGGCAGAGGATTTTGGAATCCTCGTGGTTTGTCTGAACTGCTTGGATTCAGTATGGCTTGGATCGCTCCAAGATGATACGAGGAATCCGGGTTCAGTGTGCGTGCCATACTGCCAAGTAAATGAGTTAACATGGGGTTCAGTGTGCGAGCCATACTGCCATACTGCCAAGTAAGTGTGTGTTAGTTTGGGGGCTATTCTCTGACGCTGATAGACTCTCGACAGACAGACCATGGACGACAGGGAACACCTAGTTCTATCCATGCGTGTTTCCCGAAGAAGTTTGGGAAAGATTCTTCTTCTTCTTCTTCTTCTTCTTCTTCTTCTTCTTCTTCTTCTTCTTCTTCTTCTTCTTCTTCTTCTTCTTCTTCTTCTTCTTCTTCTAAATGTAAACAAACGTTGAGATCAACATCTCAACTAGATAGGTTTGTATTTTATTGTCAAAAAAAAAAAAAAAAAAAGGGAGAGAATCCATAGATGGCAATAAACCGTTGCTATCTATCCTCTGGTTACAACAAAACAGCGTTTTGGCGTAAGTATGAAGTAAAGTATGACGTGAAATGAAACACCGAATTGGACATGAGACGCAAAAAGTCCCAACGGGTTTGCTTGGAAATGTCTAAACAAATTTGGTGTTAATGCATTTAGAAATATATGTATTCTTATGATTGGATTAATACTTTTTTCGTCTATAAAATAATGCATCTCTTCCCTTTTGACTGCCTTAGTGGAGAGGATGTTTCATAGTCAAAATTAAGGGTAGATAACCCATGGCTGTCAAATGTATGTATTCATAAGCGTGGACAATAGTTTCTTCAACTTCGTCAATAAAATAAACTATGACTGCTTTTGGGAGGAGGATCTTTAACTGACAAAATTTAGATGGGATTATGTTTAAATGTATACACTAGATGTGAGAATATCAAAGCGATCCCAATAGAAACTTTTCTGTCGTCAGTAAAGCAAAGGTCATCAGAATTCAATTTCTCGCCCAAACGCTCCCAAACGCTGGATAAACTTACGTATAAATTCAGGACAAAAACAGGAGGCGTTCAGACGAAGCTGCACTAAAAACTTTTTGAATTTTTTTTATGTCACTGTACTCAGTGTCGTAGAAAATATCAGATATCTACAAATGCAAAGAGCAAAACTGATATATATGTGTTAAAATGCAAGTTGAAGGTTCGTACTTTTCTGCCACTTTGAAGAAAAAAAGAAGAAAATGGCGTATACCCACTTCTCAATTTCCAGTTTTTTTTGTATGTCCAATGTCTACTAATGAAGATATTACCGCATACCTAGTTCCCAAAACCTAGATTCACCGTAAACCTACTTCCCAAAGCCCATTTCAGTCACTGTCTCCACCCTTCTGTCGAGACGTTTTTCATGTTTCATTATTTATAACCATCCCGAAATAAGAAGCAAGAAATCAAATAACTAAAACAACAACAACAAGAACAAAACACACACACTCACACACTCACACAACACACACACACACACACACACACACACAATATCAATGACGTCTGTTGTTTTGTATCTTGGACGTGCTATGTGCTACAGATGCACAGAAACGTAAAAAATATTTCAGTGTCAGTAAGAAGCAGTGGACGGTCAAAGACTTTTTTGCTCAATGTAGGAAAGGTGGTCCCGAATGTAGAAATAAGAGAATTAATGAAAAACAGAATTTGGATTGGACACTATCATCAGCGGATAATAGTGTTCAATCCAAATTTTGTTTTTCTTCACTTATTTATTTTGCTTGGTTCACCGTTTGTAACATTGAATGAGCGAGGGTGTGAAATATTACAATTTACGATCGGATCACCTTGCCTTTTTTGTATAAAAAAAGAAACTTTTATTGTCCATTGCTTGTTATAAATACTAAAATATTTTTTCAGCGTTTTTGTGCATCTGTAGCTCACAGAACCCCTACGATACAAAACACCACACGCCAATGAATGTGCTTATGTTTGTTAGTATTTGTGAGCGTGCGTGTGCGGTTGTGTGTATAATATGTACGTGGATGTTAATCAAAAGGATTTTCACAATAGTTCACAAATATTTTGAAATAACCAAAATGAAACATTGAAACAACAGTTGAGGATGCAACGTAAGAAGAAACCTCTTTGGAAGCCTTTCGTCTTGTATTCTGAGTCAGAACTTCTACTCGATTTTACCGATCATCCGCTCAACACAAAAATATGGCATTTTAATAGTTATTAATGAAGAAAGGTAATTGGACACTCGCTGTAAAAGGGTTACATGTGAACACTGGGTTTATTCCACCCAGGATACTTGATGAATGAACGAATGAATGGCGACTTTTAAATGTTTTTAGAAACTGTCATCCAAAACTGTCACCAAGACTGTCAACATAGGTTTCTCTCAGTTTTCAAGCTGGTCTATCAGCCTGGATTCTGTAATTATCATGCGTACAAGCCACAACAGTGAAGCTAGAGGGTTGAACGTTTCATCATTTATTCCTTATCATGACAAGAAAACAGTTTTTTTAATCCCCTCGAGTAGGTTTTTAGAAGGGGGTCAATTTGAAATGTAGATTTATGTTAAATTGATCCATTTCAGCGCGTCCACCTGTTTTTGAGACTTTTTAATGATCAAAAAGGCAGGAGAAGTAACTTATTCATTGATCACCGCATTTCCAAATTTTTCAATTAGTCACCCCCAGCACGGCATGCTCGTCAAAAGATATTGATCTCATGACGGTTTCTATTGAGTGACTAACCAGACCTATTTACGTTATTTTTAATATGAAAATTCATAACCTGGACAATGGTTAAATAATGCATAAATGCATAGTTTAGACCTGACATGCTATCAATCACTCCTGTACTGCTATTACATTCAGAATATTGTTCCAATTTCCATGTCAAATTTCGTTGACAGCATTAATCCAAATTATTCCTTACAAGCGATTTCTATGCAGTTTTCATTACATAAGGTTCACGAGTCAATGTGTTTCTTAAAAAACATGCCAAACTAAATTTTGCCTTGGATATAGAAGCGTGTATGTGGCGGTGAAAATTTAGTTCTTTTTTCAATACTGCATGTATCTAATACAAAATCGATGGACACATATTTGTTTTGGGGGTTAAATTTGCCAATGTACAGGAGATTGTAAATACGATTGAAAAAAACTCACAGAAACTGACTTTTTTAATCCTTGAAAGATTATTTTTTACAGCTACGGAACAAAATACAATTTCAGAGAAATATGACGTTCAAGACGAAATGAATTATGTCCCCCTTGACATCCATGCAAGTTTTGAAGCGATTCAGCACTAACCCTTTGATTACTGACAGATGTTAGGACCAAATCCATATTGTGAAAAATTGGTTTCCATGGCAGTTTAACCAAAAAAAATAGCGAACATTTTTACACAAGTAGTTTTTAAAAAAATCGCTTCCTGCTCTGGGATTTTCAATCTTTATCAAGATTCACTATTAGTCAATAATTGAACAACCGTAGCATCAATATCTGAAGTCATGTAAAAGAAAATCGACTGAGGAATAAGTATCGTCAGAATAAATTCTATCAGCAGTGTTTTCCACTGGAAAACGCCTACAATAGAGTAAAAAAAACATCTAGAAACATATAGATTCTGGAGAATCTAGATATCCTTAATGAATCCGTCAAAATAAGGCTCTAAAGGTAAAAAAGCTAAGTAAAAAAAAAAAAAAAAACAACAGACAAACACAAAGCAAACTAGAACATTCTTAGAGGAGGTTTAGTGAATTACTGATGCCGATTTTCAAGTCTTGAGGCGAACGACAACAGGATCCCCTGGTTCGGAGGACACCCAGTCAGAACAAATTGACCAGAATGGTCTCTTGGAATTTAATGGTCATACTGTCACATATTCTTTTCATTATATCCCTTTCCCGGCTTATAATAGAAGACAATGGTTCGAAATCCGTACTGAAAATAGTTCGTATTACTTGACTGAACACGAAATACATATAGGCTGGATGATCAACTAATACCTTATTGTCCATCTGTCCCGGTATAAATATCTAAAGGGACAAATGCATCCCATTATGATTTTGGTTCTACAAAATAAGGGAAACTGTTGATTCAATAAAATGATAGTTTTCGTTAACTATTAAATGAAAATTAACACATTTTTTGGCTCTTTTTATACCCCTTTAAAAAAAAAAAACAGGCATTAAGTGCATTGGATTGAAGGAGATTCTAGAAATGCTAGCCTTCTTTCCCCCAAAATTTAAACCAGTGACTCTTTTTTGCCACTTTTAGTAGTTGGACTATGCCTCCACGCATCTTCAACCAAATCATTAGTATGAAATGGTTACTGCAAATACGTGAACAAAATTCTTTTGATATATTACCGCTTCGAGAGCGTTCATCACCCAGTTTCGGCATGAACTCAATTAATGATAATATACGAATTTCCCAAGTCTTACCAAACCCATGATTTTATAGATTTTATGCATGAAGATTAAGTATGAACACTTTTTTAGGTGGTAATACTGATTCAAGTTTTTTAGAACCTTCATTTGAAAAAGTGGTCGAAATTTCAACTCTTTCAACGGGGGCGGGGGTATCTGATCAGTATTTTGACATTTTCATTAATAATCCCCAGATTCCCCTATTCCTCTGTTTCTTAGCGGATATCACAAATAGAATTCATTCTGATTTCTAAATAATTCTTCAATGGAATTTTTAAAAAGATTTCAGATGTTACTGCTATGGTTGTTCAATCATTGACTGCGACGGCGAGTCTAAATAAAGAAAGTGAAAAAACAAAGCAAAACAAAAAAAAAAACAACAACCCCCAAACAAAACAACAACAACAACAAAAAAAAATTAGTCGAGACAAAATGTTCGGTGAACTAAAGTTTCGGGAACTTGGGGGCTTGAAACATTTCATAGGATAAAGTCATTCAAGCTCTCAGCCGAAGGGTCTTATTTAACAGGAATATTGAGATGTTTTTGTTCACAACGAGTGATCGCAGGCTTAGTGTCAAACGATTTCCAAACGCAACACAGTAACGCTTCTCCTCTGAAGTTAGATGCAACGGTACAACAAAGCAAAACCCCCAAAAATGTGTTGATTGTTACTATCTAAACCCCATATACTTTATTTATGTTGATATATTTTTTGAGAGCTTTCTCCCGAATCCATAAAGTCGCTCTTTAAAGAATATGAAATTCTCAAAACTGCTAAATTATGTCAAGCGAATTCTCACAATAATTCGAAATTCTTACTTTTTTCTTGTGGGCTTACGTCTCCTCTTGAAATTACTCATAGCCCAAACGGGGACCCCCCCCCCCGCCCGGTTGAAGACCACTGATTTGAACATTGCAAATCATAACAGTCCCAACTTACCAAATCTGTACACAAATCCAAAAAGGAACTTATTCTCATCATCATCATCATCATCATCATCATCATCATCATCATCGTCAGTCCTTTATCGTCCGTCGTTGGACATAGATCATCCCCAATATTCGTCAGATCTCTCTATCATGAGCGTCGCAGAGCCAATACTTTTTGAACTTGTCTAGTTCTTCTCTCAATCTTGTATTTTACTGGCCTCGGTTACGCACGTGATCTCTGGGGATCCATATTGTGAGTCGTGATGTCCTTGGGTTGTTCTTGCTACATGACCAGCCCAATGCCATTTGGGTTTTTCTAATTGATTCTGTGATGTCCCTGACACCTGTTTCTCCCCTGATATATTGTGCTGTGTTGTGATCTTTCCATGTGAGGTTGATCATGATTCTCTCATGTGCACGTTGCATGATACTCAGTTTGAGGGTCAGTCTCTTGGTTGGGTTTCATGTTTTAGCTCCATAGTTGACAATCAGGAGGATGCATTGGTTGTATAACCTTTTTCTTAGGACTAATGGGATTTCCTGGTTCTTGAAGGTTGAGTTTGCTCTGCCGAAGGCAAGCCATCCTCGAGTGATTCTTCGCTTGATCTCTTCTTTTTTTCATGGAGATTCGTTGTCCGAGGTAAATGTAATAGTTATACCTTCTCACGTTCTACAATTTCGATTTTGATCGTTGTGTTTTTGATGTGATTGTTGCACATGACTTTAGTTCATGTGAAGGCCGACTTTCTTCATTCAGTTCACTAAGCATTATTTGAAGGTCGCAGAGGCTCTCTGTAAAGAGGACGATGTCGTCTGCAAATCTGCAGTTGCTCTTCTGATTCCTTTATTTCCCTAGTGTAGGAAGTTATCCCATGGGAGTCGAAGCAAGCCGTCAAACAAATAACGAAAGGGAAGGTCTTTGGACCAGATAACATCACCATCAACCAACTCAAAAATCCTGGTAAGGTCATCACTACGAAACAAGCCATTCTATTCAACTTATGCCTGAAGAGAGATGATTGAAACACTGCAATCATAATGCTGTTATATGAAAAAAAAGAAACCTGAGAGACCTCAACTACTACAGACCGATAAGTTTACAAAACTTCATCTACAAACTTTTCACAAAAATCATCACTAACCGGATCACCAAAACGCTAGATGAAAATAAACCATGGGAGCAAACTGGCTTTAGAAGAAGCTCCCCGACCATGGAGCATCTCCATTCAATGAAGACAACGAAAAGAGAAAGCAGCAGAATACAAAATGCCACTCGAGGTAGCATTTATCGACTTCAAGAAGGCCTTCGACGATGAAAACTCCCAAGATCATTGAGACTATCACCTTACTGGGTGTAAACCTCGGATATGTTAGTGTAATGCAACATATATACAGTATATACAGCAGCTATTTTATCAGGCTACATAAAGAACTTGATCTAAGTTGCCATAAATCAAAGTAGTGCCCTCACGCTGGCAACGATTTCAGTCGTACCTGATTGGGCTACACATATCACTTTACTACTTACTCGACCCATTAGCGATATGTTAATTAGACTTAGAGGCGACAAGCACCCGAAGTGGCGTCACTTACTTCACACAACGCTATTTTACCTATAGCTAAGAGGAGAGAAGGATCCATGTCTTCCCTACGGGCATTAGTAGGGATTTGAACTCGACTCGTCAAGTTTGTTCTCCGTGTCATTCGTTGCTCGGCCACCCGACACCTACCTAGAAAATAAATCCAAGTAAAAGGTTGACTTTCGCTTGAAAGTATCTTTTAAACCCATTCATTCTGATCTCGGAAAACCTTATTAAAAAGATAACACTGAGTTTTATGAGAAGACAACCGCCCGCTCTTCAAACAAAGAGGAAAATAAATCGTCCCAAAGCCGATCCTAAGACAGTTGATCACTATTAAGTTGTTACTTGTGACGTTCATCAACAATGTCTGCATTATCACGTAGCCTGGTTAGTCTCATAAATTTTAGGAAAGGCGGACGCCCGAACAATACGCTGTATTTTCGTGGACTCCTACTTGAGCAAGCAAAACGTCTGTTCAACTTGAGGCTCACTAAAGAAGTTCAAAGTTTAATGCTTAAAGCGTAAAGTTCGAATAAAATTGTCACTTTACGTAGGAGACTTTTCAACAGTTGGCAGGTTGACTGTAACTGAAGATGCCTTAAATGATAAAAGACTTCGTTCGATGGAGAAGGAGTTCAAAGTGATTTAAAAAAAAGGCTTGTAGTTTGCTTTTAGCAATCATTTTCTGATTTTTCATTTTCTTTTTGTTAATAGATCTTCCTCTTTTTAGATTTTAGTTTTTTGAAAAAAATTCTGCCTTTTAAGTTTGAAAAGGATGGGAAAACTAGAGCTCAGTAGTTCAGAAAAAAATAATTCTAGGTAGACGCTGATTTTATGAATATATTTGGGTAAAAAGGAAAAGAAAAATCAACTCTGTTGACCGGGTAATATGTTCTATTAAGATAAGAAAGTAATATCTCTCTGTTGGCTGTTGGCAGACATTTATTAAAAAAAAAGAACTAATCCTCTGTGTCTCAGCCCATGTACAAAGTGAATCATTCATCGGGGAAGTGTGAATGTTCCATAGAAGTCCCAGAGTGAAACCGACTACACAATTCATTAAATATTGTTGAATTGTAGATTATATTACATGAAGTGACTATAAAAATCTCTGAAACATTCATTGGCAAAGGTTAGGCACATTAAAGGGAACATGCAATACGAAATCACATTAAAAAAAGTTTCAAAAGCAATTAAGGAAGAGAAAAAAAGAATGATACTAAAATAAAATTTAAGTGCTCTCTTAGTTTCCTAGTGAACTAGATCAAATGAATTGACAGCATTCTTAATTAAAAGAAGTGACCCATTGTACCCTGGTTCACTGTGCCCCACACGTACCGCCGAAAAAGATATCTTAACATCTTTCTTGCACTCTGGCCTGGAGATGATTTTTATGCAATATTAAATTCACCTCATATAGCATGGTTAGAAAATTCTTGATAGTTGTGGTTCTATGCTGTAAATAATGATATCCCTAAATATTATTTTCGGCTCAAAATTAGGTCCCTTAGCTTGCACACTGTACAGGCAAAATAAGATGGTAGATATTATGACTTGAGGTGAGAAAGTAGCAGTCGTCTTGGGAAAAAAATCTTAATGATTCACTGTACCCCAGTTTCCACCTAAATGTACACACTCCTGTTTGTTTGTTTGTCCATACAATATCTTCAAAAGTTCTAAATGAAATTCAACGACATATCCTGGTAAGGTATGCCAAGGAAGAATTCATTAAATTTTTAGACGGACCCAGGAATTTCTTCACGGCTAAGAGATATCTTTTCTTATCTTGAGACAATGGTCCAGAAAAAAAGTATGTTGTATCCTTTACGGGTAGATTTCAAATTGTGTAGCTTTTTTTTTTTTTTTTTGTAATTCATATTGTTTACTATTTTTTCATTCGATTAATTCTTCTTCTCACGGCTTAACCCCCCCCCCAACAACCACATTTTAACTTGGATTATTGTGATTGGTTTCTCGGCATCGTTTCTGCCTACTTATGCGTGTATCTATAAATCATTCTAAATTCCAGTCTCTTCTTTCTGGTGTTGATTGAATGTTTTTTTTAATTTTTGTTCTCAGATGTGCTCACACATCTCTTTTAGACGCTTTTCGGTCGGTTGGTCGGTCGATCAGCTCCAGTTGCGTTAAACAATTGAAAGAGGAAGAAGGGGATTTTGTGTTTTATTTACCAGCTGTTATTATGTCATGAGAGGTATGTGATGTCATTAAAAGAACATCCACTTAGATCAATAGATGACGTGTCAAGTGTTCGTTTTTTGTAGTGCTACTATTGTATATCATTTATAACTAGCACTATCTTAAAATGGCTAAAATCAGCTAAACATTTCTATTTCTAGCTAAATTTGTCGCTAGAAATGTTATATATACTCAGTTAAAGCCCACTTATGAAAAAAAACCAAAAACAAACCATTTACCAAGTCTCCAGAACACATCGTTAATAAATGTACATTTAATTTAATTTAAACTCATTTTTTTTCAGAACCAGATTTTCGAGTGAACCATTCTAACTTTCCTTTCACTCTTTCTCCTGTTTCTACCCCCACATTTAATAATGCTTCTTTCAGAATCCCTTTGAAATCGGAAATCACAGATATGGATGCATAGATGGTGGATGCATCGTTGAACTTACGGTTCTTGTTTTATATGGTATGGAAGCAAACTCAGCCATTGCGCTGCAGAAGCCACCCAAAACATCAACCGTGTTTGGGGGCAGGAGTCAGCGTCGTTGGTTCCAAAAATCCGTTTCTGGTAATCCGAATGTTTAGGATGCTCCTGGTTGAGGTCGCAAGTTCGTCATTCAACGACGAAGAATTGTGGACAGCCATGAAGGCTCAATCCAGAGACGAACTCATGGGCGTTGGGAGCAAAGTTGGAAGTCAGGAGACCCCTGACACGAATTGGCGTCAAGAAAATGCAGAAGTGGATAAGTCATAATTTGGTAGATGATCAGCAGCCTGAACAGTTTGACACTTGAATCAAGGTTGGCAAGCTTTCGGTAAAGCAAGCTCAACTTTCACGAATAAGAAAAAATAGTCCAAAAAAGAAAGTTATACAATAAATGCATCCCCCGATAGTCACCTATCGAGCAGAAACATAGAACCTATCACGTGGAGAGATCGCAAGATAACACAGTATATTAGAAAGGGAGAAAAAAAAGAAAGATATAGAAACTGATGATGATGATGATGATGATGATGATGATGATGATGATGATGATCATCATCATCATCATCATCATCATCATCATCATCATCAACAGTCTTTCAATGTCCGTCGTTGAACATAGACCTTCCCCAGGATTTGCCATACATCTCTATCGTGGGCGTTGCGGAGTCAGTATTTTCTAAATTTGTCCACTTCATCTCTAGAAAACTTAAATAGCAATGCTGCTGCTGCTACTGCTGCTGCTGCTGATAGTTTAAAAAATGATCTTTTTGTTGATCGTGTGCTTATTATTGATGGAAAGTGGTTTCTTAGAGTCGACAAACCTTCCCAAAGCCAAATCTCCACCTCCAAAAGATCTTCCTGACTGGTGGGTATTGTATTAGCAGTAATCTATAACAGCTTCTTGCGACCAGGTCAGGACATCACCAGAGACATATTGTTATTTGGAACTGATGCATCAAATGTTCACCAGCAGAGTTGAACGGAAAGGAGTCTATCCTGTTGCAGGATAGCGCAAGACCACGTACTTCTCAAACCACCCGGCAAAAAACTGATACATTGAGGTCCAGTTTCATCCTCCCTAAACACTGGACCTCTCTCCCAACTATCCTGGGCCTTAGATGCACAAATGTGACAGGTGCACGCCAATGCAGATCAGGTCGACTTTCCCTATAGCTGAGGGAGGAGATAAATTTTACACAATTTATTATTGTTGATTTCTCTTTGAAAAAAACGTGCAGTTTTCATTTATCCGGTACCATTGTTTATGTTAAACAAGAACCATAAGTTCAACGATGCATCTACCATCCATTGTAGTAGTAGTAGGAAGAAGAACAGCAAGCAATACTATTATGAGTCAATTGATTCTCATACTATTGTATATTGTGAAATATTACGGTATAGAAATATTCCGAGAGTATTACTTTCGATAAAATTATAAATGGCCATTTTTGGCCTTTTTTTCCAGATGCAACTATGCCGAACCCGTAAATTCTATTATGACAGCATAGCCCTTGGTTTCTCAATGATATCAGACCTTTAATGACATCACACGTCTTCCTTCCAATTTTTGTTATTTAACGTAACTAGGACCTTAAGTTCTAATTGTGACTGTTACAAGCAGGCATTGAATGTCACAATCTGATTCCTGATAGATCAACTCCATCTTCTTGGGCGTTTTTTTTTTCATCCTGATACCCAATGTGCATTTGGTTCGTATACTTCTAAAATGTCCAGAATACAAAGAAATACGTAGGTGTGAAATATCTTTGTGGTTATCAACAATACAGACAGCTTTTCTCTGATTGTAATGGTTGTTAGTTCTTTTAACCAATGTTTGAGAACCTACCCTGTCCAACGAACCTCACATCATATCTTGTTCATTTTAGTGAGTTAGTCACTTATGGAGCTGAAACATGGAACTTAACCAAGAGACAGACCAACAAACTAAGAAGTATGCAACGTGAGCATGAGAGAATCATGCTCAACTTCACATGGAGAGATCACAAGATAGCACAATATATCAGGAAGAATACGGGTGTCCCTGACATCATAGAAACTATTAAAAAACTCAAATGGCAATGGGCAGGCCATGTTGCAAGAATGAAAGACAACCGATGGACATCACGTCTTACAACATGGATCCCCAGTGATCACATAAGAAACTGAGGCCGACAGAACACAAGAGGGAGAGATGAACCTGACAGATTCAGGAAATACTGGCTCCGTCACGCCCATGATAGAGAATTGTGGCGAATCCTGGAGAAGGTCTATGTCCAACGACGGATGTTAAAAGACTGATGATGATGATGATGATGATGATGATGATGATGATGATGATGATGAAGCATTTGAGTGATCAGTGAAATTGTTTGACGAGATCATCATCATCAGCGGCAGCAGTAGCAGCAGCATCCATTTCAGGTCCATCATCATCATCGTCATCAGCCTTTTAATGTCCGTCGTTGGAAACGGGCCTTCCCAGCTGCTGAACAAAGGCTTTTCCCATTCACTTTCGAGTGGACTGTGACTGCACTAATCTCTGCCATATATTACTGGCCAACTTTTCCATCTGCCCATCTGTCGGGTTTTCTACTGCTGCGTTTGCTATCCCTTGGGGAACATTCAGCAAACCTTTTGCATCACCAGTTATCTTATCTTCTTGCTACGTGTCCATTTCATCTCCATTTTTGTTGCCTAATAACTTCACTGATATCTCTCTCCTTGATCTTTTCTCGAGTCCATGTAGACCTCTTTCTATCTCTCGAAGTTATTCGTTAAATTGATCTTTCCATCAAACTCTGTAAAACTCTTTGTTTTCAAGCGATTTCGTTAATTTGCATGATTCACACTAGTATTATTCATAGTCCCCGTGAGTCCATCATGGTGCAAGGAAATTCAAGATACTTCAGTAAATATGAAAACTGAAAGGTGGATTTGTGCTCGCAGCTTGTCCAGTGCAATGACTAGTTATTTAGCTAGTCGAATAGAACAATAAACGCAATGGTAAGTCTTGATTTAAGTTAGTGACAATACGTAGACATCGATAAATTACCCAAAGTCTTTTATGATATGCGATCAGTCTACTTGCCTGCTTATAAAATCAAACTTATTCAAGGATATTATAAAACGTGTTCTCTGCTACGTTACCGAATGTGTAATCCATATATAAAAACATATATAATATTACGAAATTTAATCATATATATATATATATATATATATATATATATATATATATATATATATATTAATATTGAAATAATAGTGAATATTAATAACATAGATCGCACATTATCCTGTGAGAATTCCAGATAAAGATTCTGCAAATTACTGTGCCAGGCTACGGATTTATTTATCCTCCCTTACGTATACATATATATATATATATATATATATATATATATATATATATATATATATATATATATATATATATATATATATATATATATATATATATGTATATATATATACATATATATATATACATGTGTGTGTGTGTGTGTGTGTGTGTATACATGTGTGTGTGCGCGCGCGTCTGTGTCGATTTGAAAATCTTTTCCTAGTGAAACAGAATGTACACTTGGCCATAATTTTCCACGTTGTCTTGACATCTTGGAAGATGGGTAAAAAGCATGCATCCTTTTCGCCCCAGGGAGGATGTGACTATAAGTCGGTTGATATATGCCCCCAAACTCAATCACACGGCTTAGGATTTACTGAATTAGCTGCTTGGAGCACAAGGAAATTCGTCTCATGACGAGTTGGTGAGACAGTTAGTGCTAATCATTACACCATCCGATATAAATACCTCAATAATCAGCCCCACCAGATAGTTGGATTGGCTCCTATTTTCCTCTGGCGTGTTAGGAGGTCATGACAATTCTCATGTAAACATATCATCCAAGAGGACAAATCTTTGTCATGCAGTGTCAAAGCGATTTTCAATTATTCGTCAATGAGTCATACGAAAGTTTGCTACTTTTTTTTCTGTCACATAATTGGTAACGTTTTAAGAAGCTCATTGTGTACATATGGGTTGAATTTTGCTCGACGCTCTCATGGAAATGGTCATAGAAACCATTCCCCAATAAAATAAAACAGCTAACACCCGACATTGTGTGGATAATAGTTCGTACAGTATTAATAACTCATGTGCTCCTTATAAAGCTGATATATATATATATATATATATATATATATATATATATATATATATATATATATATATATATATATATATATTTGGATCATCCTCATCTTGGTTGTTTTTCATACAACGTTTCGGCCTTCGTCAAGTATCATCCGGTAGATGTGGGGAAGTAACGAACCGAACCCTTTATTTATCCGACCGTACTCCCCTCTTAGCATTAGTAGTATTGTTATATTGTCTCACAATATAACAAGTATTAGTAGTGTTGTAATATTGTCTCACACTAGGATCGAACCTAGAACCATCAGATTACTTTACAGTAATTTAACTTAGAATAATAAGTTGGTTTCAGAGCAGAGCTAGAAATATAGTAGAATGGTGATTCTCTACACAAATACATTCATGTTTCTGTCCTATCTGGGCTACTTCAGGCGAAGATATATAATATTACGCAATTTAATCATATATATATATATATATATATATATATATATATATATATATATATATATATATATATATATATATATATATATATCCCAATTATGGAGAAAACATTAACTTTCAACGTAATCTCCTTCCTTGTTTATGGACTCCATTCAGTGGTAAATATTAATAACGTAGATCGCACATTATACTGTGCAAATTCCAGATAAAGATTCTGCAGATTACTATGTGTCACGCTACAGATTTATTTGTCCACCCTTATATATATATATATATATATATATATATATATATATATATATATATATGTATATGCATATGTGCGTGTATGTGTGTGTGCTAATTTAAAAATCTTTTCCTAGTGCAACAGAATGTACAATCTATAATGAGCCATTGAAAAAATCTTCGCTCGTTTTATAACCGTAGTACAAAACTAAGATCCACTTAATACATTAGTACATTTACACTCGCTTGTTCTATATCTTATTATTGCTTTCATATATATATATATATATATATATATATATATATATATATATGTATATAAATTCCCACTTTTAGTTATGTTGTAGGGTATAAATATAAAATTACAATGCCTCTGTGTTGTGTCATCAGCTCCTGACATTTAGACATCTAAGAACAACTGTTGGTTCACATCATCACCAATTTTGTCCCTGCTGGACGGATTTTAGTTATGAGAACTAAAAGCAATGCACCTGTTTATACAAATCCAGGTCAAAAGGCATCAAGTCAAAAGGCATCCATCAAAACAGTGCTGTACCGACTACTGCAAGTTACAGATGCGTTCGGTCCAAAGGCATCAGTCAAAAAGACAACCCTGTAGTACGAATATCTTAACTTTTCATTCGTATTAGGTAATTTGATAAAATCGAAATAAAACGTCTGTTCATTTAAACTTATAAAAAGAAGACTAAATAACTATATTCTTACTCCAACAAGGTTTTATTTTGACTTATACCTTTCTGCTGAGCACGATTCAAGTTTATATATATATATACATACATATATACAACTTATAGCACGGTGCGTGACATAAGGTGTGTGGATCGTAGATCCCAATATTTTGCCAATATTAGCACTAATTGTCCATGAAATCATAACTAAATCAAAAGATTAATTAATATGACTAAACTATTCAATTTCGTCAATTTGTAATCAATTAAGGATTATCTACATTTTTTTTTTACACATATTTCCTTTATTTTGTCAAGTAAACAACATCGGCGAACCTAATTGACACTCGCAATTGACTTTTGATTATTTGCAATCAAGTTGTAACGCAGTTAAGTTATAACGCAGTTGTCTTTCTTGAACCCTAACACCCGTGTTATAAGTTGAGTCTACTAAACAAATACATCAGTGATATTCCAATAGTTTATTGGGAAGTAAGCACACACATACATGCATACACATCAAACACACATACGCGCGCAGAGTTTGTGATAGTTTAATAGTAAAGCCAAGAAAAGACTTATTCAATTGTTATACGCAACACTATTATTGTTTTTTTAAATGTTCATAATGACACGAGAAAGTCTTTATTGTACCAATCGTTTGAATTTGTACCTAAAATAAAAATGGCGAAAACGCGGATCGATCTTCAAATTTTATTGAATATTATTTTCATGACCTGTCCACCAGATGACACGACAGAGTGGCACCGGCGAATAATAATACGTGGAAACATAAGTTGGAGTTGCATGAAACAATTGTACTGCACCATTATCCTTTATTGACAATTATGTTCCGTCTTTTAAGCCTTCTCACCCTTGGTGAAGCCTGATCTAGAAGGAGGTAAATACTTCTAATTTCCGAATATTATTTCTTCGGGTTCAGCACAGTGATTTTCAACCTTTTTCAACCCATTCACCCCCCCCCCCCGATCAAAGTTTTCAGAGTCACCCCCACCCAGTACCGAAGATTCATACTAGCGATTTAGTATGAAGAAAATTAACAACAAATTTGTGATCTCAATGGAAACAGGAATATCCCATTTTCTTCATTATTACCCTCTCATTTCCAGCTCAACTTTATTCGGCCGATTCCATTATGAAAAATAGATCAACCAGGGACGTGACAATTTAAACAAACACTCGAAGCTCATTTGCACATATTTTTGAATGGAATACGTTCCTCCTTAGATCTTGAAATCTCTCTGTAGGGGGGAATTCTTCCCTGGTTGAGAACCAAAAGTTAAGCCGATCTTTAGTCTTTGTCATTTGTCTGCTTCATTCTTGAGGTGTTTTTAAGCAAACAGTTCTGCAAACGTTGAGATTGTTTGACGCCAGCTTTTGCAATCTGCTGCTTGTACTTGCCAGGCTTCTGTGTTGTTGTTAGTTTTTCTTCATAGTCTGGGGCTTTTGTCATGGTTCGCTGTGAAGGAATCCATCAGGGAAGTCTACTGTCACTCATACTTGTCCTGGCGCTGTAATAGATATTTTCAAAGATGTACAATATGCCCATATTTGATGAAAGAAGATTTTTTTCTGACTCAGGCATCGCTGTAAAAATCCGTTATTAATTTTAAAAAATGCACCGTATTTGTTTTTGCAACTGATCTGGAATATCTTCCCAAAATATTCCTATTCATTAGAGGTCCCTGTTGCATTTGGTTTCATCATCAACTCGAAAATTCCTACGGGGCTCTATTACAGCGCCAGGATTATACAGCGCACATGGTCTGTCCATGCCGATGTTGGTGTCTCCAATGCTTTCCCAAGAACTGCAAGATTGGTGACATATCCAGTTCTTGCATTTAACGTTCATGATGGACCAAGACTTCTGCTGGTGACAGCACTCAAGTTCCTACACACAACTAAAAAATTACGATTGAAGAAATTACTAGACAAAAATCAATAATGCTTTTTGACATTGTGAGGTCAGGATGTAATATATGTGCGCCTTAAAATCGTTCATTAGTACAAAAGAAGTGTGGTAGAGATATTTACTGGGATTTTTTTGTTATAGTAATTTACTGAGCTTAGTTTAGTCTGACACAAGGCTGCAATAGTATTGCAACCGCGAGGATCAAAGTCACTACATTAAATCATGGTCTGCAAATTGGATGTGTTATCTATTTTGCGCGAACGGGAATCTTGAAACTTGAAAAAGTAAAGCGAACGATATTGGCGTTATGCGAATCGATTTTTTCGCTGAAGAGAATATTTTTTTTAAATCACCATAACTCTGATCCTAAATAACAGCATTCTTTTTGCAAAATATTTCATAAACCGTCGAATAAAATATTACGAATTTGGAGAACGAAGATTTAATCAACACAGTTTCTTGGGGGTGCTCTGAAATTCAAATTTGCCTCGAGGACAAATCGGCTCTTCGTTTGTTCAAACAGTAATTACGAAAGACTTAACAAACATTGAAAGTATGCCGGGGAAATAAATACCATGGGTAAATATTATTAGGTGTTTGCAAATGTTCCCAGCGATCCTTTTTGTAAACTAGAGGCTGAATACACAGATGAAAACCGGTTTTTCGTTGAAACTTTTGCACACACCTAATACATAAAAGTGGCTATTTCAAATTCCAGCATTGACCAATATTATTTTGTTTAAACAAAACAGATATTTTCTAAATTCAGTTTAGTCAGGAGCAAGGCCAAACGAGAGTTAGAAAAATTGTGTTGCACCATACAGAAAGGGGCTACTTACCTTGAAGGTCAGCATTCGAATTCTTGGATTTTCCTGGGTTCGAACACTGATCATTGGCGATTGCAGGAAATATACAGCTACTCTAGTATCCCTGAGTAGTGGACATTCACTTTTGAATTCACGATTGATTATAATCATCTTTTTGGTTGCATTGCGATTAATTGCATGTATTTGCCTTCCCACGAGGGCTACTAGGGCTCAAAGTAGGATTAAGATTTATCAACCTCTCCATGAAAGCAACTGGGGCCCAAGACTGGGTTTAATGTGAGGGCACAGCACACGCACGTGTGGGTAGAGGCAAAACATTACTCAATCATCGATGCATGTGCTGCCAATGACTCTTTCCTTCAGTACTATGGCGAAGTGCTGCGTAGGAATCAGGCACATCTGCTTCGATCTTTTGTCCTGTCTTTCCCGAAGAGCAAGACTGGTCCCAGCCCCGAAGGATCGAGAGAACATTGTCACTATTGATTTAAAAAAATTATTATATGAATGAATGTTGATCAGAAGAAAATTGCCCCCCCCCTGCGACATCAATATTTTAGGATATTTTGAAACTAAATTTTATTGAAATATCCGTCTTTGGAAAATCATATTAAAAGGTGCCAGAATCAGTGACAATCGAATGAAGATAAAAGCTGACTGAGAGGACATTGTTACGATCCAAACCCGTTGGATACACTGGTTTTCGTGCGATGACTAAAGTCAAGCATCATCGAACCAGGTCAGTTCCTGAATGGGTGACCATCTGGTTAGATCAAGTATCGTATGCAGTTGAGTGAGAATCATGTAGAGGGGCCCCCGTGGTGATCCCGTTAATACTAATAAGACAAGGCCGATCTCTGTGCTAGACGCATTGACGCAGACCAAAGCCCCCGCCTCTTGAATCAGCTGATCGGTCAGACTGTGAGAAATGAATGAATGAAACGAAGATTGTACCAGTTGACACAGCCTTGTTCATTGACATAAAGCAAACATCTCCCAGCCAGCTTTTCATTAATGTAGAATGGGTGGAGATACTACGTGATTGTAATAAGAGATCAGTTTAATGAATGGATTGTGTTTACCGTTAAATACAATACACCACGTTCGTATGGACAAGTCAGTATCATAATAGAGCAATTTTAGATTTGGTGATCATAATGTTTGGTCAGAATTCTTTGTTACTTTCCCCAATGCATACAATGAGATTTACTAGAAGCTCATGGCGTCTCACAGGGATATCTTCTGTTGTTTCCAACCATTCATGTACTGAGTTATCGTCTGCATTGTCAGATAACTCAAAAACGACCGGAAGTGGAATTTCTTTGCTTTTTATGACCATAGGCTTTCGCTTAATTTAGCTTTCAAAATGCCACAAGGAAAAATATAAAGGAATGCTATATTTTTAAAAACATTATGGTAAACCAAAGCCGTGATTATATATTTATGGTAATTTCTTCAATTCTTTTTCAGTGTATATTTCAACGAAATACAATACTTTATATGAACTTATATAAGGAACAAGGTGGCTATATCTGTTTCACTGTCCGTAACAATAGAACCCACCACTTAAAAGTAATAATTTTGTTGATAAGAATATTTCCTACCCACTAATTGAAACAATGGCCTCTTCCATTGCAACGAGTTCAATAGTTTATTTGATGGAAAAAATAATTTTATATATTGACATATCCATGGTTTCTTTTAACGAGGATAAAATTAATTTATTCATATCGATCAGAATAAGATATTTGCACTTTGTTTGATTTTAGAGTCTTACAGGTACATGGCCAATTGACAAGTCCTCACTACCAGGCGAAAAAGCAAATATTCATTGGCTGTCGCTATGTTGGAAACAATAAAAGACTCTCTTCAAAACATGCGACGTTGTCGTAGATAACTAAGATGGAGATGATACAGGAAAGGAAAAGAAAAAAAAAAGCAAGCCTGGCTACTGCAGGGTCAAACTTCATTCCTACTTCTATTCCAACCGAAGATGATTGCTGCAACTTTCGTATTGTATATATGATAAATTGAAAATTTTAAAAAAGATACATGTTTTCAGTATAAATGTATTTACTTATTAGAATGAAACAAGCTCTTACGAATTTAAAGTAGATGTAAGACTTATCAGTTTGTCCAAATTGGTAAGAGAGTCGCCCACCGATCACCTGGTCGTGATTCCGAATCACGGAAGGGAAATGTTAATTTTCCGTAGATACGTAAGACTTCTCAGTTGGGCCTAGTCTGTAAGAGAGCCGCTTACCAATCACCTTGGTTGTGATTTCAAATCACTGTAGGGAAACATTAATTTTATGTATATGTTTGATTTAACGTGACGGGGCGGATAAATTGTGACGCGTTTACTCCTATTAATTAGACGAGGATTGTTGTTGTTGTAGTTGGTACGCAGCTGGGGTGTGTGTGTAGGGGAGAACAAGTCAATTCCAGACTTGGACAAGAGTTTGTAAATAATGAGAACGTTCAATCTCAGAGATTCTTTTACCTTCCATTGGGATGCTATGAATTCATTAATTTGGCTTTTTAATACCAAATTTGGTTATAATGAGAAGTCGCCAATAGAACTGTCAAAATAAGTTTATACAATTTTCAAGCTGGTCCGACCGGCGGGCCATGTGTTAATAATTGGACGTACCGATTGGAGCTAGAGGGCTGAAACTTTCAACATTTACTCTTTATTATGTCTGGGGAAAAACTTTTTTCGTTGAAAATTTCCCCTTTAATAGGTTTTTGTCATGAGAGTCAATTAGCAACGCAAGTGTATGCTAAATTGGTCCCTTATTTTGTGTCCGTAATAGTTTTTGTTTTTTTTTAAATCAGATTTTTTTTTGTAATCATGACCTTACAAAAGGTGAGGAGTAACTTATTGATTGATTGCCCCCTCTTCCAATTTTTTTTTAATTGACCACCCTCAACACAGCATGCTACTAACAGATATTGGTTACATGACGGTTTCTATTGAGTGACTAACCAGACCTGTCCTTATTTGTTCAAGACACTCCCATCTCCAGTTATGGGTAAATAGCAGGACATTTGGAGCGCGGGGAGGGGTAGCAACTACACCCCGTAAAAATTACTTGCCATTGAAATCACAATGTGGCTCAGGGCTTCACAAGAAAAAAAAATAAAATAAAATCTTGGCTTAAATATCATGTTTTATTTTGAATCTTGAGACGTTCAAACCATCAGCTCTTACTTCTAATTATCAGCTGGAACATACGGAGATTTACAAAAAGGCCTCTATTTACGGAGCCCCGATGAGGATTAAGATTACTATCAATGACTAGTGCGTATGCTTGCCTTGTAAACCATTGAAAGTGATATTTTTTTCAACAATTGCTCTATGAACATAATCTTGCGTCAAAGTTGACTACCTCCGTAAGTGGGTTTGTGTTGAGTATCAATGACTTTCAAAACATGATTCCTCAAAGTCATATCAAGCTCTACCATAATTAATTTCCCCAGTGGAAAAAGCCGGAGACTATCATTCGATATGGGCGTCTGCGGTCTAAAATTTGGCTATACTGTTGACAGAACTCTAGGAATCGAAAAATGGCGAATTACGTTCGATCCGATGGTTTGTTTACATTTTACATGTAAATAACGAAATGTGAACTTGCAAAAATATCGAACAAGCAGTGTAAAAGAAAAGCCCAGTCCCTGCAATTGATATAGCGACATTAGGGTAAGCTGGACTAGGTCTCAGGACGAATCCTGAGCAAGCTAGACTCGGGGTCCCGTCACAAAACCTGGGCAGTTCTTATCTGAACTTCCAAGTCATAAAACAAGGAACAGCTACAACACTTTGGTATATGTTAACCAATTGTGGTCACCCATTTTTATGACTGAACGGAATCAGCCATTTTGGCTCCAGGATGATTCTTTAAACCCAACCATAACGTCTACAAAAGAATTTATAATGCACTTTTAAGCAGGCAAGTACGTTTTCATCGATGTATGGCTGTTAACTGTAATATCTCATCAAGTAAAAATACTTGTCCAATTCATACATATCAAAAGATATATATTTTGAGTCATTGGCCCTTGCAAGAATGACAAAAGGTCATTAGTTATTTTCTCCAATATTCATGTAATGAATATTTTTAATAATTAAAAGGATCAATTTTTCATGAGTTTTTGTATCCCAGAAGTACACTTGATGAACTTGAAGCAAAAACTGGCTGTTACAGGGTCAGACAACATATATCATTCCGACTGAAGATCATTTCTGTAACTTTTTCATGGTACATATAATGATTAAATTTGTAGGTATATAAAATTTTTCACTTTAGCTCATTTGGTAAGAAATCCGCCTTTCAATAACATGATCATAATTTCAAATCAATACTTCTCTTTCTCTCTCTCTCTCCTTACATATATATATATATATATATATATATATATATATATATATATATATATATATATATATATATATATATTGTTGTGAAAACATTTTTATAGCTTTCCAACAGTGGAGTTTTGTATCTTCTGAGGATCAAGAATTACATCCAAGAATGTGAAGATAGGTATTCAGCATTTTACAAGAAACTTTTCAGAACCGTTTATGCATTGTGAATTTATTTTCAAGTAAAGATATATAGTTGGAAAGAAAATTTCATCAGCTTTCTCACAGTGTATCTTGTCAATTGTGCATGAAAAGTTACGGCAAAAAACGTGGAGCAATGTATTCAGCATTTCACAATTAAATTTATGTATACGAATTAAATTCACTGTCCATAGACAGTTGACTCCAAGATACCTTGTTGGAAAGCTGATGAAGTTCTCTTTTCAACAATATATCATGAGAATTTATTCACATTTTTCACCCTGATTTGTAATAAGCGCCATTTTGTTTTGTTTTTGACTTTATCATTGTTTGATTGAGGGTGTCCTTCGTCAGTTGTCTCACGCTATTCTGCAGGACTATATCGGTGTGAGCGCAAATGCAGATCCAAAACTATTATTATTGACATTTCTATTTCTAATTTTTAAAAACAAACGTGCTATAGACATGCTTATGGGCCCCGTTAGTACACACAGAACATTTCATGAAAATACGTTGAGTGATTCTTGAGTTATTCTGTCACATTTAGAATCACTAGCATACAATTTAGCAAATGCAATTTCGGCTCTGATTTTGAATGAGCTCTTCTGAAATAAAAACAAAAAATGGTGAATGTTATCTCATCTCAGCAGCAAGATGAATTCTACTCTAAAATCGTTGACCTGTTTAGTTAATTAAAATTCGGAACAAGATAATGAACAGCCTTTCATTTGGATAGTGATTTGTAAGGGATGTCACATTGGACATATATTATTTCAACTTGGACAGATGACGGCTATTTTGCATTTCAGGACTTTTTTTCCTCCCATTGAGGACACACAATCCATTGAGGATTTTTTTTCATTTTTGTCAAGTCATATTTTTCCTAAATTATAACACATCAAGTGCCATAAGATGTCAAGGTTTTTTTTTGCTTCTGTTAAGCACCAAATAACCTTGATTACTTAATGTCCCCCTTTTTTGAAATTTGTGCTTTGTGTTCATTTTGCTTGCACTCGGATCGTGTAATGGTTAGCTTCACTCACCGAAAGTCCTGGGTTCAATTCCTGGTATGAGTGACAAGTGTAGAAAACTCTTCATCAGGACAAATTTCACTATGCACTAAGCAGACTCTGAGATGTGTGATAGGATGGGGAACAGACTGATGATGATGATGATGATGATGATCCCTCTGATGGACTTGTATCTTGCCAAGGAAGTGGTCAGAAAAACTTGAATTAAGTCTAGACTTGCAAGGGTTTCTAAGCTGATGCATAAAACAGGAACTTGGGACTTGACCACCGGCTTTACATGATGCCATAGGAGTGGTCTCTTAAGAGATGGACACTTTACTTCTACCTTCGATTTGCCCTTCATTCACCGCGGTGACAAATACTTGCTTTCCATTTTAGTCTTAGGACAAATGACGTTATTCTTTTTTTGGTCTAAACACATCATTGAAAAAGCAATTGGCATTGAAGGCATTGAATTGTAATTTTGAATACGTTTTTGTTTAGTTTGTTTAGCTAAATTCAAAATGGAAAAAAAAAAATGGATTCCCTAATTGATGAAACTGCTGCATATCATTTTTCCCTAAAATGCCAGGAGGTCACATTCTTGAATTTCATTGCTCATCTAATGCTCATTTACTTGACTGGAGAAAATAATTTCTGAAGTTCTGCAGAATGCTGTCATTGAACCTTGTAAATTAAAATATAACTTGAATTTTTAATCACCACTACCCTTAACAGACCAGTTTAAATGCTGTTGTTGGGTTTAGATTATTTTTATATGACCTTTATTTCAATTTTGATATTATATCAAACATATATGTTTTAAATTTCTTCAAATCTAATCAGGATTGTAATCCATTATAAATAGTCTTTCCTCAAAAACTTATCCATAATGAAAGTTTACATTATGCTCTCAACCCGATCTTGAATAAATCTTTCAATTTAATTGTCCACATGCTAAAAATCTAGACTCTCCAGAATCTAGACGTTATTTCCACTGGGAAACTACCAAAATGGAGTTTTCAAAAAAATATCTAAAAATAGCTAGATTATGGGTAATCTAGATGTTATTAATAAATCCGTCAAGATAAGGTCCCAAAAAAGGCAAAAAAGCTCCTTTTTTTTTTTAAAATAAAGAATTTTTAGAAGAGGTTTAGTGGAGTACTGATGCCAATTTTCAAATCTGTAGACACAAGGATATGGCCATGAGCATTGGAACACACAGACATACATAAAAAAAAAGGATAGAAGTCTTCACCAGCTTTGGTGGCCACGGTTGTTCAACCCTCCGCCAGCATTGGTGGCAATGGTTGTTCAGTTTTGAAAAAAAGAAAACTATGTGAACATTATACTGCATCCATTGGGTTAATATCATGACTGTCGGATCACCAACAGAAGGTCAAGCTCGATCTGGAGAGTTATGGGCCTGGATTATGTTGCTGTGAGCAGTAGTTGTCCAATGATACTATTGCAAACCATTTGTTTATAGTTTGGCATGTACAATAGTCGATCTTTTTTTTTTTATGCACGCACAAATACAAATGGCTATTGAATACTTGTAGCCCCACAAATGGCCTGACCCACCTGCCAAGAAGGCCACAGATTCTCCTCAAGTGTCTATTTGTGTGTGTCCCAGGGTGCTCCTGATCTAATTTTTGGGGGTTACAACCATGGAAATTTGCACAGATACTCACTAGGCACCAGCTAAAAATTTTTCATCCTGTTTCTTCCCTAAATGTGCTGTTTTTTGGGTCTCTGTGGTCATTTTGAACCAACAATACCGAAATCTTGTGCAGGTATTCCTTAGATAATGTTATATTAAAGATCCAATCTCAGATCATTTTTTTTTTAGATAATCATTCTGATACATGTGTAGTCATATTAGAAACCGTCGACCAAAACTTCAACTATTTCTTAGATAACTTTTTTTTTTTTTTAGATAATCGTTCTGGTATATGTGTGGGCTATGGTGATCCACTTATATGAGGTATGGATATTAACCTCATTTTTTTTTCACTGAGAATAATAAACAATGACAAATAGCAAAAATTCTTTGAGAATTGAAACCTACTTTCAAAATGTAGACATTGAATCCTAAATTTTTCAGACTGTTCCTTTTTTTAATATATTTTTGAATAACTTTATTGCTACACACCTCACATTCTTTGCATCTTTAATGGGCTCTTCACTGTTGCGAGGAGCAGTTAGTAGCAGAAAGCCTAAAAGATACAACGATCGAAATGTTGTATTCTCAAGTTGCAGGAGCAATAATGTCATTGTAATATTCAATCTTTGTTCTGAACCAACCTATTTTCACCATTTTCACACGATGCATTTTTGCTCAAAGATTCTTTTCTTTTATTTACTTATGTCTGTTGGTCGGCCACATTATATCTCCAAAAGTTCCTGATGAATATCCATGAATTTTTGAGGAACTGTTGGTCACATGCTACAGAACAATTGATCAAATTTTGGGGCAGATTGGAGGATTCGTTTCATTATTCTTTAGGGAAAGATATTAAAAATGAACGGTTGATAAAAAGTGTAGATTTAAATTTTAAGGGAATAAATTTGATATTTCTACACTAAAGTTCTCTCTCTTAGATTTCTGGCTTTTTTTTCTTTAATTAGTGTATGTCATTGGCAGATGTATGCACTCTTTGAGTGCTTCTTAGATGTCCCCTTTTTTATGTTGATCTGTTTTTCTCTTTATGCAGACTTTGTATTGATTAAAAAATTTTTATTCAACATACAATAAGATTATCATGAAAAAATCAAACAAATTTTCTAAATTCTTATCAAACAAAGTAACAATATGTATTTCACATTCTTTATTATACACATATATACGTATAAAAAAAATCAAATTTTCTGATATATACACAAAAAGCTTTTTTCAATATTTAAATAGAATCTGTTTCAATATTAGAATGATAGTTACAAATATTTTTTAATAGTAACAGTTTATTAATTTTATTAATTATTAATTTTTAACAATTATTTTGTTGTAGAGAAGGCAAAATATCTGAATTCGAGACACTAATTTTTTTTTCATAGAGCATTCTTTCTCAACTAAAGTTTTCCTTTTGTTCACAATGACATTTGAAAAATAAGAGAGAAAAAAAAAATGTATTTTTAATTCTATGACTACTTTTTACTTTCATCTTAATTTATAACTTGCTTTTTACTGTAACTTGCTTAAACCAATAATTCTTTGGCTGTGAGCAGACAGCTTTGATAAGGAAAATAAAGAAAGTTCCTTTGGTGGGATTTGAACCCATATCCCATATGAAGGAAGAACTATTGCAGTAAAAAGCATCTAATAAATTAGGATTGTCATAGAATTAAAAATGATGTTTTATAATACTTCATCCAATGAAAATAAAACTAAGAATGAAAATTTATGAAGAAAAAATTACAAATTACAAGATGGATAAGAAAAAGCAACTGAACAATAAAATATTAGGAAATGTAATGGTGGAAATAAAAATTATGGAAAATTCTAAAAAGAGACAAAACTTTAAAGAACAGAGGAAGACAGAGAAATGAATTCAACAAAATAAGGATTCTATCCGAAAAAAAAAAAGTGAGATAAAATCAAGAAAAACATAAGAATCAATGGTGGAGATTTAAAAAAAAATGTCAAGAAAATTGCATAAAACAAATTTCTCAATTTTTTCATCCATTACAATTTTGACATTGAATAGACTTCTGAATGCAATTGATTCTGAGAACTTATCCAAAAATTAATTCCCCCTCGATTCTGACCCCTAAAAGTGGAAAAAATTTATAGCAATGAAAGATTTTAAATGAAAGATTTTGAATGAAATAATTCTCTCTTGAGGTAATTCAGGTGATGTCCTTCTTCCCTTCTTCATTTTTACATGCTTAAACGACACTGAATACAACAATTTCTTCATAGAAGAAGAAGAATGCCTCGTTGAGATTTTGTTAATTCTGTTGGTATGTTGGTTTGTCAGTGACGGCGATCACTGCAACAGTTGCCCAAAGCATCTGGAGAAGACAGACAGCAAAATCAATGCCAAAATCAAGTTGGGTAAATATTGAAACATTAGCATATGACATAGAAGCCTCTTGCAAACTTTTTACATCAGTCCAGAGTATATTTAGAGATGAAGCATTTGTTGCAAGAAAACAGTGAATTGATTTTTCACGCTCTTTACAGTATTGATATGTACAAAAACGAGAGTAATTTTATTATGGTCAACTTCTATACTTCTGAGAAGCCTTCAATTTTAGCTCAACTCTAATTTCTATTAGTGTGTGGACTTACATGAAACGAAAAGAATTTTGAAAAAAAAAAAAAATTCAATTAGAAAAAAATAAAAAGAATTTAAAAAATAAAAAGAAGAATGAAGGAAGAAAAAGAATAGAAAAAAAAAAAAAATTAAAATATTCCTCTTTTAAGGAAATTTAATTTCCCAAACATTTATTTACATTCTGGTAGATTTATTATGATTTATTATGAAGAAAAAAAAAAGAAAAAGATTTTGAAAATTTGTTCATATGAGACCACAAGAACCTTTTGTGGTATTCTTTCAGGGTTGCCATTTTAGATATTTTGAAAAAATTCCTGTCTTGTCAATTTCAATCTAAAGAAAAAAATCTTTTCAAGTCTGTGAGTTCAGTGTTACCGATTTGGATTTTTTCTTTTAATGTTTTGAATTTGGGATTGATTTCCACATTGGAAAAAAAATTTCAATTGGCATCCTGATTTTTTTTCTTGCGAAACATCTCTTTTAGTTCACTCACTCATAAATCTTGATACATATATACATACATCTTTGAGTCCATTTTCTTCTTTTAACTTTTAAAAGTTCCAGCACCCCCTCCCAACTACCAGCAAACATTCGATTCAGGTCAAAGATACAAACGCAACATGAGTAGTGAAAAAATTATCTGTTGCATGTATTTGCTCAACAGTCTTGTTGACCCTGATATCGACTCTGCAGGGTCCTCTACAAGCTTGTTATTAGTCTGTGCAATTTCATTGTCACTTTTCAAGGATAACCATGCACTTTTCAGTGTTTTACCATAAGTATTAACAGCTTTGCACGTATAAAGTCCTGTGTCTTCAACAGTGACATTTTGGATGACTAAATAAAGGCCGTATTTCTCTGCTGTTTGCTTCTTTTTAATAAATATTTTTGTGCTCTCTTTGTTCGTCGTTTCTGTTCCGGCTGCTTGTTCCCCTTCCGTTGTGTTTGGCCATCTTGCCCTTGTCCATTCGATGTAAGGGGCCTTGTCATTACCCACACTGCACTTAAACACAGCCTCACTTCCTTCTTCAACAGTTTGGTTCTTCACACCCTCGATCATTGGCGGCACTCTGTCATTTACTGCAATTACATGCAGATTGTATTTATGAGTTATTCTGCCGACCCGATTCTCTGCAATGCATACATACTCTCCTTTATGACGGGAGAGCAGTTTCCGGATAACCAACGTAGACCCCTCTTCTCTCTTTTTCCCATCTTTTTTCCAAATAACCTGCGGGGGTGGATTACCTTTAGAATGGCACCGGAGTTTTACAAATGTTCCCGCTGGGTAGTATAGATTTTCTCTGTATTTCCGCGTCCATTTTGGCGGCATTTCCATCCCTTCTGTAGGATTATCCTCTTGCGTTAATGCAGAGCTCAAATCCTCTGTTAACAAAGTAAATTCTGCTCTTGCTTTGTGTCCATTTTTACCTTCAGCTAAACATGAATAATTCCCAGAGTCCTCGTCTTGGTAGTAATGAAAGACCAAGGTGTTTGGCATTGCTCGGATTCTTGAAGAATTACCCGGATTACCTGAGATAATCTTCTCGGTGTCTTTGAACCAAGTCACTGCAAGTCCTCCATGACCTCTGATCCGGCAGGTGAGCTTCAATTTTTTACCTGGCTCAACATAGATCAAAGGTGGCGGACGACGCTTAAAAGTTAGTTTGTGTAACTTGCCGATAGTATTATTGCTATCTGCAACTTCTGGCAATCGACGTGCAGTTGTGTCCAATGCCAACAATAATAAGAAAAATAAGAGACATGGAGATATGTCTTCCATCACAGGTTGAAGTATTGCTTTGAAGGATTTCTTGGCGTTGTTATTGTATCTGATTGTATAAGGCATCTTCCTTTGAGGAAAAAAAAGTGAAATTTTATATATTTTAAAAGATCAAGAATTAAGCCGGGTGAAGTGGTAGCTTGGCAGCTTGTCACTTTCAAGTCTACTTCACATATCGCAAACGACCCAACTGAGTAGGAATTTGATACATGGATCATAAGAAGGGAATGGCTTAAACTATAGTCAGAGTAAGGGCACTACTTACTCACTCACTTCAAGAATTGAAATAACTTTTTTTAATAAGAATTCCCAGTGGAAACAGACATCAAAATCTTTCTTATTTACTGAGATGAAATGATGAAAACCAAGGAAGCATTCGAATTGATTTCTTTCAGAATGTCAGCATTTTGCTTTCTCTAATTTGATAGAGCAGTATTTTTTTCTCTTCAGCAATCTTTTTATTCTCTTTCAAATCTTCCAACAGTTTCCATAGATCTTTTCCTCTTACATATCCAAATTGTAGATGTTTCGAACTCCGCACTCATCTTTAAAAAAAATTGTCCTCAGTAGATAAAGAAGCTCAGATGTGGTCCAGATAATCTGATTGTGTCATTTTTGGAAGAAGTGTCCTGATTCACTGGAGTTGATATGTATTGACATCTGAAAATAAAAGAAGGCTTGGTTATTATATAATGAAAATCCGGTTGAAAGATCAAAATATAAGTATTATAATAAAAATGAAATATTACCTTAAAAAAAAAAAAAAAAAAAAAAATAGAGCTTTCATCTAAAAAGTATCAGTTCGAGATTTCGGTATTGTTGGTCCAAAATGACCGTAGAAACCCCCCAAAACTCTTTGTTGAAAACAAACAGAAACATGTTTTCAGATGGTGCCTAGTGGTGTATTCAAGCACATTTTCAAGCTTGTAGCTCCAAAAATGTGACAAGGTGTGCCCACATGTACACACATACATACATGCATGCATAGATACAGAGGAGCTGAGAGAGAAGACTCTGTAGCCCACTTAGCTGGTTGTTTGCAGGGCTATAGTGTTTTGCTATGTGAGTGTGTTGAAGCAAATTATTATGAAGGTTGATAACATAATTTTTTTTTTCTCTTTACAAACCTGAAACAAATTTTCACATTTTTTTTTCTTCATTTTCTCCCAATCATAAACTAGTTGAATAAAAATGGTCTTTTTATGTATTAAGATTGTGAGAAAAATGTTTCACTGCCAAATTTTCCCATGTTGGGGCTCCGATCTTGAATATTTGCATGAGTACAACACTAGGCACCACCTGAAAACAGTGATTTTTGAGGTCAATATAGTCAGTTATATAGCCAAAAATTTTGGAAAATTTGAACAGCGGATATCAACTGATTGTAGTATATGGGCTTTTGCTGATATCCTTTATTTAGTGAATTTACTAACAGCAGGCAAGAGACTTCAGAGGAGGAGATGACAGAAACTGGGTTTTAGAGTATGCATATGATCTCTGTGGGTCCATGTTGTGAGTTGGGATGTCCATTGATTGTCTGCCATCCTTGAACATGTTACAGACAACTGCTGGACATCATGACTCATAACATGGATCCCCAGAGATCATATGCAAAACTGTGGCCGATAGAAAGTAAGATGGCGTGATGAGTCAGACAAATTCAAAAAGTATTCGCCAATGATAGAGAGGTTTGGTGAAGGTCCGTATCCAATGACAGATGCTAAAAGACTAATGATGGTGATGATGACTTTTTTGATGGTCAAATTCACAGAAGTTTGGTAGCAGCATGTACAATATATGTTGCTAAAAGTTTGTTTCAAATTTGTATTGTGATAATGGTCCAACTTACGAGTTTCTCAAAAATTTCAAGATCAAATCTTCCTCTTAATTCATATTGTAAAGAGCAAATCGTATGCTGTTAACTTTTATCATAGACAGGTAAGCAAAGCAGGAACCATACTAGTGGATAATTTTCTAGATGCATTCTTCATGAAATCCCCACATAATTTTTGTTTAAGGGTCAAAAAGAGCAGAGGCATATGTAGGTACAGTATATTAGGGTATGTCAATTTTGGAACCATAGTCTTGGACACGTCGAGATAGTTTGGACTTGATATAATAAAAACTGACACAAAGTGTTTTATTTTCATTTTCTCTCAATGAAACTACATTAAGGTGTGAAATATCCAAATCATGTGATAGCAAAAATGGAGAAAGGCCTGCAGATAATAGAAAAAAGAAAAAACAATATCTTTCTACTGTGTTTTTTTCTTTTGAAATTGAATGGAGCAAATACAAATAGTCTTGGCAAATATTTACCATTTTTGTATCCATGATTTTATTTCTCCCTTTTTTTTAGTTTTTAGAAATTCAGCAGTAGAGTTTGGTATTTTTCCTTTTTCCATTTTTATAATTATAAATTCTTTCACTAAAAAAAACATTTTGAGGAATTTGTTTCATAACATATCCCACATTAAGAGAAGCATATTCATTTTTAATTATCATATCTGTATTTCACTAATATTAAATGGATGTCATTTTGGCTGACATGAATTCTCTAGAATAAAATTTAAAAAAAAAAAAAGAATATCAACACTAAAATTACTTGTGATTATTAAGTAATAAAAACGGCCTCAAATATTGTCTTTTTTTTTCTCTGCTTTATTGAAAAATGAGAGAGGATTCAATTGAGACATTCAAATAATAAATCGAATCAATAGAATTTCTAAATATAGTACACTATAATTTAATATCTCTCTTGTGTACTAGAAATCTATTGACAGGACAGATTTCAAAAATTAAATCTACAATTAGATTTTTTTCTAATAGAGTAATATATATTTTTGGAATAAGTTGTCCTGTTATATTAAAAAAAAACAACACATATCTATACTTCATTTGTTATACTCTTTTTAAAAAGTAAATTAGCCACTTTTTCTGGATTATTGTTGAAATAGCACAATGATTTGACCAAATTTTGCTAAAATGTGGGTTTTTCTTTCATGCATTTTAGCAGAAAATGGTTGAATGTATTTCGTCAAATGATGGTAAAAACCAAGAATTTAAGTTTTGGTGTCAGTTCTCATCACATTAAATCCCAACTGTCTTGCCTTGTCCAAAGATAATTTTCCTAAGAAAGTGAAAAATCAACCTACTCTGCCAGAATATAAGATGGACATTCAATTTATCCCCCACCCAAAGAAAAAAAAACCCCAAACTATGCAATATTATACTGCACTGGTATTATGATTAGGGGGTCATAAACTGATGCTTGATATGGACAGTTATGGGACTTGGATTTGTTGCAGATAGTTCCCTATTACCCTTGTAAACCATCCATACAGAGTGCTTAGAAAGAAAAGTCACAATTTTTCAAAGTTGATGTAAGTACTTGTATATCAGAGGGTAAAGAAACAGCGGTAGGTAATAAAAATAGATGCTACCCGAATTCCAGTCTACCCTATAAACAATTTGAAACGAGCAATTATTGTTGGCTGTCATGTGTAAGAGCGAATATAAAAAATTAAACCAGACTTCCTTGTTTTAGGGACATTTATAAGAGTTAGTTCAAGTGCTTCTTAAGGTTCAACCAACTGAATGAGTATGTCTACAAGGATGGAATTACTTACAGAATGGCAAAGTGAAAAACGAAGATCAAGTTAACCAAGATTTTCAATCTGGACAATTATAGTCAAGTTAGAAGTATCATGTAAAATCATTTGTTTCATTATAGTTTTTTTTTTTCAAGTAAAAAGTACTTATAACTAGCCTTGTACCCATCAGAAAGGTTGGAATTATTTACAGATGGATTGGCGTTTCTGCCAAGGATAAGAGTATCTATGTGCTCAAAGTGTCACCTCCATAGCCCTCTGTCAAGAATCAAAGTGTAGTATATGTGCACTAATGAAAATTACAGACAGCAAAACAAAGAAACTCAGAGAAAAAGTCACACTGTACATTATACAGAGAGGTGAAGGTTACTTTTGGTTCAAATTTGTTTCAAATATCTGTACCTCATGTAAATGAATCACCATAGCCTGTATGTGTACTAAAACTAATAATCTAAAAAAATCATCTAGGATTTTTAAAATATAGATCTTTTATCTTTAGAAAATAGATTTTTTAAATGAAATTATCCAAAAAATACCAGCACGAGATTAGGGCATTGTTGACCAAAAATGATCACAGAGATAAAAAATTGAAAAAAACCCCCCAAAAAAACAACACTTTTTCGAGAGAAAAAAAAACCAAAAACTTTCTCAGGTGATGTCTAGTGGCATACTCATGCAAATTCTCAAGGTTGTAATCCTAAAACACACACACACACACATATATATATATATATATAGACATCTAGATAGACTCTCAAAGAGAGAAGAATGTATAGCTCACTTAGCTGGGCCATTGGTGAGGCAATTATGATTCAATACAGAAACAAAATGGTACAGCTAATTTTCTACTTTTGCTTACCTGATATAAGTAAATATTTTTTGGGAACACCAGAAAAAGACAATGGCTTCCAAGAGCGAAGTAGGAAAAGTCTAAAAGAATGAAATTATAAAATTTAATTGATTCTTTTTCCTACAATCATTTTTATCATTTCAAAAGTGAAAAGGTAAACACATACCATCTGATTCTATTTGCAATAAATACAATGTACCAATAAACAGCTTTTTGCATCAATAATTCTGCTTTTTTATATTAACTGCCCCAGTTTTTGATGGACTTTATCTTTTCATTAACAAAATACTCTATAGTATCAATAAATATAACATTTACTATAAATAATTCAATATATACCAACTGTGACTTTACTAATTCAATTTTATACAGACAATCAGAACTAAGGAAGAAGTGATAAAAGAAACAGTGAAACCATAGAGAGATTTTTTCCAATTGTGGAATTTATCCAAAAAAGTGAATGAAGTAGACCTGCTTTGTTAGTTTTTGGCTTCATTCACATTGGGTGTGAAAAATTAATCTTCCGACACGTAAAGGGAGATAACTCAATTCACAAAATTGATCCAGTGTGGGGTTAAATCTGTCAGATCCCGAGTTAAGTAAATTATAACCTTATTAATCACTGTAGCTGGGTTTGGAGTTTTCATTAGTTTTGATGTTTGTAAGTATCTATCTACCTATATGGACTTTGCCCTGCCCTTACCATTTATACCTGAAATTTTACACACACACACTCCTCTCAATGAATAGAGAAAATGTCAGTTGAAGGTCTAAAATGGAGTTAAATTTGAAAATTTACTCTATTTTTTGTTTTTTCAAAATTCTCTGCCAAAATAGGGGTTTAGTGGGGGGGCAAGATGCAATGTAAGTTTATGCTAGATTGGTTGCTAGTTTGTTTCCGCTTAAAAAATTCATACGTTTTTTGATCATAGCCAAACAAAAAGCGAGAGAAGTAACTTATTCATTGATCACCCCTTTTTCCAAGTTTTTAATTGATCACCCTCAACATAGCATAAATGGGTAGTAATGATTCATAATTTCCCTTGAAATGCTAGTATATACTTATTTCTGATAGTTTCCTAATTCTTGACACAGCTGGAAACAACAGACACAATCCAGCTTTAAATCTGGGAATGGTAGAATGCCTAAAGAGACATGATTGAAAGCCAATGAAAAGTTTGAATCACTTTCAAACTAGACGTTCAACTAATTCCCAAAGACAGTGTTCTGTAAGACGGACAGAGAAGTAGCATTTCACTGTCTACTCTTCAAGGCCACACTTAGGCAGCTGGCAAAAATCAGCCGAACATCTTCTGGGAATCTTATCACTAACCCTAAAATAGACGTCCGGTTAGTCACTCAACAGAGACCATAACATGACCTACGTCTTTTGAGAGCATGTTGTATTAGTGATGATCAATCAGAAAAAATTGGAAAAAGGGGAGATCAATGAATAAGTTACGTTTCTCGCATTTTGTTGGGTAGTGATCACTAAAAAAGTCTGAATTTCCCAAGAGACAAGCATGAATGCTGCTGGACACGAACTAAGGGATCAATTTGGCATAAACTTACACTGCAGATTGAACCCCCCACTAAGAACCTATTTAGGGAAATATTTCAAAAAACACAAAAAACAAAAAACTGTGGCCTATATGCACAATACACATACATAGATAGCTAGATTCACTTAAAAACTTGAGAAAACAATGTTGACAGTTTAGTTAATAGTTTTGGCTGACAGGTTCTATTTTTCATCATGTGTCATTTGGGTGAAATCTCTTGGCTTGGAAGGATCCCTTCACTGACACCCAAAACCCAAAAATATCCGCATCCTCTATAGCCCAGCCCTGCCCTGCCCTCAATCAACCAGACATGATCCTCAATGCCAGGTATAATGCATCGCCAGAAAGGGACATAGTTGAGGGAGTGAAAGGGCGTGAAATACTACCCTTTCCTCCCTACTGCATGCTCACCAGGGGGACAAGTTTTCAAGTTCTTGACTGAGAAAATTGATATCTCAAAGGTGAAGAAACAAAATTCCCAAACTACGATGAATGAAGGTGTATTGACAAGAAAACCTTTTTACTCAACAAAAGAAGCCTCGCATTTCCAGAGGAGACAGAACAACAGGTGATCCGAAGCAATCATGAAGATTGGTAAGATGAGGCAAGGTGAAGCATTATGTCTCTCAAGAGACAACCCCCCAAGGAGTATGACGACTGAGTGCTTACCCCAATCCCCGGACCAATTCAGTAGTTAGACTAGAGTACCAGGGTCAGGTTGGGGGCGAGATGGTAAAGAGGTTAAGAACCCCCTGTTCTAAGGCTATTGAACGGCCTTAGTCACTTAGCCTTCAGTATAAGCAATAATATCTATTCATGTATCAAGTTTTTCAACTCTTAATTGAATAACCATAGCCACCAAAGGTGAAAGGTTCTATCCCTTTTTGTTATACGTGTTTGTTTGTGCGTTCCATTGCTCCTGGTCATACTGTTTTGTCTACAAACATGAAAATTTAAACTCTCCTAGATGCCTTCTGAAAAAGCGTTTTTTATTTTTGGAAAAAAACTTTTTTGACCTTTTTGTGTTTTATTTTGATAGGTTCATTAATTTAGATTCCCCTGAATCTAAATGTGCCTAGATTTTTTTTTAATACTCTATTTCAGGTGTTTTCCGGGTATAAAATACCAGTGATGTCATAAAAAGAATTCATCCTGACCATATTTATTCTCCATTGGAATTTAAAAAAATTTTTTTTTTTTTTTTTTTACATGATTTCAAATTTTGATGCTACAGTTATTCAATTACTGACTGTGAAGGTGTGTTTATATTTATGTGAGTTTTTCTATACAATTCAAACCAGTGGAAAACAATGTATTCACACTTCACTCACATTTCTCCACATCAGTAGATATTTGGAATTTGAGTTTGAGTTCGGTAATAGTATTTTTTCATGCTGGTTCATACGAAAATGTAATTTTTCTATCAATTTATAGCTCTAATTTCCTCCTTCCAGCAAGTATTAATCCCACATTGCAACCAATTCTGGTATTATTAATAACCACTACCCACAACAGGCCTGTTTGTTGCTAGGTTCAGGTTATTCATATGCTCTGATATTTATATGTATCTAGACGTCTATATATGTTTTCTTATTCTATTTAGAGATTCTTTCCAATGGAAAATGCCAGTGATGTCATAAATAGGATTTATTCAGACCATATTTATTCTTGGATAGAATGTTTTATATGACTTCTAATTTTGATACTACAGTTGTTCGATTATTGACTGTGAGTATGAATTGCTTTTAAAAACATTTTTCTTAACCTTTAATCCAACCATTTGACAACTCATCTGCGTTTGCTTATTGAAAGCTATATTAGAAACTATTACCAACTCTGTCAACACAGGCTTCTTCAGTTTTCAAGTTTGTCTGGCTCGATATGTATGAATGTATCATGAGTACAGGCCATACCAATGGAGCTAAAGGGCTTGAAATGAAAACATTTACTCCATATTATGTTTAGAAGAAACTGTCTGAAATAGGTTTTTAGTGGGGGGGCTTGATTTACAATTAACATTTATGCTAAATCGGTCCCTTGTTGGTGCCTGTTATCATGTGGGTTTTTGAAAATTCAAACTTTTAGAGATCTAACTAAAGATAGAAGTAATCTATCCTATGATCATCCTTACTTTACGAGTTTTCTCACATTTTGTTGGGCAGTGATCACTAAAGATGTCAGAATTTTCAAAAAAACAAATGTAAACACAGCCAGAGACACAGTAAGGGACCAATAAAACTACATAGCAGATTGGACCACTGACTGCAGGATTTGCTAGACCTATCTATCGTGGGCATCGCAGAGCCAATATTTTCTGAACCTGTCCAGTTTTTCTCGCCATCTCATATTCTGCCAGCCATGTTTCAGCATTTGGTCTTTGGGGATTCATGTTGTGAGTCATGATGTTCATCCATTGTCTGCCATTCTTGCAACATGGTCAGCCCATTGCCATTTGAGTTCCTTACAGGTTTCTATGATGCCTCAGATTACCGTTTTCTTCCTTATATACTGTGCTGTCTTGTGATCTCTCCATTCGAGCAGGATTCTCTCGTGTGCATGGTTCTCAGTTTGCAGGTCAATCTTCTGGTTAGGTTCCATGTTTCAGCTCCATTGGTGACTATCAGGAGGATGCATCGGTTGTATACCCTTCGATTCGGCCTTTGATCTCAGGGGATCCATGTTGTGAGTCATAAGGTTTTCAGACATTTTCGCAGCATGGCCAGCCAATTGCCATCTGAGTTTCCTAATGGTTCCAAGATGTCTCGGACTCCTGTTTTTCCCCTGATATACTGTGTTCCATGTAAGGTTGAACATGATTCTCTCATGTGCACATTGTATGGTTTTCAGTTAGAGGGTTGGTCACTTGGTTAGGTTCCGTGTTTCAGCTTCATAGGTGACTACTGGGGGAATATATTGGTTGTATACTCTTCTTTTTAGGACTGATAAAATTCTCATGTTCTTGAAGATTGATATTGCTCTACTGAAGGCTTGCCAACCTAGAGTGATTCTTCGTTTGATTTCTTCTTCTTTTGAGCATATCATGGAGACTCGTCCTTGGTAGATGTCGTGGTCTACTTTGTCAAGCTTTGTGTTTTTGAAATTAATTGTTGTGAGTTCATTTCCAACAAGTTTGTTGTATCTTTGTTTTGCTGAAGTTCAACTTTCTTGGTTTCTTCGTTAAAAGTTCAAATTCAAATGCCATTTTTTTTAAAAACTTATCTCAAAATCTTTCACTCTGGGGTTATTAGAGGGAATGTTTTCAAATAGTGGACAAGGTTTTAGCTTACTGTTATATAGATTCCTTGATATTCCCAAGAGCTTGTTAAAAGAGAACGTACGCAAAATAAAAACCAAACAATTCAACATCCAAGGTTACTTTCTACTAAAATAAAGAATTCTGGGTATTCAATTCCTTTGTGGGTGACTTGTTTGGTAAAAGACTTCTCTCTTTAAATTGAAAGCAAGCTTGACTTATGTTTAGATTTCCAACTTGTTTAAAATTGTGTTTTATGTAATTTCCTGATGGAATGAGAGCAAAAAATTAGAATCATTCAGTAAGTATATGGAAATTTAATTTACTATAATAATTAATTAAATGGAACTAGAGCATGACTGATCAAAAAGTGCATCGGGTTTCATGAAAATCTTCGGAAGGTTTAAACCTGAAATAATGAGGTGCTGTTCTTTAAGTATTTATGATGTTAATACCAAAAATCAAAACAGAAATATCCTTGTTAATTACAATCAAACAACAAATATCAATTAAAACTGAATTTTAAAAAAATGTCCTGATTCTCTCTTTCTCTCTCACTCAATTATATTCCAAATTCAATTCGAAAAGACTAGGCACGCACATTGCACCATAAAAATGTCACTTTCTTATGGTCACAAAATATGTGTCCATTTCAGCAGAGATTTTAATTGTAAATAGAGCAATCTCAAGAACCACTGACTCAAATGACTCCAAACTTGACACTACAAGAGCCAATATGTAGAGTGAATATCAATTTCTCTCAATGTCTAGTTGTTTATTTATCTCAGAGCACATGCAAACACAAGGAGATTTCTCAAATTACAGTTAGATACTTGCTATTGGGGTGGATCCAGGGAAAGAGTGGGGTTCTGTACCCTACCATTACTCAGGCAAAGCATAATTAAAAATGTTTTCAAAATACCTTGATAAAGAAATCTTATGGATAAAAAACCCAAATATTCATAAGAAAATCATAAATTAACTTTGAAAACAAAAATCTATTATTTTCTTTTTCATCAGTTCTAAGTAAGATGTCTCCAGTTTTATTCTTTATAAAAGATCAATCATCACTACTGTGTTCTGACATTTATATGTATGTATGTATGTATACATGTATTTATTGATCTATCTAGCCCAGCCCTAGCCATTCATTGCAGAAATTTCAAAATTTTACAAGTACACTCCTCTTAATGAATAGGGAAAATTTTTTTTTTTCTTTTTTTTTTTTTTTTTTTTTTTTTTTTTATATTCTCCCCTGAATAGGTTTTCATTGGGGGGTTCAAGTTACAATGAAAGTTCATACTAAATTGGTCCCTTAGTTTGTGTCCAACGGCCTTTATGCTTGTTTTCTTCAAATTTGCACTTTTTAGTGATCACAGCCCAAAAAAGGCAAGAAGAGTAACTCAACTTGACTTTTTGATTGATCATTTTATCAAGTGACTTATCAAACCTGATTTTTTTTATTTTAGATCATAAGTTTATGGTTGAAACCACACTGGTAATATTTTCATCAAGGTAACTTAATTTTACCACCACCACTGCTTAATTCACAAGGTAAAATGCAACGTATATGGATGGTGGTAATTCATGATTTCCCTTGGAATGCTAGTTTTTTGTGTGTTTTGTGGCAAATTTCTTTTAATTATTTTTTTCACTTTACTTTGGTTAACTCGAGTACTAAAAAGCTACGACTTAAATGTAAGTAAAATCTGCCATATCACAAACTATTTTCTTGCTTTGGATGTTTGAACTTTGTTTTCTTCTTCACTAATTTATTTGTAAAAATAATTTTTCCCTACTTGGCCCCCTTCCTGTTAAAAATCCCAGATTCTCCACTGGCTAACCTTGTAAAACATCCACAGTGGGTTTATATATTTTTACATGTTCCATGAATGTACTCTCATGCTAAATTTAGTTTAACTAATACTTTCATGTCTGATCTATATAGTAAGCCTGGAAACAAATATCTAGATGGAGACCCAAAAGCAATGTTCCCTCTACATTTTGATAGTCAATGGGCACAAAGATCTCATGTTGTGCAAATTTTCAAGTAATGACTTTGTAAATGATGTACAATTTTTCAATTACTTTCTAAATAATGTATGCTTACTAATAAACACATATATGATGTCATAAATAGATAAATAAGATTTTTGGGGATTGAGACCTCTCACCAAGTGAAATATCTTTATAAGAGTCACCTTATTTTCATGAGAGTTCCTAAGCTCTTCCTGAGCACATTTTTCATGAGTGGCATCTTTTTATGAATTTTTTTCAACTCTTTAGTTCTGTTGTGCAATGAAAGCCATTTTTTCACCAAACTCTCAGTAATAGGGACATGTTTAGTGACCAGATCATATTTGCAATGAAAGTTTCCATCATTACTTGTCTTTTGAAGCAATGGAAAGAAAATCTCAGGATCTGAATTGACCATGCGACTGAATTTTTTTCCTCAGTGACAAATATGCACTTTTGAATTAAGCATAGAATGCCAAAACTATTTTCTGAAATAATTTCTGAGTTTTTAAATAAATATCCAATTCCTAATACCAATCACTGTGGTGGAATGCTCACCTTAGGCTTGGTCGGCAGTAGTTAAATCTTTCATCAAGTCATACCAAAGTAGAAATAGTTCTCAATGTCTCTCCACTAAACACCTTAGCACAAGGACAAGGACTAAGGAACCTACCCTTGTGGCTAAGGGATTACAGCCAAATCATGTTGGATACACACTTGTAAAATATTCAAAGTTGAGCTACATTGCGCCTGGTCAGTGTCTAGGTTTGTGAACATTGGGGAATACCATCTGTCATAAGCAGAATGAATTTTCAAACTAAATAATAAAGAAACATGGAACCTAACCAAGAGACAGACTTGTAAATTAAGAACCATGCAACGTGCACATGAAAGAATAATGCTGGGCCTCACATGGAGAGACCACAAGACAGCACAGTACATCCGAGAAAAGACAAGAGCCAGGGACATCATAGAATCCATTAAAAATATCAAATGGCGGTGGGCTGGCCATGTTGAGAGAATGACAGACAACTGATGGACATCATGACTCACGACATGGATCCCCCAAGATCACATGCGCAACCGGGGCCGGCAGAATATTAGATGGCGAGACGAGCTAGACAAGTTCAGGAAGTACTGGCTCTGTGATGCCCATGATAGGGAAGTGTGGCAAATCCTGGAGAAGGTCAATGCCCAACGATGGACGTTAAAAGACTGATGATGATGATGAAGTTCCTGTAGATTGACTTTTCTAACGTCATACTGTCTTTATTGCAATGCACATCGAGAGATACTTACAGATAAAACTGCAATTTTTTTCTCAAACTTTTGTCTTGCTAAGTTGAATTATTTGTAATCATTAATGAAGATTTTCATGGCAAACATTTCCAAAAGCATCCAAGAATTTGAATATCTTAATCTAATATTGCAAAATAACACAGAATGACCTCAGGTCTACACGCCATTGATCAAGACTGTAAGAGCAACATCTGCCTAGATAAAACCCTGCAACAACCATCCCTGAACAGTGCAACCAGAGGTCACAGCAAGAAGCTATCAATTCAAATGGCCACCATGTTAAGAAAGATATTTCTTCTTGGACAGATATGCCCCTATCAGGAACAAGCAATCAGATACGAAAGTCACTTCTCTAAACATAAACATATCTAAATCAAATCTTAGATTTCAGATACCAAATATTTGGACATGAATTTCTTTAACTAAATGATAAAAAACATTCAAAATAGAAACTCAGAACCAATGTAGGGCTTTATAGGTAGACTTTACTAACCTAATATTTTTTATTTTATATCTCTGCTTGAGATAAACAATTAAGAAACAGACAAAAGCTCAACTCCAATTATTTTTATAACATTTAATCAATGAATTGTGCACTAGTATCAGGGATTTTCATTTAATACAAACTTTCTAAAAAACATTTCAGATATATCCAGAATATACCTCCTAGTATATGACTCATCTGAATGTCAATGTGCCAAAAGATCAAGCCTGGATTTAGTTCATTTTAGTATCTATTGACATCGTATGAAAGACGACAAACCAAAAGAGAAGACAAAGAAATGACTCTGTTCAAAACCTGCCACGTAGTATACAGAATTTTTGATAGAATTTGACAAGATTTGTTTCTTTAATAAAACTGATAGTTTCCAACTGATTTTTAAAAAAAAGAATAGAGTAAATCTGTTAAGAGATTAAAAGAAAAGACTTCCAGAAAATGGACACTGACTGGTTTTCTCAAGCCTTGCTTCATTTTCATTCATATACAAGGAGTACGTATCTATTTGTGTCCCCTATAAATTAAAGTTCATAACTCTATGTTCACAATATGAGATACATTAAGAAGACGTCTTAGCTTCTGAAATTACAAATACGTTTTTTGTCAATTGATTTGAATAAAAAATTATATGATGTAGTGCAACGTAAAAAAAACAATTTAAAAAATCCCCAATCTTCACCTACTCTCTCTATCCTTTCTTATGAATGCTATGGACCTACACAAATTTGGTCTGGACAAAAAAGGATTTTGCCATTCATAGAACTGCTGACTTTCATCGTAGTTAGAAACATTCAAGTGTGGTGGGATTATAATTTCCCAATGTTAAAAAAAAAATGTCTATTTGTTGGATTTATTTTGGTTACATGTCAATCAGAATATCATCACAAGTGACGAAAATATAAAAATGTTGCCAAGTATCTATACATGGATGAAGCATTCTCAAATTATGACACACAAACAACAAAGTCTGGGAGTATCTCTTGACATCACATTCACATTATATATATATATATATATATATATATATATATATATATATAATATTCTTTACACACAAAAAAACCATACAATATTACACAAAACCTTCTAAAAAGCATGCAGTTGAGGTCAAATGTTCACATGTTCACATAAAACACAATTTTCAATTTTAGTCACATTTTGAAAAATAGTTTATGTATACAATATCGAAAGCCGTCGAGCAAAACTGTCATCAAAATATCAAAATAGGTTTCTTCAGTTTTCAAGGAAATCTGTCTGGTTGTCTCTGTATGACAAGTGCACAGCTGCACCAATCGAGCTAGTGGTCTGAATATTCAAACATTTTGTTACGTCTAGGAAAAAAGGTTTTTTTTTTCCAAAACCTTTTTCACCTGCTTGTATTTTGGAAACTCCAGTGATCCAACAAAAGGCGAGAGAAGTATATCATTCATTGATCACCCCATATTCCAATGTTTTGATTGATCACCCTCAACATGGCATGATACCAAAAGAGGTTGGTCTTCTGACAGTTTCTATTGAGTGATTAACCAGACCTGTACATGCATGTTGAAATTTACATTGTGAATAGAAACCTCAGTCTAAAAACTATTAAAAAAGAAATTTCTCTAAACTTTCTAATCTAAAACTTTCCTTAAGGTCCATTGAGCATGCAAGCCTAATTAATTTGAGTTGCACCCATGTTTAGGTGGTTTCTGTAGCATGACAGACAGACAAATGGACAGACCTATAGCCTGCATGAAAACTGTCACATATATATATATATATATATATATATATATAACTGTTGAAGGAAATAACAGTAGAACTTTGACCAAAGCTTTCATCACATAATGACCTTGAGGTCAGGCATTGTTTCAGAGCGGAAATATTATGACTGACCCAGGGAATCCCAATAAGATTTCTCAGTATATCCAGATTTTGTTGTTTTTTTTCTCAATGTGGGGATGCTAGATAGATGGGGTTACTGCCTCTGCCTGATCTCAGATTATGGTTGGCAAGTATTTCCAATTTACCACTTTCCACACTGAATTTAGCGCATTCCTTGTTCTGACAGCATCAAAATTCAACATTGAATGCTGTTTTCAGCCCATTATGAGCACTATTTTCCAGCAATCTTCACTAATTCTAAGCTATTCCATAGCCATTTTAGCCAAACATAGCCATTTCCAGCTGTTTAAAATGGCTAACTACCCTAAATTTAGTGTTTGTTTTGGTCACATGTAACATTTTATTTTACAGCAACTTTTTCCAATTGTTAGCTACTTCCTAGCCATTTTAGTCAAACAGCCATTTCCAGCTGTTTAAAATGGATAACTGCCCTAAATCTAGTGTTTCTTGTTTTGGTTACATGAAGCATTTTATTTTACAGCAATTTTATCCAATTGTTTGCTACTTCCTAGCCATTTTAGCCAAATCTAGTTATTAGACGGATCTGTCACCAAAAAAAAAAAAAAAAAAATGAAGTCAAGTTTTGAAATTTAAGATTTCCAACATATGATTTACTGTATTCATTTATCTATTCATAGGTTTACAATTTGGGAATGGTAAAAGGTTTGCTCATTGTTTATGATAAAAGATTTATGGTTTTTGCAGATGTTTGTAATCGCAGCCCCCTGGTGCCCCTAACCCTGAGCCTACAAATATCAAGGAATAACTGTACTGTAATTCTGATAACTTGAAAAAATTTTTATTTGAAAAGATTTGAAATCTACTTCGACACTATGGATAGTATGACCAATAAACAATGAGGTTTTGTCGTTTCTACCGAAAATAGTGTTTCCCACCATCACCAAATCTATTTTTACTAGTGGAGTAATCAAATTTTTATCAGCAGTTTCACAATATTTTGGGCAAAGACCTCCAGCAGTTGGTTGTGCAGCAATGTGTAACTCGAGAGTCAGCCAGAGTTTGCTTCAAGTTACCAGTTTTCTCAAATGCATTGTATTGGTCAGATATTTTTGAATCCCACAGTCGACTGGTGTAGGTAGAATATCAAATATCAGGGATGGTGAAACTTGCTTAATGTACGAGTGCCACATACGAAAAAATTTCAGATGCTTCAGAGTCGTAAGACATGAACAAAATTCACACATGTTTTCCTTGTTACATACACATTTGGTTACAAAGCATTTACATGAATACTAGAATGTATCCATTCAAAATAATGGGGTTATTTAAGTATGGATCAGCACTAAAGCTATTTTATTAGGTACTTTATTAATAATTCTAGTATCCTTATTTCAAGTTTTTTTAGTCTCAACCCATCTCAAGCTGTTTTTATGAGTGATAATCAGACGAAAAGTTTTAAGAGTTTCTATGATGTAATTTTCATTGTTATGTCATAAAAGAAGGGAAAACCAACCAATGATATCATCCCATTTGAGCGCCATCAGACAATAAATTTTCATATTATACGGCTAGATCCATACATCAAATAAATGAATCACCATTGCACATGTGTGAACCAAACTAATTATCTACATCTGTTTTATATATCTAAAACAAAATAAATGCTTCATCTGAAATTATCTTTAAGAAAAATAGGATGCTTATATAAAACTATCTAAAAAATACCGGCACAAAATTTGGGCATTGCTGGTCCAAAATGACCATAAAAAAACACTTGAAAAAAAAAAAAAAAAATTTAAGATGGTGCCTAGTGGTGTACTCATGCAAATTTTCAAGGTTGTAGCTCCAAAAATGTGACCTAGATGTGGCCTCTTCTTCAGGATCAAAGTGTAGTATCTGTTCCATGGCATAGACCGAGGAGTCGGTACTGACACTTGCCTGCTGAATGGACCAGAGAGGGAGTGTGTGTCAAAGACCCAGTGCGCCGGTGCAATGCATTAGCCAATGAGGTTTTACTGAGGCTGTGTTTGCTAAGCGCATCGGGAGGCCTTTGGACTCGTCCTTCGGCTCTCCCATGATTACTCAGCCAAGTTGAGGGGGGGTCAGTTTCCCCGGAGCAACTCTGCTCCATTGCACTTAATAGAGCAGACCCCCTTGTGGCGGAGGTTGCTTTGGTTGCATTCCAAAACTGAAGCCGCATCGGCTGGAGCCATTTTTGGAAGGGTGTCTCCTATTTTCCCCACGTTAAGCTTCAACCTTGTGTCAAATTTTGCTATGGTGGGACAGTAAATAAATAGAACACACACACACACACACACACAGAGGTAAAGAGAGAAGAATCAATTAGCTACCTGACTGGTTGGTCAGAGTACTTTAGGATGGCAAGCCTTTGGTAGAGAAAACTCTAATAGAGTAATATATTTTTGGAATAAGTTGTCCAGTCACGTTAGAAAATAGCACTAGTTTAGAGAGTTTTAAAAATAATTTAGATAAATTTAGAAATTATGGAAAGAGTATGCGCTTACAAGGATATTTTTGGAATATGTCTAATGAGATTTTTCAAGAGTCTGACCTGTGAATTGAGCTAAATTGTAGATGTTTGTATTTATACACATTTGAATATGTTTTTGAGTAGACTCTTTGGTCTGTAGTTGTTCAGGTTTATCAGGTTTCCTATTAACTACAGCAAAACAAAGATCATGTACAACCAATTAGTAGGGAAATAAATGCACAGAGATCCAAATTTAAAACACATAGCTGAACAAAGTAGACCCCTACATCTACCTAGGACAATAAGTCTCTGACATCTTCAGAAGAAGAAGAAAAATGAAGAATCACTCTAGGGTGGTAAGTCTCCGGTAGAGTAAACTCAACCTTCTAGAACAAGAAAATCCCATTAGTCCTAAAAAGAATATACAACTAATGTATTCTCCTGATAGTCATTTATGGAGCTTAAACACGGAACCTAAACAAGAGACTGACCTGCAAACTGAGAACCATGCAATGTGCACATGAGAAAATCCTGCTCAACCTCACATGGAGAAATCACAAGACAGCACTGTATATGAGGGGAAAAATGGGAGTCCGAGACATCATAGAAACCATTAAGAAGAAGAAGAAGATGTAGTAGCAGCACACACACACACACACACACACACAAGCAAAGAGAGATGAATCTGTAAGCTACATGACTGGTTGGTCAGGGGATTTGTGGGTCTCTGGGGATTCGATATAAGCAAATATACGTACACAATAATTTTCATTCACATATCTATTTTTTCAATTGTTAATTAGTTTCTTTATCAGGATTTCCAAAGTACAAGTATATACTACTCAACATTGACTTCATTCTCTGATATTCCTCTGAAACCTCTGCCGACCAGAAATTTCTCTAATCCTTTTGCCTCCCACCATTCCTTTCCTCAGCTCTAGCAATAAAATCTAATCTAGCAATAATATTCAGATTTAAATTCTTAGGTATTTTCTACTGATCATGGACATTGAAATAGTGTTTTAATTCAGTAGGGTCACAGTTCCTACCAAGTAAATGGTTATAAAGCTTGAAATTTTTTAATCACTGCTATACTCAACTGACTGGTTTATTCACTGTTGCTGGGTTCAGTTAATCACTGCCATCCGCAACAAAATGATCTAATCACTATTGCTGGGTTCAGGTTATTCATGTGTTCTGACATTTATATGTATATCTTTCTAGACTTCGCCTAGCCCTAACTATTCATGGTAGAAATTACAAACTATTACATACACACACACACAACTCAATGTGAAGGGTAAATGATATCTTCAACTCCCTCCCCCAAATAAATAGTATATATTGCTTGATCTGTATGGAAATAAAACTTTTTTTTTCTATCAGTTTTTTTCATGAGAAAAACTCAGCAAAGGTGTAAGAATGTTAAAAATCACTAACCCCAATGAGTATAGAAAATATTCTTCTTGTTTTTTGAAAATCCCCTACCCTAAATGGGTTTTTTATTAGGGGGTTCAATTTACAATGAAAGCTGATGACAAACTGGTCCCTTAGTTTGTGCCCATGTTTCTTGAAATCATAAATTTATAAGTCTGAAACCATACTGGCAGAATTTTCATCACGGTTACTTGATTTTACAGCCAACACTGCTTAATTTACGAGGTAAAAAGCAGCATATATGGGGGATGGGGATACATAATTTCCCTTGGAATGCTAGTTCCTATTTATCTTATATAATAACTGTGAGAAGGAAAGAAGCTCAGCCAACAAATTTCCATGAATCACACATTAAATGTCAAAGGGCTGCATTTGGCTTCGGAGCTGCTATTTGGCCACCCGTGTTATATACTGCCTTTATTCTGCAGAAATATTTTAGGTCTCTTTGAGATCAAATCATGTCAGTAGTCTTCAGGGCTATCTTATCGCATGGGAACACTGTTTCATCACATCCAGATGAGTTAGAGGGATTCAAGCATGAAAGAAATTTCAAAATAAAAAGAGCGACCATTGTCTTTTCGCAGCATGCCGTTTCGGGGGCAATCAAATAGAAAAATCGGACAAGTGGATGATCAATGAACAAGTTACTTCTCTAACCTTATGTTGGGCAGTGATCACTGAAAAAGTCTGGAGTTTAAAAAAAAAAAAAAAAAAAAAAAATGGACACAAATTGAGGGATCAATTTTACATGAACTTATGTTGCAAACTGATAAATAACCCTTTGAAAAATTTACCAAGGAGAAGAATTTTGAAAAAAACAAAAAACGAAAGGTTTTTTTTCATATATGATAAGGAGAAAATGTCAAGATTTTCAGCCCTGTAATTCCATTCTTGAGGCCTGCACATGTGATACTTACATACATACATTGTCAGCCAAACCAACTTGAAAATGAAAGAAACGTATGTTGACAGTTTTTGATGACGGTCTCTGATCGTACCTTGTTTCTACTGTCTCTTCCAAATTTGTCCCCTTGGGCATGTTTACACCAATCCCAGAAGTTTTGTTGAGATTTTATGCAAAAATGCGTTATGCATCCTGTTCAAACTTCACAAACTTTTGCGCAGCAAATGTGTTCATTATATATATATATATATATGTACATACATATATATGTATATATACATATATGTACATACATATATATATATATACATACATACATACATACGTTTGCATACTTTAGCATGCATATATATATATATATATATATATATATGCTAGAGTATGCAAACATGTATATTGCAGGAAAGATCTTAGGCTAAAGCAAATAATCTGAAGATGAAGGAAATTATATATACGAGTGGTTTTTGAATACCACCAGATGTTAGTCAATTAATGTTAGGAGATGGGAGAATGAGGAACCCTCTTTCTCCCACCCCCGGGAAGTTAGTGATGATATTAATGGCTAGGGTACATAGATAAAACAGGGTAGGTTTTGCGCGAGGGGAGGGGTTATGGAGAAGTGCAGATAGCAGGTCGTAAGTTGTTAGAGAGAGATCAGTATTGGGGTGTGTCAAAAAAAAGCCTATAATCGAGGTGTTGAAAACACATTTGAAAAAAGATCCATTAGTCTTGAGTATCAGAATTTAAGAAGGATTTTATGGTGCAGAGCCCTAGAATAGGATATAAAAAATATATAACTTTTTCCTTTTCTTCAGATCTGTCCACACATCTCTATCAGACGCTTTTCGGTGCGTCTGTTGGTCAGTCGGTCCCACTTATGTTAAATAACAGAAATAGGAAGGAAGTAAGAGATGTGATGTGATCAAAAGATGTGAAGACATTGATGCTATGATACAATGATAGAATATACAAGTTCAGAATTTTTATATCTAAAAAAAGCCATAAGCGATTTTTATTGAAAATAACGCTCTTGGAATATTTCTGTACAGCAATATTTTACAAGTATGGGAATCATTTGACTCAAAGAAAACCACTTGCTGTTCTTCCTCCTCCTACTACCACTATGGATGGTGGACGCATTGTTGAACTTATGGTTCTTGATTTTTGGGGTACGTACATCTCAACAGAGTTTTGATATCAACAAAAAATAGCATTTTTCTTGGTTACTAACAAAGTGGTTGCTTATTTCAATTTGTACAGTTTACTTAGTGCCACAGGCTGACAGCTGAATTAAGTAGTGATGAAATACAAGAATAATCAAACTGAAAGAAAATACTAAGATTAAGTTCAAGTATTGATGAACAGCTTGAAGAATGCCAATGCCAACACCACCATGGCTATGCTTAATTCTCACCTGGAACTTATTCTCTATTCAGATTTGAGCAGTCAATTTCTTTACTTATTGCTGAAGGGAACCAAGCCTGAATTTAGTTGCAATAAAAAGCATCAACAATATAAAAGATGATGGTAAATAGTGGCAAAAAAATTAATAATGATGATTTAAAATAGCCCAGACATATTCAATAAAGTTCTTGTCAGGGAACTGAATCATTTGATATATTCTTGACCTGTAAGCTGCTACGGAGGAGATAAATTGTCTCAGCAAGTCATCAGTCCGGTGCCACAGACTAGATAACTCGTCTTAGGCTAGTGTGTTATTCTTCTCTCTCAATAGTTCCTCCAACAAATCCCCCCCACCAAAAAACTCCAGAAAGTACAATGGAGTATGTTTATAAAACACAAAATAGCCAAATAAAATAGACATATAGGGTAAGGTGGAGGTCAATCTGTAATGTAAGTTTATACTAAATTGATTCCTTAGTTTGTGTCTACCCCAAGTTAAAAAGTAGCATATATAGGTGGTATTGATTCATTATTTCCCTTGGAACACTATTCAGAAAGCTCGTTAGATATTCCACTCGATTTGCATGAAAATTAAATGGTTTCAAATAAACAATAAAGAGTTTTTATTTCCATCAATTTTATCTGAGAAAAACACGGGTGTTAGAATGTTACAAAATATATTTGGCAGCGAACAAGTTGAACTGCCTTAAAGGATTTCTTTCTTATTTTCCAGCTGAATGGCATGGAGCTCTATCAACTATGAAAAGGAGATCATTTTTTCCAATAAACTGACAGTGAATATCAGAAAAGATACGTATCTTTTTATTAATTAATCACTGCAACCACCAACAGACCGGTTTAATCACTGCTGTTGGGTTCAGGTTATTCAAGTGTTCTGACATTTATATGTCTCTCTAATTATAAATGCATTATATTACTTTGAAACTATTTGAAATGATCCCCTGTTATCACGTGGTGAATGTATAATTTCTGTTGGGTAATATATCCATTTCCTGATAATATAATAGTCTGCGTTGAGACATATATAGAGGAGTGAAGGAACAGAATGAGAATTTGCAGTTAAAGCAGTTATTTGGGCCTTTGCATGATTGGTGGCTGTTCAGCTCAATTTTAGGAGCAAGGCTACGTTGAAGCGGCTACCTTGTTGGTTGCAGGTTCAATTGCAGCAACCGTATTTCCTTAAATTGTGCATTCTGTTTGCACTGATAAATTCACTCTGTTATAATAGGAGACCATTGCAATAAGATTTTCAAAGTTGTTTTTTTTAAAAACTCCTCTTCAAAGTAGGTTTTTAGTGGTGGTGGTGGTGGTGTCAATATTCAATGTAAGTTTTTGCTAAATTGGTCACTACTCTGTGCCTGCTTGTTTTTCGAAAATTCAGACCTTTTCTAGTGATCACAGCCCAACAGAAGGGGAGAGATGTAGCTAATCCATTGATCAGCTCTTTTTGAAGTTTTTTTTATTGATCATCCCTCAACCCAGCATATATGGGTAGTAGTGATTCATAATTTCCCTTGGAATGCTATTATATATGTTCATTCCCTATGTACTCCAGAAATCTTGAATGGGCAGTGTTCCAAATTGACCCCAACTGAAAATCCACCATGTTTGACAGTGTGCTGGGAGGTAGTTTAAATGAAACCCCTATCTAGGCAATTTTCACATCCATACCTGTCCACTCTTCAAAACCTAAGCCAGTGAAGTCTCATCTGAAAAGATGACCCTCGGTCAAATCTATAAGTGTCTGTCCACCATTTCAATTGTTTTGTTGTATCTCGAGTGTTTTTTTTGAAGTGGCTTTCTTCAGATCGTACAGTGATAATGACCCGAGTGATGAAGATATGGCACTGTCTTTCTTGAGTTGATTTTGACACACTGAGAAATTTGCCAATTTGCAAGAAGGATTGTTTCTCAATTTTATCACATAGAGACCCCTTTCTGACAGCCCGTATTGAACTGAACAAAAATGCAGGGGCTTCCTTTCTTTCATGAGTGAATTGTAAGATCATGCTTTTTACAGATTAATATCGAATTTCCAATTTCAATACTATTTGATGCTGGCTTATTTTACCTTTGGATAAAGTTATGATATGTTTCTTTTTGAAATTAAGAAATTCCATGTTCCTTGTTGGAGCATGAGGCACTACAAAGAGATTGTGCAGTTAATTTCTTTTGTGTATATATATAGTCAACTGAATAATTGCCAAACCTATGTAAAATAATGGTTTCTATTTACTTATGTCATGTCTCTATTATGTGCCTCGTTACTGTTATCAATAGATGTTACTTGTCTCTCCTATAATGTAATCATTGGGGCATGTATTTTTCTTGAATACTCTTATTTCATAAGAAGAAGTGATAGCCCAGAGATAAGGGTTTACGTACACGTATGTACATGAGAGAGAGAGAGAGAGAATTACTAAGTGAAGAAATAGATGGAAAAAAAAGAAATAGGTAAATTGAGGCTCAGGTATTTCTGTAACAAGACCTGTATGTTGTTATATCACAGCAATGAGTCCATCAGTAATAACTCAGAGACTATCGTTGACTCGAGAGTCAAAATCAATAGTTGATGGAAGTAACCAGGGTATTGAAGAGTTCAGCCCTTGAGTGTCTAAGAGGAGATGTGTGTGATCGGACAGGTCAATAACCCAACAGAAATAGGGGTACGCGAACAATGAGCATGCATGTGTAGAGGCTCTTAGTAGTCACTGATACAAGATATGTGAAGAAGCTACAGAAGTTGGCCCTCAGGCAGAGTGTTCCCATTTCAGTGGTTGACTAAGAACAGATGTTTTGTTGTCCAGGCCATGATGTAGTCTACTCGAGGTTTGTTGTACTCAACAAAACAAAAGGCCCCAGGCATGAGTGATAGGAGGAAGAGGAGGAGTTGTAGAAGAATGTAATACACTTAGAATGGACTTCTGGGATTCAACCGAACACTGGCTATGTTAACCATGAGAAACAAAGTAGGACACTCATCACAGTTCTCCATAACACGTACTAGAAGAGCAACCCCAACTTTTTCTTTAGACTAAACTGTTTATGTCTTCCTTTCAATGGTAGAAATTCCTGGCTTTATTTCAATACTGGTCGATGGCCACTGAATACACACACTTTCTTCTAAAATTGATTGTAACTAGACTAAATATAAGCCATTTTAATATATGCCATTAAAATTGCTGGAAAAAAAAAAAAAAAAAAAAAAAGTATTGATTGAATAGAAGGATAGATATCTGTACGTCGCATAAAAAAAATTTAAAAGAATCACTATAGCCATTGCATGTACCTGAAATAATTATCTAAAAAATGATCTAAATGAATAGAACTTTTATCTAAAATTATCTAAAAACTACCGGCACAAACAGAATAAAGATAAACCTTTTTAGATGGTGCCTAGTGGTGTACTCATGCAAAATTTTCAAGGTTGTATCCATAAAAATGAAACCAGGAGTGTTCAGAGATGGACATCCAGACAGACAGACTGACTGACTTACTCACAAGCAACAAGGGACAAATCTGTAGTTCACCATAATGGTTGATTGGGCGGGTCATTTACGGGGAAAGGGTGATTCAATAGATGGGAATAAGAGAAGTGTTTGACTTTTTTTCAAAGAGTGATATTTGTGAATAAGGAAAGGTGAGCCATGGGCCAAGGCAGAATTGATTATATTTTGGGGCGGATCCAGGGAATTTTTACTATTATCTTCCCTGTTTCATGGCTATATGCCCAAACAATATCCACAAATGCAGAAGTTCCCAATGAATTTTAATCTAATTTTCTGCTTGGGTAGACCATTGAATAAGGAAGAATTGGTCAAGTTTTGGGATGGATCCAAGATTCTTATTTTGATTGTGAGATATTTTTCATTTTTTTTTTTATATATTCATATATTCACTCATGTTTTTCCACTCAATATCTCTGAAATTTCTCATTGAATTCCAGTTATTCACGATTTGCCAGAAGGGACAAGTACATTCTTGCAGAAAAGCAATGGAATAAAATTTACCATTTCTGTTTGTTTTCTCCACTAATATACATTATTCTAACATATTTTTCAATAGGCTCTGGAAAAATGCAACAAAATTGTTGGTGGCTAAATACTGACAGTAAGAAAGTTCATCTTTGTGTAATTTGTCTAGTTTCCATCCCAATGAAATCTTTAATGGATTTGTTGACAATTAGGAACTGTATATATTAGCAGATAATACTGCACTTAAAGCATCCATACCCCCCCTCCAAAAAAAATGAGGTTGTGTAATTGGCCAAATACAAAAACAGTGACTGATCAGTGGAATGGAACGATGAAATTCAGACAGACATTGAGGTTTCGCCTTATCAGACAATTGCCTTATATGCCAAAATATACAATAATTTGGGATCATACAGTTAATGCATGTAAAGAAGAGTGTGAAAAAACCTGTATACTTCAATATTTGCTATGGAGAAAGTAAATACTTAATAGGTTTGTCTGTGGTAAGGAAACCTGATGGCAGAGTCAAGTGTTATGCCTTCTATAAACACAAATAAGCACACAAAAAAAATACAACAATCTATGTTCAATTATTCAGATGTCTGTACAGGCTTCCTTCCATATAACCCGATTCATGAAAGTGAAATTTATGATATGAAGTGGAAGGTTGGTGGCCCCCCAATCATGACCCAACATTTCGGAACAATTCTTCTCAGCTCTGATATCTGATTGCAGACTTCTCGGCACACAACTAATAGGCTCAAGTTGGATGGTTGGTGGACCCTGATCATGACCAAACATCTTGGCGCAAGTCTTCTCAGCTACAACTTCATGGTGCATGACATCTAGGCTTAAGGATAACTAGGCACACGATAACTGAGAATAAAAATCGACCAACAAAAACAAACAATGGAATTGAAACAATTTATTAAGATATAAAAATTTTCAGTATAAATTATCTAATTAAAACACAGAAGTAAATAATTAATTCACTAAAATAAGACAAATTTTTTAATCTTTGAATTTCCATAAATTGTTTTAATTCCATACTTTGTTTATTTCTACGCACTGAGATTTGCTCAGGAATTGTATGCCAAGTTAGCGTATGAACGCTAAGCACAAGGTTGAAAAGTTGGCGTGCAAATGTCAGTACAGGGAAGATTTGCACCGAGAAGTCGGTGAGCCGACCCCAACATTCTAATCTATATCGTTGCCCACTCGACCGGAAAACCGCAAATAAAAACAGAATTTCTCTTTGAAACCATAAAGCCGATATTTTGGGGTGAGGGACATTTTTCAAGCCCAATTGATGACACTGATACAACTCCTACTCCACACTAAGAAATATATTTGACTTATGCCAACAAACCAGCTATAAAAATATTTGCTGTCTTTCTTCTATTGCCTGCCCTTCAATATCACCCTGTTCGCAGTTATCGTGGCTTGGTTATAATGCTGTTGGTTCTCTAAGACCCCCCACAGGCACAATTTTATTATGAACAATGCTTTTATTCAATCAAATAATGGACTCACTAGATTACTTAACATGAAATCGGTAACTTTTTTTTTTGTTAAACAAAATGAATTCTAACAATAATAGAAAAAAAAAATCATCTATTTGATAAAATATTTCTCCTTGTATCCACTTATTTCACTTGAGCAGGAAGTCGCCAATTTTCTTAATTGATTATTAAAAAAAGTGATGAATTCATCGACTTTTTTTTTTCAATTTTATCCTGATTGGAGAAGTTCTTGCTTGTAAGGAAGTGGTCTAAATCAGGATTTCCCAACCTTTTTTTGAACCAAGCATTATCACACAGAAATAACACTCTTTCAATCCACCTAATTGAGCACAGTTTGCAACTTGAATATTGTATCTATTTCAGGCTAGGTTTCTATAGAGCTACTTTGAATGAAGCTGTGAAACACTCACCATAAACTTGTTTCGATTGATGTTTCAGCTTCTCATCCACATCCAGCCATTGGGCAGATCTTCTTCCGTTATCTTATTGATACATGATTCATCTTTCTTCATAAAGGATGCTAGAATGCAAAAGGGAATCAATTTTATAATATTGAACATATTTCGAGTATAGTTTTATTATTATATAATCAGAATAAATACTTTTCTCTCATACATCTTTCTTCTCAGTTTTTTAAACTTATCCTCATTATTGTTTCTGTCTGAATTTTGAGATGAGGGATTATCAATGTACCTGGATTTTTTTACAGACTTGTCCTCACCTTTCTTGCACAACATTTCGGTCATTAGCACTACAGTCTTCTCTAGTTGTTCATTGTAAGAGAATGGAGTTGAATGATACGACAGGGCTCCCCTCCAAAGTTTTAGGGTAGAATGCCCTAATTCCACTATGTATGAGAGGGTGCTTTCACTCAGCCATGGTGTTGGTAATACCTATCTTAGTATGTGTTTGTAGGAAGGATTTACTTTGAACTTACACATTTGATACGAACTGGCTGTTCAAGAGTCAAACTCCACTCTGATTGCAACAATTTCAGCCACTGAGCTAAATATCCAAAAACACAAAAAAGAAGTTTTCCTCTATACTCATTTTGGATCTTTTTTGATAATTTTAGATAAAAGATCTATTTTTTTAAAGATAATTCTAGATATTTTTTGAAGATAATTATTACAGGTCCATGTGTGGACTATGATGGTTCATAGGTACGGATATTACATTCATAATTGTAATGATGGGATTTAAAAGCTTATGAAAGAGAAAAAGAAAGAGAGTGAGAGATTGAAATTATACTTCTAGCGATCATTGCATATTTATTTAAACACTTGTAGCAGAAAAAACAAATAGGAGGTCAATTTTTGTAAAGGTCAAGTTGGGGATATTTATTGTTATCTGACAGCATTCATTCAATTTCCTCAGTCTCAGATTTCATGGAGGAAGTAAGGCAAAACAGACAAATAAGTATTCATGAACGAACAGGTCCGGTTAGTCACTGAGTAGAAACTGTCATGTCATCAATGTCTTTTGGCAGCATGCTGTATTGAGGGTGACCAATAAAAAAAAATTGAAATAGTGCGGTCCTATGATTAAAATATTTCTCTCACATTTTGTTGGTCAGTGATCTCTAACTGAAAAAGTTTAAATTTTCAAAAAAGCAAACGGGAATGCGGCCAGACACAATACTAAGGGACTAATTTAGCATAAACTTACATTGTGGATTGGTCCCATTACTAGAAAGAAATTAATTTGGCAGAATTTTTCAAAAAGCAAAAAAAAATTTTTTTTTTTTTTTTTCCAGACATGAGGAGTAAATGTTCAAGTTTTCAGGCCTCTAGCTCTATTGGCATGGCCAGTCTGCTTGATACATACATACATATCTAGCCAGCCAAAAAAACTGAAGAAACCTATGTGGACAGTATTGGTGACAGTTTTGTTGTATGTTTTTTTAATTGCGGGTCAATTTTTGAAAAGGTCGCGTTACAAACATTTATTGTTATCTGAAAACATTTATTCAATTTCCTTCGTTTTAAGTTTCTCAAAGGAAGTAAAACAGACAAAAAAGTATTCATTTAGGAATTAATTCATGAATAAACAGATGGGATTTTAGCAAACTTTGCCTTTTAATACCAGTCCAAGTCTGGAGTTGACTTGGTTTTCCCTAACAAGAACAACAAGAGCAATCACCACCAAAGTAAGTAAAAATCAATATCCCCCACCATGATTTGAAATCATAACCAACAGATTGGTAGTCATATCTCTTACTGACTGTGCTGAATTGATAAGACTTATACATCAACCAAAATTCATGTTCGAAATACAAAATGGATAATTTCATATCAATAAATGAATACATTTACAAAATTAACATCTCCCTACCGTTACTTGAAATCACAACCAAGTAAATATTGGCCAGCTCTCTTGCTGACAGAGCCAAACAGACAAGTTTTACATATCTGCAAAACTTATCTTACAGATGCACAAGAAAATCTATTCTAATACATAAGTATACATATATACTGAAAAAATGTTTTTTTTTATAATTTCTTAATTCATCATATGTACAATACAAAAGCTGCAGTAATCATCTTAAGTTGGAATAGAAGTGGAGTTTGACCCTGTGGCAGCCAGGCTTGTTCAAAGTTTGAATGATTCTTGTTGCCTTCAATTAAAGTATCCCAAATTCTATTTTTTTTCAAAATTACCCCAAAATTGTTTATGGATACCAATTTTTTGGTTGAATCTTCAGATTTATAACAGGTATATGTATATCATGGGTTCTAAGGATCAGTCATTAAGTGGGCTGATAACAAATCAATTACTGAAGTTAAGTATGACCAGCATTCTGAGGGAAATTATGAATCACCACCACCCATATATGCTGTGTTGGGGATGATCAATTAAAAAATGGGAAAAAGGAGTGATCAATGAATAAGTTACTTCACTAGCCTTTTGTTGGGCTGTTATCACTGAAAAAAGTCTGAATTTTAAAAAAAACAAGTGACCAATTTAGCATTTTATATCAATTCACATCCTAAAATCCTACTTCAGTGGGGAATTTGAAAAAAGAACAGAAAAAAATGGTTTCCCAACTCATGGTGCACAAAATTTTTCTACTATGAATGGTTAGCATTAAGAGATAAATAGATAGATACATGTATACAAATAAATATCTAAGAACATGAATAACCTGAACCCAGCAAAAGAGATCAAACCGGTCTGTTGTGGGTAGCAGTGATTAAAAATCTCAAAATAGGTTATAATGTTGAATTAACACATGCTAGAAGAAGGAAGATAGGACTAAACTTTGGTAGAAAAATTACATTTTTGTGTGGAGAAGCATGAAAAAATATCACCGAACTCGACCTGATGCTCAAAATATTTACTGATGTGATGAAGTGTGAATACATCATTTTCCACTGGTTTGAAATGTACAGAAAAACAAACAAATACATAAATTCGTCATCACAGTCAATAATTGAACGACTGTAGCGGCAAAATTTGGGAGTCATATAAAAAAAATTCCAAGGAAGAATAAATATGGTCAGAATAAATTCTTTCTATGACATCAATGGTGTTTCTCACTGGAAAACACCTGAAATAGAGAAAGGAAATATCTAGATTCAGGAGGATCTAGATGTTATTGATAAATTATACTAGTCAAAATAAGCTCCAAAAAAGTTAAAAAAAAAAAAAAAAAAATTTCCCTAAAATCAAAAAAAAAAAAAAAAAAATTTAAAGAAAGGGTTTAGTGGAGTACTGATGCCGATTTTCAAGTCTGTAGACAAAACGATGTAGCCAGAAGCACTGGAACATACAAACAAACATATGCAAATATAGAAAAAGGGAGAAGCCCTCTGCTGACTACATTGGTTATGGTTATTCAATAACATTAACCATTGTTTTGTCTTTTTGAATGAATGCATTTTTTTCCTTCATTTCTTCATTATCATAATTCCTATGGAAAATATTTTCAGAAACCATCAATCAAAACTGCCACCATTTTCACAAAACAAAGGAAAAAATTCTATAAAAAATGTTCGCCAATGAAAAATGTACCATTTTCATACAATCTATGACAGACTCAAAATATAATAATCAAGATGTAGTAGAGATCTAGCTGGATTTGATTTTAGTTTTGTAAGCTTGACTCAAATATAAGATCAACAAATCATAAATCTAGAATAAAAATGAAAACTAAAAATGTTTGAGAAACCTTCATGCAAAAATCTCTCAGGTTACAACTCTAAAAAATACATCCTGACACTTGAATACAATTGTTAAAAAATTCACATTTAAAATACAAAAATTTAAAAAAAAATACTTAAATTACCAAAATTAAAACAAAATATGTCACTAAACACAGATAAAAATTCTATAAAAAAAATGTTCAACAATGGAAAAAGTAATATTTTTATACATTCCATCACAGACCCAAAACAAAATTAATAAAGTAAAAATAATATTTTAGGTGCTGTATAGATCAGGGATTCTCAAACCAGGCTTTGTGTATCATAAGGAGTACAGAAGAGAAATCAGGGTGTTACATGTAGTTAGTAAAAACACTAGCATTCTGAAGCAATCACAATCAACTGAACGCGACTTTTGTGTCTTTTAAATCTGACATATAGTTGGTAACTACGCGTTAATCTAAAGGATTGTTCTGTAAAATCGAGCGTCTTTGGATTATATGTATATCAGTACTTATTAAACTTCCTTGCATTCTCTTGCTTTTTTTTTTCTCAGTTAAAAAACAAATTTCATACAAGACTGTCAACTGAGAATGATATGCAGCTGTATCTCTCAGAAACTGTTTCTAAAATCAAGCTCATCAATCTCATTGAAAATATAACAATAAATTGAATGAAATTACTAAGAAATACTACAAGACTATTGTCTGTTCTCTGGTATCCATAAATCTTAAACTGTATTCTTTAGAAAGGGAATGACAACATTGCAAGTCAGGACAAAAGGATATATTGGAAGAATAAGTGTAAGAACCACCATTAACTATCTGTTCTTCTTACAAACAACAACTTTGACAAAGAAAGAAGGCAAAAGATATCAATTCTAAACTGAACTAAGGTTGAATATACCTACTTCAAGAGTGGGCTTGCGGCTTCAAAGTTTAGGAACTCCTGATGGGTTTTGCGGGCCTCGAATGAACTGACTAACTGAGATGAATTACACGGACCTGTCTTCTAATGACAGTCTTTCAAACAGATTCAAAAAAAAAAAAAAAAAAAAAAAAAGGAAAAAAAAATGGTTTAGTATAATCATGTGTACACTGCAAGGTGTTTACAGAAATATGTCTGCAATTTATTGAACATACAAAGACTAATCTCCAATGTTCTGTCGACCCCAAACCCCAACCAATGAACCACATTCCACCGCATTTTTATCAGCTAACATCCAAACAATGTAATTACACCAAAACAGGGGTGGGGGTGGGGGTTGGAAAAAGAAAAAATTATAAAGAAAAGGTGTTATGAGCTGAAGGACATGAAAGTTTTTGTTGGTAAAAAGATAGAGCGAAAGAATGGGAGATAGATAAATAGATAGATTGATAGATAGATGGAGAGCAAGAGGGAGATGGAGAGCAAAAGAGAGAAGAGTGAAGGAGATATAGATAAATAGTAGAGAGAGAGATATATATATAGAGAGGTATACATAGAGAGAGATAGTAGAGAGAGAGACAGAGAGGGGTATATATAGAGAGAGAGACAGAGAGGGGTATATATAGAGAGAGAGGTATAGAGAGAGAGATATATAGAGAGAGAGGTATATATATAGAGAGAGGTATATATATATATAGAGAGAGAGATAGCAGAGAGAGAGAGAGATAGCAGAGAGAGAGAGAGAGATAGCAGAGAGAGAGAGAGATAGCAGAGAGAGAGAGAGATAGCAGAGAGAGAGAGAGATAGCAGAGAGAGAGAGAGAGAGAGCTAGTCATGTGACTCACTTGATCCTCCATCTTTCTTTTCTTCCACCATTTTGATACCTGTCAGTCATCATGATTTACCCAAGGGGGATTTCATAGAAGCAAAGTCTTAATAATTACATTGACACCTAATTTATTTTTATCTTGGGTTTTATTTGAGTGGATCAGATTTGTGGCTGAGGGTAGGGGCTAAATAGAGATGAGGAAAGATAGAGAGCCGGGTGGAGGTCGTCGGAGGTTCCTTAGCCAACAGAGATGAAATCTTTGACCCCTGGGTGTTCCTGTCCACCCCACTTCATCATTTTAGAAATAAACACCAGTGAGGGTTGTGAGTGTTGAGTCATCACAGCTTTTGGAAAAAATCAGGAAGAAAACAATCGAAAGAGCTTCCTCGAAATATCACCATGAATACTAGTGTTGCCAATTCGGCATGTTTCTTGTTTTGGCAGCACAAAAATTTAACGTGAAAACCAATTTTTAGCTATTCCCTGGCAATTTTAGGCAAATCTAGCTATTTTCTTGCTAGTAGAAAATGACCATTAAATGGTTAACAGTGTTTTTTGGTGAGTTTTAGTAGGTTTTTTTTTTGGCAAATTTTGAGTTGGCAACACTGAGAAACCTAGGGGCATCAACTGGGCATACAGGGCGCAATTGGAACCTTATAACAGCTGTGGATCAAGGGGTCACTATGAACAGTGATAGCCCAGGATATGTCAGAGCTTAGTGACATTCCATAGTACCTTACCTGACAACTAACATTTGGATATATGTTTTGCAGCATCCCCCCCTTCCCTGGTAAATTAGCCCCTGTGCTCTTAGCAGCTGATTCAGAACACTCTAGAGTGATGTGGGTGGGGTTATTCCTATGGTGGACTTGAATCCTGCCAAGGGGGTGGTCATGAAAATTTGTAAGACTCAAGTCCTGGTCTCGACCAGGCTTGAAACTGGCAAGGATCATTAAGCTGATACATGCAAAGTATACTGGAAATTCGTCACCTGCTATACATTCTCCAACAGGAGTTGTCTCTTGAGAGTCAAATGCTCCTTCTAGACTGATTGCCTTCCAAGAGGGCTAAGTTTGCCCAGCTATTTCACTTACAGCTGGTCGGAGGTGGTGAAAGGTGATCAATAAATAGATCACTTCTTGTGTCTTTTGTGGAGTGGTGATCAATAAAAAGTCTGAATTTTCAAAAAAACAAGTATGAATGATGCCAGATACAAACTAAGGGATTTAGCATAAAATTACATTGTAACCCTACCCCCTCAAAAAAAAAACAACCTTATTTCTGGGTGAATTTTGAAAATTGATTTTTCTGGTACATGATGAAGTGTACATCTATATTTAGTTAAAATCTTCAGCCCCTTAGCTCTATAGGTGAGGCCTGTGTGCATAACACATACATAGCCAGCAAGCCAGCCAGAATCACTTGAAAAAAATGAAGGGAAGAAAAAATCAATTGATGCCCACAAGTATTTTTGAAAAGCCAATGTAAACAGCCTCAGTCAGATCTTGAACTCAGCTTGGCTATTCTATTGTCCATAGCCGTTACACCACTTGCAACACTAGAAAAGGAAGCTCTTTACACCATCATCAACCTCAGCCTTGGACATGGATCTTCCCCAAGATTCACTAGGCCTCTCTATCATAAGCATTGCAGAACAAGTATTTTCAGATTTTGTCTAGTCTGTCAAGCCATCTTATGTTTTGCCAGCTACAGTTTTGCATATGATCTCTGGGGATATATGTTGTAAGTCGTATTGTACAGCAGCTTCCTGACATTATTGAAACGTGACAAGCCCATTGCCATTTGAGTTTTCTTATTGATTCTTTGATATCCCTGATTCTTACTATTTTCTCCAGTATTCTGTACTGTTTTGTGATCCGTCCACATTATGTTGAGCCTGATTTTCTCCTGTGCATGTAGCATGGTTCTAAGTGATGTACAACTCTGCTGATGTCATTTTTGAATTCTGTACAGCATGAGATTCATTTTAGAGCTCTTTACAGATCATTTTGATTTAAATGCTTGTTGAGTTTCCTTGGTGTCCAATTAAAATGTTCATAAAGCGTCGACATTTGAAAGAAACAACCGTTCAGAAGGATTGAAGACATTTCAGCAGATGGTGTGCTACAGTACCCTGCCCCACTATTTGACTTGGAAGCTGAATGACTGTGCGATTTGGAGGTCATGCTCAATTGACCAAATAAAGGATTTTTGTTGAGCAAAAATCTCAAGTCAGCATCCGAACAATGGAGTGAATTAAAGATATAGAAATTGGCACGTCAAGAAGCGTTTACAGAGAAAAAAAGATCTTTTCAGGTTTTACAGATTTCTTCTCAGCATAAAGGAAAATCTTCGCACGTAGACGTTATTGTCAATATTTGCTTTACCTAGGTTTACAAATTCGTTCATTCATTCATCATCTGTCGCTTGCAACTAGGCCAGTCAGACACTTCAAGGGGTAGAGGAGTGAGGCCTTTGGCTTTCATTATTGAGCGTAGTGTAGAGATCAGTCTCCTCCTTTGAAGGATTATCAAGATGGCCCCAAGGAGGCACTTTACATGATTCCAAGCTGCTTACCACACCTGGTATTCCCAGACGTTCATCCATCTAGGTTCTGACCAGGCTAGACATTGCTTAACCAGTGAGTGTAAGGGAAATGGTATATTGAATATAAATTACCCATAATTGGTTCAAAAATCTCCAGAGAGGAAGAGTATAGTTCCATGTACATTTTTAGAATATTTACATGGGAAGTGAATTTTTATAAATGGATATTAGAAACCATCAATCGAATCTGTCATCAAAGCTTTTGACATAGGTTTCTCCAATTTTTAAGCTGGTCTGGCTATGTATGTATCATCCGTACAGGCAGCACCAATAGAGCTAGAGGGCTGAAAATACATATATCTTTTTCCTACTAAATAGGTTTTCAGGTGTTCAATTTACAATGCAAGTTTACACTAAATTTATCTCTTAGTTTGAGCCTAGCAGCATTCATTTTTTTTTTTTTGAAATATACTTTTTGCAATCACTGACCGACAAAAGATGAGAGAAGTAATTGATCAGGCCCTTTTCCAATTTTTCAATTGATCACCTCTAACACAGCTCGATTTAAAAAAATGTTGATCACGTGATGATTTCTTTTGAGTGACTGATCAACCCTATCTAGAGAGATATTCTTAGTTTGGCACAAGGCTAAAAAACAGCATGGCACTCAGTCTTTCAAATCTAGATGATAGGTTATCACTATGGCGGGCCATTACAAATTTACCAGTGTTAGATTGATTGATGGTAGAAAGTAACTTTTGAAAACATTTTCAATGAGAAAGAACATAGAAGATACATAGCTTTGCCAATACCATTGTCAGGGGAAGAAATAGTACATAGATCCAACCCCAAAATTGATGTTTTTTCCATGGCCAATTGCCCACCATTCCATAAAAATTTCATGGAAATTCATAGTGAACTTTTGGAGATATTGTGTTTACAGGCATGAGAACATAATTAAATGTATGATACAAATATTGAGAGTTTTTGAATTGGGTTTTTGCTCCGACCAATTTACTTTCAGTAGTGAGCGAACAGCGTTGAAAGGAAAATAAAGAACAAGCCTTAGGTAGGATTCAAACCTATACCCTGAATACGAACAATCTTCATGCGAGTCTCTTATCGATTGAGCTACCAAGGCCTGCACAGTAGATAGAAGCCTAAATAACATCTTTAAGTTATCTCTCATTCCGAGCAGTGGATAGTTTGTTTATATCCTGTTAGTTTTCAGAATCATTCCTTTTTTTTTTCACTTATTTTGATGCATTATTGTTCCTGTATTGACAGATATGAATAGATATGATAGATATGAAAGATATGAATAGATGTTAGTATTTATCAGCTTGGTAAAGAAAAGAATCTCATTTAGACGTCTGAACACATCTGGAAAACATGAAAAATATTTGTCAATCAGAAGAAATCCTTGTTCTATCTCAAAATTCAACCAACTCTTCCTTACTTCATTGTCCACTCACCCAGCAAATTTTAGCAAAATTCATTGAGTTCTCTTCTAGATATTGTGGGGATAGAGAGACAGAGAGCTGGACATGACCAATAAATATACCTCTTGAACTTTGTTGGTACTTATTGGCCAAAACCAAGCTATATTTCTTGAATACTTGAAGGGTCAAACACATTTAGAGTGACTTCTGGAACAAGCATGCTGGCCACTATATTGCCATAAGTATCCCACTTCTTTTCAATTAAAAAAGATATGTTTTCTTGTTATGACATGCTCGTTGATGAAGGATAGGATAGATCTTGAGTTTTACAGTTCAACATAAGATTGGCTCATTTATAAAAAAGCATTCTGGAGTTTTATTCTTGTGAGTAAGTATCAGATTTGAAAGTTTGTCTACTAATGTCTCCAATGTAAATCATTACGAGACCAGTTTAATTTCATTTATGCAAGTCAAACATTTTTCCTCTAAAAACAAGTATTAGCTTATATCTGGTTGATGGGTTAGAAAGAGAATAGAAATATATCCGTATCTTGCATGAATGAATAACTTTGACCTAATTATATGAAATAATTATCTGAAATTATCTAAAAAAATGGATCATTTATCAGAAATTATCTTTAGAAATGGATCTATTATCTAAAATAGATCTTTTTATCTAAAATTATCTTTCAAAAATAGATCTTTTTATCTAAAATTATCTTTAAAAAAAAAGATCTTTCATCTAAAATTCTCAAAAAATAAATCTTTAATCTAAAATCATCCAAGAAAATATACCAGTACAAGATTGAGGCATTATTGTTCCAAAATAACCACAGAGATACAAAAAGCATTTTTAAAAAAACAAAAAAAAAAACAAAAAAAAAAAAATCTTTCAAGACGGTAACTATTGGTGTACTGATGCAAATCTACAAGGTTTTATTCTCCAAAATATGACAAGCAACGACCAGATATATAAACACAGACTCACCAGGAGAGAAGTACCTATAAACCACTTGGCTGGTCGGTTTGATGGGTCATTTGAGCAGCTAGGTGATTAGATATGTTTTCTTGTTATAACTTGTTAGTTGATAAGGCAATGAATAGATCTTGAGTTTTACAGATCAACTCAAGACTTATTTATTTATTTATATAAACAGGTCTGGATGGTCAATCAATAGAGACCAACATGTGACCAACATTTTTTGGCAGCATGGGAAGATCAATAACTTTTCTTGCTTTTTATTGAGTAGTGATCACTAAAATAATGGGATTTCCAAAAAGCGACTGAACACTGCAGGACACAAACTAAGTGACCAATTTAGCATAAAATTACGTTGTATACACCCATCCAAAAAGAGAAGACAAAAAAAAAAAAAAAAAAACACAATTTATGTTAGGGAGGATTTTTTAAAAACAAGAACAAGTTTTTTCTGGACGTAATAAGAAATACAGGTTTACATCTACAACCCTCCAGCACCATTGGTGAGGCCTGACACATGACATTCATAGTCAGCTAGAATCATTTAAAAACTGAAGAAACCTATGTTGACAGTTTTGGTTGACAGTCTCTAATAAACAAGTACCACTATCGGTTGAAATTAAATGATTAAGAAAATCACTTGAAGCACTCTGGAATCTTATTCTTCTGATTAAGTATCTGAGATTTAAAGGTTTGTCTACTGGTATCTCCATGGCAAGTTATTAGGAGAGCAGTTTAATTTCACTTATGCCTGTCAAACATTATACATTTTTCTTCTAAATTACAGCTATCAGCTTGTATCTGGTTGAGATGTTGAAAAAAGAATGCTAATATCTCCGTAACTTGCATAAAATAATCACCAGCCTGTGTACGTACCGGAACTAATTATATGAAAAATTATCAAAAAGCATCTAAGAAATAGATCCTTTATGTGAAATTATCTAAAATAGATAAATAAATGAAAATAGATATATATATATCTATTCACAAATTTTAAAGTTGTAGCCCCCAAAATGTGATGAGGAGCATTTGGAGACATACACACTTACTCACACATATAGACACATACACGAGCAAAGAGAAAAGAATCTGTAGTCCACTTGGCTGGTTGGTCAGGTGGGCTATTCATGGGGTTATGGTAATTTGATATGTTTTCTTGTCAAAACTTGCAAGTTGTTAAAGGATTGGATAGATCTCAAGTTTTACAGTTTTACTCAAGACTGGCTTATCCTATTATAATTTGCCAATAGTCTGTTTGTGTACACACCTTCCACAAAAACTACTTGATATAAATCCATAAAACTCTCTGTGAGTACGGAGTTGATCCTGGGGAAGTGTTTTTTAGCAAATCAATTTTAGAAAACCACCCCCCCAAAACATATCTCGTATCGCAACATTTATTGGTTGTACATGGATACATTGAACTGTGGCCTTTTCATGTTTCAATGTAGTATGGTTAAGACATTTTTTTCAAGACATGAAATTTTAGGATCAGAGTATGTGTCAATTACATGGAGGGAACTATTATTTTTCACTTTTAGGAGGCAAATTCCAGGGGAAATTTCCTTATTCTTTACTTTACTAGGGTTCGAAATCAGAGAGGGAGATTTTTTTGTTTCTTTTTCCTTTCTCAAGTTTTTTTTTCAGTTTTAGATCATAATCAAGAAGAAAGAGAAAGAGGATGCAAGAGAGAGAGAGAGAGAGAAAGAAAGAAAATGAAACAAATAAAGAAAAAATGGAAAGCTAACAGAGAAGGGAGGCAAAAGTGAGAGAGAGACGCAGAATGAGAGACAGAGAGAGAGATTATATTTCTTATATCATATACAGCATAACTGGTATCACTAATAATGATAAATTTGAATCAATTATTTTTTCAATGGTGAGTTCAGTTGACCAATCGCAAGAGAGTATTATTTAATTCATAAAATGTATTAATAAATAATTTTTACTATCACATTACTGCATTTTTTTATGTAGTACAGTTAAGATACATTTTTCCAACACACAAATTTGGAGATCAGAGGTCATGTCAATCACATGGAGGGAACTTTCATCTTTCACTTTTAAGAGTCAAAATCTAGGGGAAAATTTCGTTTTCTTTTTTCTTTTCTAGGGGTTGAAATTGGAGAGGAAGATTTTTTTCCTTTTTCCTTTTTTTTTTCTTTCTCTTTATTTTCACTGGTGAGTTCAGTTGAACAATGGCAGGAGAGAATTCATATAATGTACTGCTAATTAATTTTAACTATCACTATTTTCCACTTATATTGGTCAAGATCAAGGGGAAATTATTTTGTTTCACTTTCAAGGTTCAAAATCGAAGGGGAATTCCTACTTATCACTTTCACACTTGACTTTTAATGGTCATAATCGAGAGGTAATTTTTTCCCATTTTCAGGGGTCAAAATGAAAGTATTTATTTTTCACTTTCAGAGGTCAAAAGCAAATGGATTTTTTTTTTTTTTTACTTTCAGGTGTCAATGTTGGAGGGGGGGGAATTTTCCTTTCATTTTCAGGGGTCAAAATCGAAGGGGGCCCACTTTTAAGGGCAAAAATGGGGGGAAATTTTTTCACTTTTAAGGGTTGAAATCCAAGGGAATCATCATTTTTCATTTTAGGGTCAAAATGGGTTGGGGATATTTCTTTTCAGTATTTGGGGTCAAAATTGATGGGAAACATTTGTTGTCAACACTGAACACTGACCCAACACTATTACGATTTAGAAAGAGAAGGAGAAAGAGAAAGAGAAAGAGAAAGAGAAGGAGAAAGAGAAGGAGAAAGAGAAAGAGAAAGAGAAAGAGAAAGAGAAAGAGAAAGAGAAAGTGAAGGAGAAAGTGAAGGAGAAAGAGAAGGAGAAAGAGAAGGAGAAAGAGAAAGAGAAAGAGAAAGAGAAGGAGAAAGAGAAGGAGAAAGAGAAGGAGAAAGAGAAGGAGAAAGAGAAGGAGAAAGAGAAGGAGAAAGAGAAGGAGAAAGAGAAGGAGAAAGAGAAGGAGAAAGAGAAGGAGAAAGAGAAGGAGAAAGAGAAGGAGAAAGAGAAGGAGAAAGAGAAGGAGAAAGAGAAGGAGAAAGAGAAGGAGAAAGAGAAGGAGAAAGAGAAGGAGAAAGAGAAGGAGAAGAAGATTTTGAGGCAAGAAGAAATCAGAGAGTGACAGATTAGTCATCCTACCATTTGATTATGACACTCTTTAACTGTTGACCCTTGCCATCCCCAACCCTAATGACACTAAGAATGAGTCAAGGGGTGGGGTTGAGAGAAATTCTCCCCCATCCGAGATAAAAACTAAGGGGAGAGAGAGAGAGAGAGAGAGAGAGAGAATGAGAATTTAGCTATGTTGTCTTCAAGTGACAAAGTGCTTAATCACAGGTCAACCAATCAAATGTTTATTGAAAGAAAAACTGTCACTTGTCCACCCAATTCCAGCCTGAAGATTCATCTTTTTTACCCTTAATAGGTCAGTAGAAAAGACAGAACCAATGAAATAGAGAGAGGATGGGTAAAAGTATAAATTGGATGAGACCAACTCTTCCTCAGTTTCAACTTCATGAAAAAAAAGACAACTTATTTATCAAAATAAACTGTCTACTTTCAAAGGAAAATAATGTCAATCACTTGCCCTGATTTTGTAATAGACATGTCATTTTGTAGCTTCACTGTGTACCATAATAAATCAAAGAAATATGTATAAATAAAAAGTGATTCTATAATATAAATGCCAATATTACTCTTAGTTTGCTGGTTTGCTTATTGGTTTGTGTCTGTCATGCTAAAGCAAGCAGAAAGAGAGGAATAGGATAAAGCAAAGCTTGTGTCCATGTGTTCGTGTATGCCAAAAAAAGAAGTAGTTGTGTGTCTGTGTGTTCATGTCTAAGTCAATTCCACTACTGCTGCTGAAGTTTATTTAGTGGGACAAAAAACTAGTCTGCCGATATTTGCTTGCAGGCTGGATCTGGGCAATGGGCCATAGGTTACCTATATCTGGTTTAGACCAATATTCAAATTACTGTAGGCCCACAAATCCCTACCGACCGGCCAAGTGGGCTACTGATTAGCCAAATCGTAAATAGCAATTTTTCGGGTTTTTTGGCTTTTATGCAGACCTTGGATATTATATTATGACATCTTTAGCAGTTGGTAAAAATTTGATTGGAACAGACGTTGCACCTTTTAAAAACATCACACCTTTTCATCTTTGAGTGTCTGTATGTGTCTCTAGGCATTCCTGGTCACATTTTGGGGGCCACAACCATGAAATTTTACGTGAGTACATCACTATGCGCCATTTAAAGAGATTTTTTTGTTTTTACAAAAGAGTGCTTTTTAAGGTCTCTGTGGTCGTTTGAGATAATTTTGGATATAAGATCTAATTGTTTGGATAATTTTAGATGAAAGATCCATTTTCCTAGATAATTTTAGACCATTCTTCAGATAATTTCAGTTGAAGATCTATATTTTGGATATCATTAGACAATTTTTGTAGATAAATGATGCTGGTATAAACGCAGGCTATGGTGATCCATTTATACAAGGTATCTCCTCCGATCTCCTCTTGCAACTGACCAATCAACACCAAGGTTTATACTGTATTTCTCAATTTCGAACTTCATAAAAGAAACTCTCCATATGTCGTGAAACCAAATTAGTGCCAAATGGCAACCTCCTTCAGATCCATTTGGAACGAATTTTTTGTTTTCAATACTGGAATACCTCCCTGCCTCATTCTTCAATGTTAGGGGAGCACGTTTTCATCCTCCTCAACTCACTGGACATTGGTAAGCTGACATATCAATTGCTATTATAGCGAGTGGCTTAACCCTTCTACCAGTCCGACAACATTTCTATCATCAGTGGCCTAGTGATAGAGCATCAAAAGACGCCGAAACCAGCTAAAAAAACCTGTTAGCCATTTTTAATAGCTAGGATAACAAAAAAATTGGCTAACTTAGCCCTACAATGAGGGATCATTTACAATTGTTTACATTTACTTTTTTTCGGGCATATTTGTAAATACAAAAATCGTGAGAGAGTAAACAATTACGCGAAACTCTCATAATTGTTTGTTCTGAACATTTCGCGGCAAAAGTAAAGAAGAGGAAAGCATTTCCACAAATCGCTCATTGGCGTCTACTGGGGATCAAATGGGGTATTTACTCTAACCCCCCCCCCCTCCATCGTATCAGACCACCTCGCCGAGAATCTTATTGTCAATAAAGGACAGTGGTGCAACTTTTGTAAATATGGCTCAACTTCCGTGATTTCTTCCTGCGGGAGTTGTTGGCGAAGGAGGAATTATACCGCACCTAACCACAAACTCTGGATCAGCTGGAGGAGTGCATTCGACGTGTAATGGCTAACATATCACAAAACTTCCTGCAAAGCGACGCCATACCATAATGCTTCCAAGAATCATATCTATTCTAGATTTTAACAAAGCAGGTAGATTCTACCATTGTATGGTCCAAAGTGAAGCTAGTTTGACTATAATGGACCAATGAATGAATAAGTTATTACCAATTTTCAATAGGGTGCTTCTTTTCATCTATCCTGCATTACGAATATGTCATTTTGTCCCCTGTCCCCACTAGAAAAATGACAGCAGATACCCACAAGGTCGTACCTCTGTGCTTTATCATGAACAACCACTGAAACATGAAATGCTCCTATCGCCTGACCTTGTGTCACATATTGCTGCGGTGGGACAGTGATTGAATAGAATGAAGTGAGAAAGGAAGAGAAAAGTATTTGCATAAAACTATTACTTTGATTTCGTTTCCATTTGGATAAAAAAAAAAAAAGTTCTGATATCAAACATTAATTAACTCGACAATGTTTCATTTCTTAGCATTTCTTCTTTTTGTATAGTTGGTTGGTTTTCATGAAACGACACTTCCCCCAGAATATTCAAAAGACTGAATAAGTATTTTAAAGGTTTAAAAGTTCAAAATCTTTGATTCTGGAAATTTGATTCTTGGGAGTCTTATCTCGAGGAGGTCTGACATTGCAATGCTTTCTAAAGCAATTTCAAGTAGACAACAAAATCAAAAAACGTAAACTTCATACGGTAACCAGAGAGTTCCAGCCAACGACGTACACAAGCTCGATTGGAAAAAGAATTCCTGGGCCAGCACCAAGATTTAATCACGCCTTTCGACACTTCCACATAATTTCATTGAAATTCACTGAGAACTTTCGGGGGGTATCGTTTGGATAGATATGTGCGAATACATAAATGTAATAAATAATAGAAAAATCTTTCACAACTGAAAACATTCCAGGATCTGCCCCCAGATTTAGGAATTTCTTCCTAAGTCCATAATTCCACCCTTACACAGAATTTCATTGAAATTCATGGAGAACTTTTGGAGATATTGTGTGGACAAACAAACAGACAGACAAGACGGAAATACGGGAAGGAAGACTCGGTGTAATACATAATATCGCCTACTTCGTTGGCGGAAGTAAAAAAAAACAACCTAAAACTTGCAATTTTTCACGAAAAGATATATATATATATATATATATATATATATATATAGCTAGCTAGATATGATCGATGCATAGATAGTGTGCAACAGAGAAAGCACAAAAGAAAAGAAAATGCATTTCCAAGAATAAACATAGTAACATATATACAGTGGGATATCGATTATCCGAACAAAGCAGGTGGTCAACTGGTGAGTAATCTGTTCGGATAAACGGTTCAGTTAACTGATCCCACCGTAAAAAGGTAGCCATACTGAATACAAGAACGTAAAAAAAGTTTGAAAAGTTTGATTCCATTGAATCGATAAAACGAATACAAACGCAGAGTATTGCTTAAAAATTCCTGATATTTCATTTTACTGACACCATGTGAGGCGTGGCTCAAATAACGAACATATGGAGCAAAAAATTCAAGCAGACAAGACTTAATTACAAAAATTACATTCACGAATAGTTCACAGAGTTCGTGGCAATCTGGCCGAATGAGTAGTAATAGATCAAGTGGAGCCTCAGCTGAAACCGTAGCCTGCATGAGGGTGCTAATTACTTCAATTTAATTAGAATAAAGCCTTCTAAACCATTAGCATTGGTGGCACATTTTTTAGATAGGATTTTTGTGAAATGTTACTTTTTATTGCTAACCAGGCCAAATATATGAAGTCAACTTAGAGTGATGAATTGAAAAATTAGAAGTAAGGGGTGATCAACGGACACGTTACTTCTCTTGTCTTGACTTTTGTTGAGTCACCATCATCATCAGTCTCTTAATGTCCGTCGTTGGACATAGACCTTCCCCAGTGATCATTAAAAAAAAAAGCTTGAATTTTCAAAAAATCAAGACGTGTGGGTATCAATCTGATATGAACTTACATTGCAAACCAACCCTTTCCCCACTAAAAGCCTATCAAGGATAAGAATTTTCAAGAACATTTCTAGACAAGATAAAGAGTAAATGATCAAAATTCTAGCCTTCTAGCTCCATTGTGTGGCATGTATCTGTGATAAATACATGAGCAGACCAACTTGAAAACAGAAAAAAAAATCTATTTTGACAGTTTTGGTTGACGGGTTCTAATCATACTCAATTTCGCGACCCCCCTAAGTGTCGTGACACACGGTTTGGAAGGGTCAGAGTAAGAAAATTCATAGAATTTCTTAAAATTGAACAAATCACACATTTCACTTTACGATACAATGTCGAAATAATGCCCCAAAGCTGCGAGAATATTGAATTTCATATTTTAAGACCATAACTGCAGGAATTAATTCCCTGTTTATTGAAAAAATGTCTTTCAAAAGGAATGGCTATAAAAAACAGATCCTATCGCTTGGAGTGACATTTGTCATGTGTCCTAATTCATATGTACTCTAACAATCTATACGAAAGAATGATAGAAAGAGAGAAACTATGAAAGAAACGAAAAAGGAAGAAAGATAGAAACTATGAAAGAAAAGAAAGAAACGACAAAGAAAGAAACGACAAAGAAAGAAACGACAAAGAAAGAAACGACAAAGAAAGAAACGACAAAGAAAGAAACGACAAAGAAAGAAACGACAAAGAAAGAAACGACAAAGAAAGAAACAAAAAAGATAGAAACAAAAAAGAAAGAAACGAAAAGAAAGAAACGAAAAGAAAGAAACGAAAAGAAAGAAAGAAAGAAACGAAAAGAAAGAAAGAAACGAAAAGAAAGAAAGAAACGAAAAGAAAGAAAGAAACGAAAAGAAAGAAAGAAACGAAAAGAAAGAAAGAAACGAAAAGAAAGAAAGAAACGAAGGAAAACCAAAAGGAAGAAACGAAGAAAAAAACAAAAGGAAAAAAGACACGAAAGGAAGGACGTAAGGAAGGACAGAAAGACAAAAAGAAGGACGAAAGGAAGGAAGGAAGAGAGAAAAGATGAGTTAATGAAAGAAAGAAAGAAAAAATGGATTTTCCCTTTAAAGATCTGACTTTTTAATGAAAATCATCACAAAATGATCGCCGCGTTCGATTGAAAGAAAAATACATGAATTGAAAATGTTAAATTATGCAGAATGATGTGAATGAATAATCCCACAGAATTTGGACAGATGAGCATAAAAAAAGAATATTTTCTGAGCCACATTTTATGGCGGCTGGATAACCAATCGTTCATAAACCATTCAATTTTCTATATTGTGAATAACGAATTGGAATACCTGCAATAAAATGCACTTGGTCATCAATTTTTATTGCTTTAACTGCCTATAACGGATATTCATAGATAAAAATGTTGCCTTAAGTGCCTATTATAATTGTCACCAATGGAGGCTGACGTGGGTGTTTAAACTAGAGGCATCGCAGGTGTACATCGAGAAATCGGTGACCGGTCAAGAGTCATTATGACAAAAGGCATCAGTCAAAAAGCAAGCAGTGGTGTACGGACAATTGTTAGTTACAATCGCGTTTGGACAGAAAGGTATCAGTCAATGAGGTCAACTGTATAGAACGAATAATTCAACTGAATTTGTATTAATTAAGTAATTCAAGCAAGCATTTTTCAGTAAATTTGAATGGATGAGGGCATTTTGTGATCTAATTTGTTTTACTATTATTTATCAAAGAGAGAATATGATCATTTTTTCTCAAATGAAGTGATACTTTTAAATGAAATAAGTGATAGTTTAGGCCAGTTTTTTTTTTACCACTAAACAAGCAATAACTATAAATCTTTGCTTTGAGATGGCCCTCAAAGTATCTAACGTGTATACTTTTTATATTAAAGTGCATAATTATGTCTCAATTAGATTCCGCCGCCGCGAAATCGCAGATATTTTTGAAAATTCGAATGAATGAATGAATGTTTTAATTTTATTGTCACGTGAATAGTGGATGATTTTGTGTACAACATAGTCGACTGATGCCACTTGACCGAACGCGATTGTAGCCCGTACTACATAACTCGCTTTTTTGACTGATGTCTTGCGACTAGATTCGAAAAATCGGTCTATTTCATACTAAATGCTTCATCCAATACGCCGATCATGTTTCAAGAGTTCACTAAGGGCATGAGTTTAAAAAAGTTCAAGGATGCATCCATGGCTGTAGTGGTAGTAGTAGTAGTAAAAGGAGGAAGAATAAGGGAAAAAGAAGACGAGGATGGTTCACCCGACGGCCTTGACAGAGTTTCACATCAATTCAACATGATACGGCTGATAAGATTGATATTTAGCATTACTAGTTGTGGTAGAAGCAATAGAGGGAAAGGTTGAAGAGGAAGTGGAAGATGGTTCACCTGAAGGTCCGGACTATGTTTCATATCAATTCTCCATGATATAACTGAGAAAATTGATATTCAACGAATTAAGGACCGACGGACCAATCGGCCGAAGAGTGTCTTATAGCGATACGTGGATGCATCAAAAAATGAGTTCGAAATGTTCAATCATGAAATTAGTAAGGAAATTCTTATCGTTATTCAAAGCATATTCATAACCTTTTTCCAAAGATTTATGATAATTCGTGAAATAATTTTCACAAATATCCGAAGTTGGAGTATGAAATCAGAGGTATATTGAATTATAAATCTATTCAAAATTCACCAAAAGTCTATCTGTCCGTATGTGACAGCCTACTGCAAAAACTACACAAATTAACCCGATGAAATTTTCTGTGTGAACCGGTGTGACCGAGAAAGGTTTTTAACGATTTAGTTTCTGAAGATCCCCCTGAATATATTTATAAGGTACGGGAGTCTATTTACAACGTAAATTCATGCTGAAATGGTCATATTTTCTCTGTTTGCTTTCTCAAATGAGCAACTTACGTGTTGATAATAAGCAGTGAGGACTTTGAATCGTTTTTAGAGAGGAGGAAGAGTAAAGGTCACTAATATAACCTTTCAAAAAATATTCTAAACTAAACACCATCTGATTTTCATCCATTTTATATATATATATATATATATATATATATATATATATATATATATATATATATATATTTTGGTGGCAATTTACTCCACCCGTTAGGGTGGATACGTAGCCTAGTACGAACAATTTCAAACATGTGCAACTTTTCGAATAATTGACTGTCAACTATAAATAGATCAATTTAGTCAGCCAAAAGAAATCGTCACCTGACCGAAGTCTTTAGGCAGCTGTGTTGGGCATGATCAATAAAAACATTTGAAGAAGGGATGATCAATGAATGTTACTTCTCTCGCTTTTTGTTCATCAGTAATCACAAAAAGTCTGAGTTTTAAAAAAATAAATAGAAAATTTAAAAAAAACGGGCCCGAATTAGGGATTCATTTAGCATAAACTTACATCGTAAATTGAAGCCACTGACTATAAACATATTCGAGGAAATGTGTTTGTAGACATAATGAGTAAATGTGTAAATTTTCGGCCAAGTACCTTCATTTGGTTCAGTCTGTAAGCATGATATATACATGCATACAAACATAGCCAGTCAGACCGACTTGAAAACTGAAGAAACCTATTGTGACAGTTTTGGTTTACAATTTTTAATAACCTAGGGCGTATCTACGGTAAACAGCGCCCATGACGAGCAATGAAATTGCGCCCATGTTCAAATATCTGATACAGTGACACCCATCTTTTAGATAAATAACAAAAATACAGGTCAAGGTCATTAATCTTTTAATTAACAAATTAGTTTTTCAGTTTCTTCTCTTTCTACACTCAACAGAACATGATCATGGAGTCTGCCTTGAACCATGGGGATTCTCAAATATGAAAGTATTGGTTTCAAGTAGATGACAATGCAAACTTCGATGGTTTGTACTATCTGAATGAATAGCCATGCACAAATTGGGGAAGATTCCCTCACCCACATCATCATGAGTCTTTTCGAAAATTCGAAACCGTCAAAGGTTATTTTACCACCAAAAGTTTTAGACTAATTTTAATGTCACGCGTTGTTTATAAATTCAGCAGCATGATCAGCGCTGGCACCCTCTCTTCATTGTCTATCACGAGGTGTGGTCGGTCTATATTTCATCATTATCAATCTTTTATCGTCATCATTGGACATAGACCTTCCCCAGGATTCGTCACACCTCTTAATCGTGGGCTTCGCGGAGCCGATATTTTCTGAACTTGTCCAGTTTGTCTCTCTATCTCATATTCTGCCAGCCTCAGTTTCGCTTTCAATCTCAATGTTGTTTAGTCGTGTTGTCTGCCATTCTTGCAACATGACCAGTCCGATGCCATTTGAGTTTCTTGGTGGTTTCTATAAGGTCTCGAACTCTTGTTTTTCCCTAATGTACTGTGCTGTCTTGTGATCTCTCCATGTGATATTGAGCATGATTCTCTCGCGTGCACGTCGCGTGATCCTCAGTTCAAAGTTCAGTCTCTTGATTAGGGTTCATATTTTAGCTCCATAGGTGACAATCGGGAGGATACATTGGTTGTATACTTTTCTTTTTAGGACTGATGGGATTTTCTTGTTCTTGAAGGTTTAGCGTGCTCTACCGAAGACTTGCCAACCTAGAGTGATTCTTCACTTGATTTCTTCTTCTTCTGAGGATTTCATGGAGATTCGTTGTCCTTGATAGATGTAGTGGTCTACTCATCCACATACTGAACTATAGATCTGAGAAACCCTTCAGGTCTTGATATGTTCATGCTGGCCCGACTCAGTAGCACCATTCAGCAAGTATTTCCATTTTAAATAATAGTGTTTGCATTTAGGGAGCTGGAATTCGGCACAGGGGTACGTTTTTGTCAGTGGAGAACATGGGCTATATGGTTTCGCTGAGAAAATTTTTCTCTCACGTTTTAGAGGTGGTTTCTATTCAAATATGTAACTATAATGCTAATGTATAGTGTGTGTGTGTGCGCGTGTATTTGTCCAGGCAATTTGGGGGGCTACTAACTAGCATTTTAGCCGTATTGTCGGATAAATCATAATCCATCGATACACTGGTCATTTGAATACTATCAGAGTTACCTAGTGCATTTTCCCCCTTTAATCAGAACATATAGTAGTTTTGCTCTCTCTCTCTCACGCACACATATATACATATATCTTCTGTTGTCCAAAAAAAAAAAAAAAAAAAAGAAAAACGGTGCAAAAGTAATAAGTAGATAAACTGCGTAAATATTTTTTCGCATATATTTTCCAGTCTAAGACAATTATCAAACAGTTGCAAGAGAAAAGTTGATGGATATCCATATCTCTGATAATGAATCACCATAGCCCTTGCATGCACCAGAACAGATTGCCTAAAAGATAATCTAGAATTATCCGAAAAAAAATAGATCTTTTGTCTAAAATTATCTTCAAAAAATAGATTTTTCATCCGAAATTATCTGAAAAAAAAATATAATAATAATCATAATACCAGCAACAAGATTCGGGCATTGTTGGTCCAAAATGACCATAGAATTCCAAAAAGCACCAGTGAAATATATATATATATATATATATATATATATATATATATATAGCACGTATGGTTTGTTAACTTCCTTGCAAACCGAGTGTGGAACTGAATACCATGTGGGAGCCCCTGATCCTGAAGGAACGCTCATTGCGTTTAAAAACCACACATCCATAACAAGACGGCCACAATATACACAAAACGTTTTTTTACAGGCACATATGTTAGTAGGTTCGATGTGTACCTGTACCTCTAAGGTGCAGACCCCTCATCAAAAAAAAAATTCAGAATTATCCCACACAGACAAAAGGAATCAGGTTCGATTGATGGAAGTTTTCGAAAATTACCTCCATTGCAGCACGTTTACGAAGGAAGACATCGACTTTTACAACGATAATTCCCATGTAACCGTTTTTCGAGGAATATTGATACGTGTTACCCGTCCTTACTTTCAAATAAAACAAATATCGGCCATTACAACTAACTGTGCTGAAAATGTGTCTCTCCCCCCCCCGCGCCTGCATAGTATGAGCTACGGACAACTATTAAAAAAAACAAAAACAATCATATCCAAAATTAGTGGGATGCGCACGTTCTGGTGATCGCAACGACGGGTCCTTCCTGCCTTAATGGTCGAAAATGAGCTCATTCATCACCTGAAGATGGCCGTTGAGTACAACAGCCAAAACGTTGTCTTGAAAAAAATGCCAACAACTTCTATAACGACCCACAAAACTCTGAGAATCTTTTGAAAAAGAGTAGTGTTTTTTTTTTCTGAAACAGAAAATATTTCCTCTACACCAATACATCACTTTACGTTTCTTCTGTGAACCGAACCTCATTGTATAAGAATCAGCAACTCGACAACAAATATCTCGTTGCTTGCCCGTGTTAGGAATTTCCCGCCCAAATTTTAACTTTCTGGATTTGTATTGTCTGAATTGGCAATAGCCTTGTGCAGACGGCGTTAAGTGTGGGAAATGAAGAAGTTGATACACGTGGTATAGAGGATTTATTGAACGCTGATAACGAAGACACTCACCTGTGAAGGAGTTGACAGAACGGCAGGTGTCTAGTTAAGATAGCTAAGAAGAGACGCCTCCTCAACCGGTTTCAACCACAGAGATCTTATCAAGAAGCCCCAATGAAATAATTCCTGCTATGGAGCGACTCCTGAATAAAGCATGAAAGTTATAAGATCTGTAATGGCAGAACAGAATCGTTATAATTGATTAGTGAATAAGAGATTCATAAGGAGGCAAGGCAGTTAACCCAGGATTCCCTTTTCTCATGAAAAAATAAAAACCTAACGAAACCAGAAACACCATATTAGAAACCGTCAACCAAAACTGTCAAGTTTTTTCCCCAGTTTTTGAGCTGGTCTGGCTACGTATGTATCTATCGTACGTACAGATCACACCGATAGAGCTAGAGGGCTGAACATCTAACACTTATTCCTTATTAAAAAAACGTTTTGTTTTTTTTGCTTTGTTTTTGACCCCGCCCCAAATAGGTTTTATGGGGGGGGGTCAATTTGCAACGTAAGTTAATGTTAAATCCATAGTGTGGGTCCGACAACATTTAGACTTTTTTTTTTTTTTAAATAAAACAGATATTTTTACTGATCACTACCAAATAAAAGACAACGGAGGTAATTAATCCATTGGTTTATAAAACAAAGTTTTTGTTTCTTTTTTAAATTCCCCATACATATGTTTTAAGGGGGATTCACTTTGCAATGTAAGTTTATATTAAAGTGGCCCCTTAGTTTGTGTCTGGCAGAATTTACGCTTGTTTTTTGAAAATTCAGTTCATTTTGGTGATCACTGCCCAACAAAAGGCAAGATGAGAAACTTATTCGTAGATCTCTCTTTTTGAGATTTTTAATTGATCACCCCAACAGAGTATGCTGCCAAAAGACGTTGGTTACATGACGGTTTCTATTGAGTGACAAATCAGCCCTGTTTATTTTTTATTGTTTTGTTACGTGAACTAAAGAAAGTGTGTATATTTTTTTTATTGAATTACGTAATTTTACATTGATCTTTAAAAAATTTCTTTTCTTCTGTACATGTAGACCTACTTTTAAAAAAGAGATAAGTGTCTTTCAATAATTAGAAGAACTTTTTTTTGCATAAAAGTAATGTTTAAATTTCCTCAGATAACGAGGTTTCTGATAGCGAAAGCGGGAACACCAAATTCATTGATCGGGGTTTCGTACTAATAAAATACTTAACAATATAACAAACATGATACCTGCTCTGTGACCACACTTCGATCAATAAACAACCGATGCAAAGAAAACATTAACAATAATTTTCATAACATTTTTCCGACTTGATGTTTGCAACCTTTACAAAAAAGTTGTAAAATGTTTTTAACGACCAGATCAGATATAATTGCATTGAGGTCACGTCTTTATGATAAAGGTAGAAATCTGTATCGTGAAAACACGACTTTTGCCCGTTTCAAGATAAAGCTTCTTTTATGAGCATTCTCAAGAAGTTCATACTTCAATTCAGTAGACGGGTCGGAACCTTGACTCAACGGACAATCCAAGTTCCATGTCTTTATTCTGTACGAAATCTTTGACCAGACAAATCGTACTTCTAACATTCTTATCTCGATTTTTGCACATTTGTGCGTTTATGATTTAGGTTAAGGTTAAGAAACGGTTATTTTTATCGAAATCAATCGTTCCAAAGCATTTTATCTAAAATTGATTTAAAAAAAAAAAAAGAAAAAAAAAAAAATCAAGAAAAATTCATAAAATCATTTTCATGATTTTATATCAAATTTCCATAATGAAAAGTTGTTTGTAACAATGACTTGAATAACAGAGAATTTCTAACAATGAATGCAAATATATAACAATAATGAATTTGAACTACTCCAATTTTCATGTCCTCGGCCTAATGGTATCAACTGGTTCCAAAGTGACCACAGTAAGCGGCTTTCTCTGTAATAAATAATAACAGAAAAAGTGCAAATAATAATTGATCCGTCAATTTTAAAATCACAATAAAGTTCTATGTACGTTAAGTAAATGAAATCTCAAGCTTGTACAATCTACTTCGTAAAATCCTATGATGTCCGAACAATATTGCAAAGATTGAACTCAGATATTTACACTAAGCATAAAAGACTATAGGTTCCTAACTAATCAACAGGCCTGGTTACTACAGGGTAAAACTCCTCTCCTATTCCAATCAGTTTTGACAACTCAAAAAATATTTTCGCGCTAGTCTGGTTGTCAAGAGGCGCTAAATGGGAAAAAAAATCACTTTAAAAAAGCCAAAATGGCCCGAAATGGCTCAAAATGGTCAAAAATACGCCCAAAATGGCTAAAATAGATCAGCGCGCACGCACAAATTCAGCGCCTTTTCACACTGCTAAAGCAAAAAACGCTCTTTCTTTAACGCAAAAAGCGCTAAATTTGCAACACTGATTCCGACTGCAACTCTGGTATTGTATTGGCTCAGTTGATGAGAGAGCCTCCCAGCAATCACTTCGCCGTGATTTGAAATCACAGTAGGGAATAGTCAATTCCGTGTATCTGTTTGGTTCAACAGGACTCGATAGACAAACAGTGAATTGTTTATTCCCAAAAATTAGGTGAGGATTGTTCTTGTTCATATCACGCAGGGGAAAACCAAGTAAACTCTAACTTGAACCGGAGTTTGGCAATAAGTCAGGCAGTACCCCATTACGCACATACATTAATATTTGCGAGTGCCTTCAAAGCACCGTGTTCGTACATCTGGAGATATATTCACTGAGGGCTGATAGGAATTGCATCCATTGAAATTTACAGGACGAGTTAAGACAGTTTTTCCAGAAAATTTTCCTTGGGAGCAATTCTATTCATTTCTTTCATAACAATTGCAATTATAATTATTTTCCAAGGTTTATCATTTGCTATTATACACTGATTTCCTCTTGGCAGCTATAGTCACCAAGTTTCACCCGTTTGTACCTCCCCAGCCTTCTTCAAGTGCCTACCGTATTTTGTAACGTTGTCGGAATTTCAGACCGGACCAGATCTACAATCCCTGGGGGTAGATTTTTCTCATTCCGCTGTCCATAATAGATTATTTAACAAATAACCTCTTTGAAATGCTGCCTCAACTCGTTCCACAGAACTAAAGTGTATGGATTCTACTGCCTGACCCAAGAATTGAACTCACGACAACCAGGTAAACTACATGCACCTAATTAACTGTAAAACGAGAAGCGGTGTGACAAGGACGTGTTAACTAAGACAAATTAACTAATACCCGATATCCCTTCTGGTATGGAAAGAGAGCTATCTACTTAGGCTTAGTTTGATATTCTAGAAGTGTTCAAAGTAAGCAAGAAAATGCAGAGCAACATATTGATACTGGTATTTTATAAGTACAATGCAAATGCAAAATTACCTAATTATTGCCGTCTAAAATGGCGGCAAAAGTAAACTAGTCTGGATTAAAATTCACACATTGATTGATTTTAAACTGTAGCGTAAGTCGACAGTTCCACGAACGGGAGAAAATTTCATGTTAAGGCCAAATTTGGATAGGTTAACAGCGTTTGTAAAGTGGCCCGAATGAAGAGTGCTTAAAGAGAGATAGATAAAATTCCTAACAAAGAAAGAACGCTGTTATCTCGATAAGAGGGAGGATAGTAAGAGAGAGAGAGAAAGAAATCGTTCCTTTTTATGTCTCACTGCGTCGTAATATTTCTTAAAAGAAAATCAATTGTCGAGATGAAAAAATAGAATACAAGAAAGGAAGCAGACTAAACAGTATTTATAACTAATGTATGCACTTCACACACACACACACATATATATATATATATATATATATATATATATATATATATATATATATATATATATATATATATATATATATATATATAACCTTTTCCTTTGGAAATGAGGTATATTGAATTTGGACATATTTTTTCTTTCATTTTTGATGCAATGATAATTTAATTTTGTTTTTAACGGATTTAACTTGATAAATCAATAGGAAACAAATATTTCTTTAAAAAATTATTAACATCTTTATAATATTACAGAAACAAAGAATGTTGCAAAATGCTGTCAAAACTTGTATTTAAAACGTCGCAGGATTTGAATAGACTGTTCTTTTTCTTCTTTTATTGAACTGCTTGATGGTGGTAGCAGACAATAAACAGAGTTTAAAGAAAGTTATCGTAAAAATTCTCGCTTCTAATTCTCACTTTTATCGGTTTGCAGGTGAGTTTGATAACTGAAGGCATCGCACGTATATTGGATTGACCAAAGAGATTGTTCTGTGTTCGTCGTTACATGGCATTAGTAGCGTTTAGTTTTAACTAAGCTCATTCAAAAAGATCGAGTTTGATTGATGAGACAGCTGTTGCCATACAGAGTGCATTTCAAAAGAATTGTCAAAGTTTGCATATTCAAGATGGATGACAATAAGCGACATTTCCGACATTTTACGCTTCTTTATGAAATGTAAGAATGCAAATCAAATGCAAAAACTAGATTTATGCATTCTATGGAGAACGTACTGTTTAGTGTTAGAGGCAGTTGGCTAAGTTTCGTGCTGGAGATTTCTAGCTAAACGATGTGCCAAGAGAGGTTGATAATGATCGGTTCAAAGCATTACTTGAGAATGAACGTTATCCGACAAGGGAACTAACCAGCACACTCAAATTATTCAAATCGAGCGCTAAAAATCATTTGCACCACCTTGGTTATGTTGATTACTTTGATGTGTAGTTTTTCTGCGTGACCTGTTACTTTAAATTCAAGAAAATATTCCGTTTTATAAAACAATTGCGACGGGCGATGAAAAATGGATACTTTATATTAATATGGAGCACAATTAACCACCACTAGCCGTACCAAATGCTGGCCATCGATCAAAGAAGGTGATAATGTATATATGGTAGGGTTGGAAGGGAATCTTCTGTAGAGAGCTCCTTCATTTGTTCAAATAGTTAATAAAAAAGAGATCAATATTCTATCAGGATAATGGTAGACCGCATATTTCTTTGGTGACCAGTCCAAAATTGTTACAGTGTCAGCCATTGTAATAATTTTGGGCTGATCACTGAAAGATAAGAAGTTCAGAGAGGATTGAATAATGAAGTTGGCGGAAAGATTCCGGAAGATTTTTTCCTTGATAAACCGAACCAATCTTTCACGCCCCCCCCCCAGTGGATAGCATCATCTGCTTTTTGAAATCTTGTCAGATCAGACATTTCAACACTTGCTAGTGATACATAATAGAAATAGGTTCTTGAAAATTTAAGAAGTAAAACCGATGTGAAACTTATGAAATTTTATTCACAACAATTATTTTTTTCAAAACATCGTTTTAAATTGAGAGAAAATCTTGCTATTTTGAACAACGCTTTAAATATTAAGGTCACACACACACAATTTTTTGCCCCATCAAACAATATAAAAAGAAGTTGGTGTGAATCGCGATGTGTACGGAGGTATAAAAGTGTAAATCTCAATAAACAGAAAAAAATGCAATTTTCAAATAAACATATGCGTCTCGAATTCTGGCAATATTTGCAATAACGCACAGAGGGAACGGACATTTTTGATTAAGTCATTTTTTATGGCTAAAAGTTGCTGATATTTTCTATAAATGGTCCAAATGAAATTTTAGCCTCTTTAATCCATTCAAAATGAACATTCCCTCCTCCATCGTGTTATTGCAAGGCGTTCACCTACGAACTTAACGGGGTTTACGAAAGCCAAATTCACTTCATAGAAAGCATACAGAGAGAGAGAGGGAGAGGGAGAGACAGAGACAGAGAGACACACACAGACAGACAATAATTGTTTTTCTAACCTATTTTTCATATTGTAATAGAACGCTGTGATGTCATAAGAACATTCATGCTGATCACACAACGACACAGGTTTTGCATACAGTCTGTTTCTGTTTGCAATGAATAAAATCAATTAAAAAAAACTTGAAGTCAATTAGTTAAAGGCTTCAGGTTTATGATTACTAGGCATTGTTAAATAAATGTTCAAAATATATAAAGGCTCTGGGACATAATAAAGTTCTACCTTCAAGTAGGTTATATTTGCCGCGCCCGTATACAAGAAAATTACTCACCTTTTCGTATTTGTTTAAAACGCAAACAGAAAAAGTGAAAGGGGCTTTGAAAAAGTCATTTAAGTATCTATAAACCACAGAACTTATCCATGCTTGAATTTACATGGTCCGATAATGCAACATCTTGAAATCTGACAAACATTTTTGACAATAATGGCTTTTTTGTTCTTTACAAAGACAGACTTTATTCTCTAGTTCTAGTTTTTATCACAGCAAAACATTTAAAGTTGTTTTTTTTTTTCCTCTCTTTTCTTTGGAGAGTTTACTTTTCAGCAAGGAAAAGATTTTAATTAATTTGGAAAAATAATAAAAAGTACTAAATTCTCCTAAAAATGTGCCTTACAACAAAAAGCCGAATCTTTTATTTCGTGGAACGAAGAGAAAATCATAGCGAAACTAAAAAGAAATCAACAATAATTGTCACGAACAAAAGATAAAAAAGTCAAGCTGTCGTTATGAATAATTTCTCACTGGTATTTTCTTTCATCTTAATCTTTGTTGCTTTTCATCGTAAACACTCAAACCGATGGGTGGTGTGTAAGCAATGCCTATGGGGGGTAGCTGAGCTACTATAGTTTTTATGGCAGAACATCAAATCTAAACATTAAATCGCAACCATTCAGATCGTCAATAAACGCCAGCAAAGATCGGAAATATAGATTAATGCAGTCGATTTGAATTTATAAGAGAACGATAGTAGCAACAGCTAGCCTTGCAAAATAAGCGCTTTTCGCGCTAGCTGCTACACGTTTCTTACTTTTGCAGTGCGAAAAAGCGCTAAATTAGCGCAGGCGTGCTAGATTGTTCAGGCAATTTTTGGCTTTTTTAAAAATATATATATTTTTTAATATAGCGCTTTTTGGTGGTCAAACTAGCACAAAAATATTTTTTAAGATGGCAACACTGGCAACAACAACCAGTGGGCATTATAGAAATTTCGAGAAGCTTTCATCCTTATAACTGCGTTCCGAAAATTAAAAGAGAAGATACACAAGGCTGGTTTTATAAATGAAAGGCCTTCATAGACTATTGACTCGTTTTAATCAATTAATTGCGAACTAAAATAGAGATATAAAAAGAGAAAAAAGAAAATCAGTTTGGGTAGTGAAAAGAATAAGAACCAAGGATGTTTTTCAACATTCATGGTTTTAGTAGCACAAGGAAGATGAAGAGAATTGGGAGCAGCAAAAGGTCTTTCTTTGACTCAGTTAATTCGCATAAACCCTAAAAGACCATTCTTGACGTTTTGAGGACCATTTCTGGCTTTTTAAAAATACAAAATTCTGTTATGACACCATTAGCAGCTGATAGAAAGATTGATCGGAATTGTGTTCTTTTAAGACGTTACATCACTATGTGACATCAAACCTCTACCTTCCTTCATATTTCTTTTGTTTAACATAACTGGGACCGACGGACCGGTCAAAAAGTGTCAACTAGAGATGCATGGACACATCTGAAAATTATTTACTGCATAAGGTAACAAACATTTTGCTTTGACTCGTATTCTTGAAAAAAAAAAGGGGGAGAGAACCACAAATATGAAATAATTCAGTATAGTACCAGTCAAAAATAACGGGATTGTTTACGTACGGATAAATTCCACAACATTCAGCATAAATCTACTTATTGCAAACAACGAAATTTATTTTTGGTCGATTTTCTAAAGCTCTCCATCTTTTCTGATCATTGATAATTTTAAGACAAGCAACAGAATTAGGTAAATGACGAAATTAGAACATCATCATCACCACCCATAGTAGTACTGCTGTTACCTGCAGCAGCTGCCAGCATACTTTCAGTGAACACTCAAATACAGCACCAGTCAGTTTTGTGTCTGTGTGTTCACAGAACCCTCCTCTCTTTTTGTTGACGTCAACGGCAATATTCATTGTGTCAATTAAGGCATCTATTTCGAATATTATATAATTTTTCTCAGAAAATCAATTTGATAATTCATATTGTCAAATTACTATTGTTCTGGCTTCAAAAATCAATGTATTAATTGTAATTCGCGTGTTTGTCTAAAATAGAAGATTAGATATGCTTTCTATTGTATGAATATTTTTGAAGTGAATGAATGGACCCGATAAAAATTCAAAAAAAAAAAAAATGTCTCTTGTGGCCCGCTTGATCAAAAAGGTTGCCTATGCCTGCTTTAGTATGACCAGTGACGTATTGTTAAAATGAAAGCCTCTTTCACAGTTGACATTTCCTAACTCCACAGAATCTTGCCTGTTGAAAGGTTTTTTTATTTCATACAATGCTAAGATCTGCTCCCGATAAAAACTTTGTAATACTACTACATCTCTAATATAAATAAACTGTTCCGATCAGTTGCTATTAACATTTCTAGCTCCAAATCGATAAAAATGACTTCGACTGATAACGGTTTAACAATTCAATTTATTCAAAGCGATGGTAAAACATTTTTCGGCAATATTTGCAATAACGTTCTAGGAGAATAGACATTTTGAATGGGTGATATTAGATAGCCTTTTATAAACGACGAAAACTGAGTAGATTTTATTTCCAGGTAACTGTAAACTCTCCAAAAATTCACACAAAGGCCCCTGAAAAGGATACATGTACAAGGTAATTGATCAGATATTAACGTTCGAATAACGTTATTCTTGATAAAAGATCTAAACGTTATAAAATAAATAACGCAATTTGAACGTTTTATCTGATAAATGAATATGTTGTATATTCATACTTTTTGGAGCCTTAGTACGAGCTTTTGTAAAGCATGCATTTATCTGGAAATTGGAGCGACCATCAGTCATTTTAAAAAGACTTAGCCACTTTTAGCCATTCAAAATGGCCGCGCTCTGAAGAACGAATGGCAAGGAGTGTTTAATTCATACATTAACTTCTGTTTTTCTTTCACGAATTCTCTTATTTCTTTTTATTTATGCGCCTTATTTCTTTTATTCATGCGCCGTTTTCAATATCGAGTCGGGTGTGCAAGGGTGTGAAATTTTCATATTCAAAATTCTAATCGAGACGACCTTCCCCAAGTAGTGCCGAAATTATCTGTGAAATCATTTCGATTAGTGTGAAAAAAAAAAGGAGGGGGGCGACCGATGCCTTTTCCCGACCCGAGTGAATTCATTCATTTACGCAAATCACACTTACTTTTGATTTCTTTTACAAAAAGCGTCACTTTCTTCTTATGACTACGCACACCTGTATTACAGGTTTTCTATACAAATTCTTTTGTTAGAGATTTAATTCAAGGTTGGGAACTAGGCTTTTCACTAGGTGCATATATTTTTAGGAAGAATAATACTGTATGTTAGTAAGACCCGAAGAAAAAGAATGAGAAAGAAATCGAAGGTCATTAATATTTACTTCGTACTGCTCACACTACTTCGTGACGTTCACATTGAAAAACCCAATATAGATAAATGAATAAGTACAATTTTGTTACATTTGTTTCACACAGAACTATTCATTTTCTATTTCATTGATAATCTAAAACGAGGTTACAGTTAAAAGAAAAAAAACTAAACTAGTTTCCTCATTTGGCACATACAAACCTACTTTAGAGATTATTGTATTTTGATTTTGTCTATCCAAGTATTCAAAACCTCTCTTTATTTGTCGCGAGATCATGAAATTGAGAATTCAATACTGCACCAGCGTAGCCACCAAGGGTGGTAAGGTGTCCTACCTTTTTGAATGCAAATTAGTTTATGTGTAAATGTATTCCAGCGCTCTTAGCCATACCGTTTGGTCTATAGACTTGGAAATTAATATCGAAACTTGGAAATTGGTATCGGTACTTCACTAAACGTCTTCGAAAAACCTATATCTTTTATTTTTGGAATAAAAAAGAAGCTTTTACGACTTTTGAGGGGCCTTGTTTTGACGGGTTTATTAATAAGATCTAGATTCTCCAGAATCTGGATGTTATATTTACACTATTTTCAATGCTTTCCATTGATATCATGAATATAGTTTCTTCTGGCCATATCTATTCTTGGGTGGGATTTTTTTTACGTGACTTACAATTTTGACGCGACGATTCCTATAATTAAAAAAAGTTGTTTTTTACGGACTCTTCATTTTGATAAAATGCTCTGCCATGGATTAAGGATTACGGTTGTTTTGTTCTTGTAATCCAAAAAGCAATGTGAAAATATCCTCTGTCGCGCTAAGGGGCACAACTAACATACTAAAATCGAATATCATTTATGATCAAATGACAAAATATTAAAAATGCTGAATTCAAGAAGAATATAAAAACAGAAGAAGTTATAAAAACAAAACAATCCGATTTTAGTCAACAGAACGATTTGCTCTAAGCCCACTGCAATGCAAATCTCTATCATCAGCGTATATAAAATGAATAAGTGTATCATCCATCTATTTCAAGACGACATGGGTAAACTGGATATTGAATAAACGTTTTAATTATACCAAATAAACGCTCTACAATACCAAATTTTGTAGAGCAATCTAGTCTCTTCTTGTCTTTAACGTTAACACAAGGTTTCGGCTGATTCATTTTACGGCACTCGTCAGGTGTAAAATTTAATATCTGTAAGACTCTTTCCTTACAAATATTACATTATACTCCTGAAGAGTACCGTGGAGTTAATCGGCCGAAACGTTGTGTCAACATTAGAGACGGGAAGAAGAGATTGGATTGTTCGAACAAAAGCTGGTATTATTTATTATAAAAACCTTGCTCACATCTGCAACGAAGTTACAGAAGTATCATATATTACCCTAGTTTTTCCGCCCATCTTCCCATCTGCCACACGATATCTCCAGAAGTTCTCAATGAAATTCAATGATATGTTGTGGACGGGTGGGCCGTGGACTACGGAAGAAATGATTACATTTTGGGATGGATCCAGGATTTTGCTTTTGATCGAGAGATATCTAAATCATTCTGCATGAAAAAAAGATTGAAAAGTAAACGGATTGTAAAAATGCTAAATTTAAGATTCAAAGGAAGTGAGTAACTCAATATTTGTACATGGTTTCTTGTATTTTATCTACATTCAGATTTTAGTTGTTGACAGAGGTATGAGCTCTCTGGATCTTCAATAATTATTTTGTTGACCAAGTTAACTATGTTTTCACCTACTTTTCATTATAGGGGGGCGCTTGTAACCAAATTGGATCCAAATTTGTTTCGCTCCAAAAGGCCACTTTTTCAGTTTCTGTGTCGTCAACTATACAATATTTATTGCTCAGTAATTCTTTCTTCAAATATGAACAATATAATTTACGTGTTAATTTCTGTTTTTCTTTCATTAATTTTCAGCATAACTTTCGGGCGTCGTTTTTAACAGAGTGAGCGAGTGTGTAGAACTTTACAATTTACACTTGGAACCAACTTCCCAGAATCATTTTTGAATAAGTGAAGTAAGTAGGGTTATCTTCGCAAAGGCACATCATGTATCCATTTTGAGATGGAAACCTTACAGTCATTTTTATAAATTGGCTATTTTAAATGGCTAAAAGTGGCTAGAGGTTTACGGTTGTTTAAATAACGCTATTACCGACCGAAATCTTTTGGTTAAGAATAACAATAATAACAATAATGAAAAATCAAATAGTTTTATTTTATCCATGTATAGGAGACATTAGAAGAATCAGTATATTGAAAAATAAGTGTATTAAAATAATCTATTCAAAGCAAATAAGTAAGGGAAAAAAAAATCACAGACGTGCATTATAAATGTGACCCTTAGAAAATGTTATTGGTCACTTTTAGAATTCAAAATCAACGTTAAGATAGAAAAAAAAAATCTACAGTTACTATCTGGCAATTAAATTGGCCCAGCAGCCATTTTCTATTTGTTTGATCTTCAATCTAGTTATCGTAAGCTACTCAAAGTTGCCAACATAAAAATGGCCCATATCAAAACGGCTATATGATGCGTCTCCGCAAAGATAGCCAGGGCGTAGTTTCAATTTACGATAATGAGAAATGGTTTGATTACGGGACAAATCTCGAGACTAAGAGCTACTTATTGGTGGTTACGTTCAAACTTGTCTACGCCTGCCTTCACACTTGACTTTAGTAATATTTGATTGATAACGTAAATAAATTACTTCAAAGTAGCTATGCCCCCCAATACACACGCACATTTAATGATTGTTTAGTTTAAATCATCAGGAATCGCATCACAAAACCCAACGATTTAGTGAAACAGAGCAAATCTGGCCCATATATTTCAAAATACTGTTTAGATATGATTTCCCGGTCATGACATGAAAGAAGCGTATATATTTCAACGGCACTAAGAGACCCAGGGGTGTGTGGCTGGGTGTGGCATTCGGTAATGGGGAAGGTGGACGTGATTTTTTTTTTCTTTTTTCGAGGAGAGTTTTACCACGTACATACAAAGAGGTACGTGCACACATACCCGCATCCATATTGTGGGTGTGTGATTTTTCTCACTTTCTTACTACAAATCTGAAACAGTGTCCATGTCCGTAAATAAATATACGATGAAAGACAGTTACAGTATATATCTTGAATAATGCGGTTCAATAAGTGTGGGTTCCGAAGTTGAACCGTTAAAGTAATTGCCGTTGTGTACAAATTTAAGTTAACCAAGTATATGCAAAAATAACACTTGATTATTATAAGACCTTGAACAATGAGGTTTTGAACTGGATGTAAAATTTAGATAAAGGGTTAACCTCACCAATAAAGGTATACCTGTACAAGAAAATTACTCTTTTTTTCTTTTCTTTTTTTTTTTTTTTACAAACTTTTTTCTTCTCAGCCCCTCGATCACCTTTAAGGGGGGCAAACATTGAGTTTTTGACCGTCGTTATTGGATCATTTGAATGGAAGTGATTCTGACACTTCACCGTCTTTTATTTTTTTTAATATCGAAATGTCTAGTTTTTCCTTGTATGAATTTTCTTACTTCTTTTTTTATGTACGTACCCTTTTTAACACCAGGTGTGCGCGGGTGTGAAATTTCCATACACCTGCACTCACCCAATGCTAAAAAATGGCGCTTAGAGAATTCATGAAAGAGAAGTGACTTCAAGAGAATGAAGAGTTAAAAATTAGTTCCATTCAGATAATCCAATAAGAGTTAAAAATTCCATGTCAGTCCTTTTTCTATGTACAGTCAACATGCGTTAGCTTGTATGTAAGTGTACATTACTGTGTTTACAATTTCGGGTCTGGTTTTAAGACCGTCTGGTCAAATCAAGACCGCACATGAATTTGTTTTGATTTTTTTCTCTCAACTGTTATTCTTATACGTTAATCTCGTATTTTAAAGGTCAAAATAGAACACTAAGATGTTATTAAAAGTAAAAATGTTAAATATAAAGTATCTTATCTTTTTTTCCCTCTTTATCTCTCGCGAACGTTGACCGGGCGATTACTGAAAGATTTTCTTTCAAACCCGAATTTGAAAAGGTTCAAAGCGTTTATCAGAAAGGAAGGGAAGAGGAGGTGTGAATGGGCGAGGACAGAGTGACATCTTTTTTTCATGCGATGTGTATCCATCTATATCATGTCAAGACCACATTTGAAATAGAGAAAAAAAAGAGTAGTTAAAAAGATAGACAGCGGCCCTAATATAAAAAGAAAACTTATCTTAATGAGAGGGGTGATAATAATGAAAAATAAACAAATCATTTTTTTTTTTTTACACGACGCTACGTCATACTGTTTTTTAAATAAATTCTCGAGATAAATAAAGAAAATACAAGATAGAAAGAAGACTATACAGTGTTGATAACTAATGCGTACACTCCATTATTTTCATTTACCACTGAACCATATCGATTTCGGGCGGCATTTTTCGTTTTATTCCTGATGCAATGGTTACTTATTTTGTTTTGGACTTTTTAACGGGGATTAACTCGAAAAATCAATTGAAAACAAATACTTTTATCAGAGAAATTAAACAAATGTTTCCAAATGTTATTAAAAATTGTATATACAATATCATAAAATTTAAACTGAGTTTATTCTTTCTCTGATTTTAAGTGAAGCTCAAAGAATATGAATTTCATTAAAATACGGAAAACATTGTGAGGTTTCACTCCCTCACACATTCGCTGTTAAATGGTTAACAAATAAAAACGATGTAAAAATTCGATTTATTAAATGCAATAAATCTATTTTCCTGACAGTAATTGATTCTCTTGTTTCTTTTTACATGCACCGTTTTCAGCATCGAGTGAGCGAGGGAGTGAAACTTCACATTATACAATCAGGACCTCCATATCGCACATTTTGTGCCAAAAATGTCACTTGAAGTTATTTTTTTGTAGTCAGTCGGCGCGAAAATCTCATGTCGAACAAATTTTCCCCAAGACAAAAGTATGTGCACCCTTTTAAATTTACCATAAGAATCAAAATTTTTTCAATAAAAATTCAAAAAGATATCTAGAGAATTTGAAATCTCTTGTGCACACATTAATTTCGTTTGTGAGCTGGTTGTGAAAAGTGTGTGCGCACACAGCTTTGAGGGAACGATGGTTACGTCATTGTTTCTGATCTACAGTGAATTTTAAAAAAAATGATTTCAATCCCCTCTACCCACTCACACTTTCAAAGGGTTCTGCATAAATCTCACTCGTCGGAATCGGATGATAATCTTATCTATTAATCTGAAAATTGTTCGATGTCACAAAAAGTTAAACTGTCTATTGAAAAAGTACATCATTATTAATCTCATTTGCGTCGACAATCAGAAAATGTCACGGTCATTTTAACCAATTCATTGTCCGCATAATATTTTTTAATGGCATTGTGGAGAAATTAAGAGAAATAAATAAAACACAAGAAGGAAAAAAGGAGAAGAAGTATTTCAAATGAATGAAAAGTCATCAAATGAAAGTGTTCATTTAAACTTTCCATATGAAGAAAAGACAAGAGAGTTTACCTGATTGTTATATAAGCCAGACCAAAATTGTGGGCTATGTTTGCAAAGACGCATCACGTAGCCATTCTGATATGGGCCATTTTTTTAAGGCTTAAAGCGACTAAATCTAAAAGAAACTGCTATTGGGTAGATTTAATTACCATGTTACTGAGTAGACCTCCTCTCCTCTGTATTAACGTTAGTTTTGAATTTCAAAATTGACCAATAAAATTATCTAAGGGTCAAATTTATAATACGCATGTGTGATTTTTTAAAAACTCATTTACTTTAAACAATGGTGAAGATATAACCAATTTTAGCCATTTAAAATTGCCGATATACAAATGTCCCATTATGGCTACATGATGCGTATTTGCTAAAATCGTGATTTAATTTTTGTAAGATACAAGTGCTCAGGGCCGAAGTAAGCAAGTGAGGGCCTGTGACATATGTCATAAAGGGCCCTAAATAAGAAAAAAAAATACACTTATATTCAAACACGTATTTTTTTTACTTGCACGGTAAGGTAAATGAATTAGTTCATTAGTTTTAAAACTAGATAATTCGACAAATATGTCTGACATTTCAGTAATAGTATTAATTTGTTGTTTTTATCTTTGTGCAGTAGCTTCAACTTCAGTTTCAAATTCCCTCGTATTTATGCGTCACATTACAGGGCCGGCTCGCGCTTTCAAGTGGCCCGAAGCAGAATTTGATTTGGAGGCCCCCTTTATCACCTCTTGGGGTCCACATCGCTTTTGGGGGCCCTCTTTGGCCACAGGCCCCCTAGGCACACGCTTAGTTCTGTCATGCCACGGGCTAGCTCTGTCACTCTCCTATTACTCTGTTAAAATAATCCAAATTAAAAGTGGTAATTGGTTAAAATCGCTAATCTCGAACACCTTGTTAAAAAAATTGCAGGCAGTATAGCACCATCAGAGCAAGTGCAGAACCAGGGAATAGGAACCGATAGGTTGCAAACATTTCGCACGGGGCCCTTGAAAATACGGGGCCCCGTAACATATGCTAATCTTGCTACGTAGTTACTCTAGCACTGCTATTGCTATCAACAATTTCGCATCCATTATTGGGAATATGACATCAAGTTGCAAAATATCAAGAAAACAAAACAAACAAAAAAAAAGTCAGAATTTAAAAAATAGAGAGAGTTGAGAAGAGAGAAAAACATATCACTTACCTTATTGAATAATAATAATCTTCAGATCACAAAACCATAATGAACACACTTTTTTTTAAATCGTAAATCCAGGTTGTAAATCCGATTCTAATCTACTAAAAAAGGCTTAATTTTCCCCTCAAATCTAATAACGCACTAAAGTGCACTAAGCTGTTGAAAGAGACAGTGAACCTTAAAAATACAAGACTGAAAAAAAAATCTGTTTCTGATAAAACTAAGAGAAAAAAAAATTGCTACAGGACTCTTGACTTTGGAGACAGTCAAATGTTAATAATCTTTTGATGGGAACAAGATCTTAGATTTTTGTGAGGGGTTTTCTTTCTAGTTGCAGTTCCGTAACGAAACAGAAGTAATAATTATATCTGATGGATTTTTAAATACGAGTAGTCCAGTCTGGCTAATTAGCTTTTTTTCTTCTTTTTTTTCTTCAAATTTTTGTTTCCTTCGGTCGACGACCTATAAAGTTTATATATATATATATCTATACAAAAAGTTCTCCTAAATGATTCGGTGAAAAATACAAGTCTATCCTTAATTTCTCCACGGTAGATAAATAGAAACTTTACTGATGTAAGTAAAGAAAATAACGGTGGGTAATAATAACCCACATACACTTTCTCTCTGCTGAATTGATAAACAGTCCAGGTCCTGAGTTGAGAGGAAGAAGGAAAGAAAATGACAACTTATTCGGTGAAGAAGGGAGGAAAAAAAATAAGGAAAAAGGAAGTAATTAAAAAACAAAAAATGAATAAATAAGAAATTAAGTTCGCTGTCAAATCCGTGAGTGAATCATGTGCGGGCACTTTTTTTTTCTTTTCCCCCCTGACAGGTTGAATAAAACTTTGGAGGCCCCCTCGACGGACGGGATCCTGAGTGTGAAATGGTTAGATAAGTAAGTAGGATTCTATATTTGAGTGGTTTGGTTTAATTCTGTCCAATGGTCAAGAATGGTAAATTCAGTCGACCAAACCATCCAAGACGGAGGAAGAGAATAATTTCTCTTTTTCTTGAAAAGGCTTTCGTATTTTCGTGGTATGCGTGTACTGTTTGTAATGTGTTTTAACCAGAGACACGTGAAAAAGCCCGTTCAGGCGGTCCCTCTGAGTACCACAGAATAATAAATAGGTAAGAGCTTGAGAGGTAAATATCATTGCAATACTCAGCGGCTAGTCGTAGTCACAGCTAACCAGATGGCCTGGCAGAGAGAGATAGAGAGAGGGCGACAAGGATAGAGATAGAGAGGGAAAGAGAGAGAGATGTATATACAGAGATTATTCCACTACCTCTCTATCTCTCTCTTTCCTTTTCTTTTCCTCTCTCTCCCTTTATTTTTCTTATTGTGCATTTATTTCCTGTCTTCTCCGTTTCATTCGTTCTTTTCATCCATTCATTGTTCCTCCTCCCGGGTTTCGTGTGTGCCATGTGTGTGTGTGTGGATATTCTGGCCTGTCATTCCCCGACTACACGTCGTCGTCAAGTTTAAATACTCGCTTTTGTAATGTTTTTTTTTCTTTCTTTCTCTCTCCATTCATTTGTTGTGCTTTTTTCTTATCTCACAATCCTTACATCCTACACAACCACGTTTATTTTTCACTCGCTTTTTTATTCAACTGATTTATTACGCGCGTGCACGCACGCACACTCAAACACTGACACACACGCACACACACATTTTTTGGTTGGAACTGACAAGTTTTTCTGACATCTCAGCTAAGATGCATCATCTAGCCATTTTGATATGGGCCATTCTATGGCCAAAAGTGGCTAGATTTTTACAACTGTCTATTGGATTGATTTGATTGCCAGTTTATTGTATATTTCATTTCCTCGGCGTTAATGTTAATTTTGAATTAAAAAGTGACCAATAAAATCAAGGGTCACATTTATAATGTGCGTATTTGTGATTAAAAAAAAAATATTCAATTTAAACAACGGTACAAATCTAGCCACTTGGCTATTTAAAATTGCCAAAATAAAAGTTGCTTATATCAAAATAGCTGCATAAAGCGTATTTGCCCAGATAACAGGTTTTTCTTGTCTTTTCTTTACACCTTGCTGGAGAGAATCCTGGATATAAAGGCACAGGACACAAAGCCACAGGGTATAAAATCTCGGACATAAAGTCTCAGACAGGAAGTCACAGACGTGAAGTCATAATGTACGTAGCAAGCTGTGCTACACACAAAGCATAACGGGACATAAAGTCACACTGCTATAAGTCTCAAACCAGAAAATTAAATGAGTAATACTTGAATTTGATTTGTACTAATTAAGTAAGTTGATATTTTTGTGACTTTATGTCCGGGAATCACAAGAGGTGTTTTATCAAGCCAGTCACTCAGATCATTTTCCTTGTAGTGAATTCGATCTTCACTGGGTGCCTCGTATCGTTTGCAAAAAGCAGTCGATAACATATCTACACTAAAATTTGGTTTCTTTCAAGCTGTCAGTATCATATTTAAATAATGTTTTACTCATTCTCTCAGATTAACAAATAAAATCAAAAATTGGTTTCCTTCTGTTTATGAGATTATATTTAGTAAAATGTTTATTTACTTGTTTTTTTATTTTTAGATCTGTCCACACATCTTTATTTGACGCTTTTCGGTCGGTCGGTTGATCAGTTGACCCCAGCAATGTTAAACAACAGAAAGGGGAAGGAGAATGTGTGATGTCATTAAAAGAACATTTAATCTTCTGGGTGTTTTTTTTTCACAATGTTACCAAGTATCGTTTGTTATTGAGAGTTGAAACTGTCTTGAAAAATTGACTAAACTTTTCTATTTCCAGCTAACTTCCAACTTATTTAAAGCCCACTTGTCAAAAATTTAAAAAAATAAAAAATGACCACACACTAAGATTCTGCAACAAACTATTGATAAAATTGTACACTTACTTTAATTCAAACTTGCTAATTTTTTCTTTTTTAATGAACAGATTTTCGGGTGAACCATCCTCATTTTTTCTCTCCCTCCTCCCCTGACCACTACAGTCACTTCTAGTAATGCTATCAAATCTCGTTTAGAATCTCGTTGAAATCGGAAATCACAGATATGTACGTACGGATGGTGGATGCATCGTTGGACTTGTTTTCTTTCTATATGATGTACAATCCAATTTCTCACCTGCAAAGAACAGTTTATTTTTCTTTCTTTCTCCTCTTTAACAGGGGATTGGATGCGTCATATATTCTCTTTTCATTTCTTTCTTTCTTTCTTTCTTTATTCCGTTAGTTTGTTCTGACTCTCTTTCTTTCTTTTTTTTCTTTCTTTTGTAAGTTTATTCTTTCTTCCTTTCTTTCTTCTGTTAGTTTGTTCTTTCTTCCGTTCTTTCTTTCTTCCGTTATTTTGTTCTTTCTTTCTTTCTTTCTTTTTTCTTTCTTTCTGTCTTTCTTTCTTTCGTTAGTTTGTTTTTCTTCCTTCCTTTCTTTCTTTCGTTATTTTGTTCTTTCTTTGGTTCTTTCTTTCTGTCTGATATTATTTATCATCGCTTTCTCTATCTACAACTGTCATCACATCAAAAGTCCCAGTGGACACTTTCGGAGCTCTCGTGACAACAAGTCAATTATTGATGTGGTTTGTATTTTCACCACATCAATTTCCTTAGTATACATCATAATTGAACCAACGTAGCCACCAAGGGTAGAAGAGGATTCTATCCTTTTTATATATATATATATATGTATATATATATATATGTGTGTGTGTGTGTGCGCGTGTTTATTTATTTATGTGTTCGTGTATTCCAGTGTTACTGGCCATACCGTACTGTCTGTAATCTTGAAAACTGGCATCAGTATTCCACTAAATATCTTCTAAAATTCTCCAGAATCAAGATGTTCCTAGTAGGGTTTCTTTTTTAGATTTTTTTCCCCTGTCATGAGTAGAATTTAATCTGACCATATTGAGTATTGATAGATTTTTATATGACTTCAAATTTTGACGTTACGGTTGTTCAATTAATGACTGCGACGGCGAGTCGTTATTATTATCATTATTATTTGCAGGTGGTAACCGCTGGAGTTTGAGTGACAGCAAGTCTCCTCAAGTCTCCAGCCCTTCTCTCCTAGTTCTCATGGGCCACAGTAATACTGCAGTTTACAGTTTCACACCAGTTGCCCAGTGGTCATTGCTGAAAGCTGAGTGACAATAAGTCTCCTCAGGTCTTCAGCCAGCATCTCTTCTCTTATTCTTCTTCTTATTATTATTATTATTATTAGCGTTGCAGTAACAGCGCAGACAATGGAATCGAGTTCAAATTCATGTCGGAGATGTTAGCACTAATACTCTTGGGTAAGGCATGACTTATCCTCCACTTATGGGTAAAATAGCAGGGCATGTTGGGCTTTCTAATTTTGGGAAGGCAGCCTGCTTAAGAGAAGGACGACTGTTGTTCTACAGAGAGTGGAGCCTCTTCAAGGCGGTTGGAGGCCCAATTTGGCGTCTTTCCGGCAATTCCTGTAGCCAAGCTGATGTCAGACGTATAGTTTCCTCTGGACTATATCAGCATGGCAGTGGGGGAAATTCTAGCAAGTGGGCATCCCAAGGTCTCCATACATTTCGCCCGGACAAACACCCTGGAAAGGGATACTCTTGTATTGTTCCATTGTCTGTAGAGACAGAACAGATTCATGCCTTGAACAACCGTAGCCACCAAAGATAATGAACGGTTCTATCTTTTCTCATATGTGCCTGTGTTTGCATCTTTTTAATGCTTTTGTGTGTCCCAGCGCGCCTGGTCATACCGTTTTGTCTACGGACTTGGAAATTTGCATCAGTACTTCACTATGCCTTTCTGAAAATATAGTTTTTTTTTTCAATCTTTTGGGAGCTTTATTATGATTGTGGGGAATCTAGATGTTTCTAGATTTTTTTTTCTTTTACTTTATTGTCAAACTCCGACTATTGAGTTTTTACATCATTTTCATAATTCGCAACAATGATGGACGACAAAGACAATGATCACACCAAAAATCAGTGACCTCATGCACGAATACTCAAAAACTGGTGACGAATTCATCCCCACTTCTGAAGTTGAACTGGGACATGCAGTTTTGGAATAATATTTTGAAAAACGAATTCTGTTTGTGTTCACCTTTTAGATTTTAATGAAACAAGGGTAATTTTGCCCAAGCGCATTCAAACCAATTTTAGATGTTTCCCGGTGGGAAACTCAAGTGATGTCATAAACAGAATTTATTCTGACCACATTTATTCTTCGACGGATTGATTTTTACATGACTTAAAATGTTGACGCTACGGTCGTTCAATATTGCCCGTGATGGCGAGTCCATAACATTATCAAATACTGAATTTTCTCATTGTGGAATTTCGGCTGGAAAAGCAAAGATTATGAACATCAATTACAATGATTATTGATTGTTTGTGTTGTGTTGTTGATGTTTTTTTTTTCCTATGCATTAATTTATCATAACCAAGTTTCTGTAGATAACAGTACACTTTGATAGTTCTTCGTTTGAAACAATTTTTTTATGGGTTCGTGATTTACGTATCGCTTTTCGATCAATTCACAAAATATCGTCTAATGCACTTATGGGCAACTATAGGCCTACGGGCCAGATTTGGCCCGCGGCAACATTCTCAGTGGCCCGTGGCCAATTTATGCATTTGTTTAAAATCGAATCACTGAAGCCCCACAAATGGCCGACCAACCAGCTAAGTGGGGTACTGATTCTTCTTTCTTTGAGTGCCCTGAGCACATTTACAACCTTGAATATTTTTACGAGCATCCTTTTAGGCACGATCTGAAACCTTCTTTTTCCCTAAAAGAGTGGGGCAGCGGGCACTATGGTCATTTGGACCTTCTTTCAGATAATTTTAGATAGAACATCAGTTTTTTTTACTAGATAGTTTTTGATGGTTTTAATAGATAACTAATTCTGGTACACGAGTGGGCTACGGTGATTTATCTACGTGAGGCACGGATATCTCATATAATTTTTCTCTGAAACCCAATTTTATGATTTATATTGTAAAATTACTATTGTTCTGGTTCCATAGAACAATAATACAATAAATATGATTCATATGTTAGTCTGAAACAGAAATTAACTACTCTTTCTGTAATATGAATATTTTTTTAAGTGAAAGTGTGGCCCAAATGAAAATGGAAAATATTTCCTATGGCCCACTACATCAAAAAGGTTGTCAGTGCCTGGCGTAATGCAACGCAGTTTGAACCTTTTCGGTCTCAGTGACTTTTTCTTTCAATTTTCAACACGTTTTTATTTCCAACCTTCATTTAGTTTTATTTCACTTTTGTCTTTCTCCGTTATTTCTTTTTTTCTCTCTTTCATTTCCTGTTTTATTCTCTAGTTTCATTCATTTTCTTTCGTTCTTTTTTCATTCCCAGATTCTTTCTTTCTTTCTCACTTAACACTTTTCATTGAAGCATCAATACTTTTTCATTATGATTCCGTCTGTAGGCGCCTCTTTCCCCCCACTAACTTTCCATTTTTTTTTCACACCAATATCTTTCTTCCAGACCCAAAAATCGTTTGCCTTCATTGTAATATCCAATGGACTCACAACTTGTCATTTCTTTTCAAACTGCGACGTAAGTCGGAAGTTCTAAAAGCAGTTCAGATTAGATTTGAATTGGCGAGCGGCGTTTGTAAGGAACGACGTGATCCGTAGAGAGAGTGGTTGAAGAAAGATAGACAGCGTTCGTAACCAGGAAAGAAAGCTATTATCTTGATAAAAGAGGAGAAAATAAGAGAAAGGGAGAAAAAGAAAGAGAAATTATTTCTTTTTATCTTACTCAACGTCATTATTCCTTTTTAAAAATCAATTCTCGAGATTAAAAAATAGAATACAAGAAAGAAGGAAAGAAAAGAAAGGAAGCAGACTATATATATATATATATATATATATATATATATATATATATATATATATATATATATATAACATATAACACACACACACACACACACATATATATATATATATATTATATATATATATATATATATATATATATATATATATATATATATATATATATATATATATATATTTATATATATATATATATATTAACACACACATACATGTATATAATCTTTCCCCCTGCCTGTCAATGAATTATATTGCATTTCGGGCGATATTTTTCCTGTTTTTTTACGCATTGATTATTTATTTTTGTTCCGGTCGTTTTAACGAGTATCAACTTGGAAAATCTGTTGGAAGCAAATAAGTTTTATTATTATCATTATTATTATTATTATTATTATTATTATTATTATTATTTCTATTACAGAAACAAATGCTGTCAAAACTTGTATGTACAACGTCGCATATTTTGAAGAGAGTCTGTGTTTTTCTTCTTCTTGTTTTCCTTCATGACAAACGTAAATTTGTTTCTCACACCTGAGTCAACGGAGTTATGTTCGTACGGCGTAGAAACCAGGCTTCTAAATGTAAAATGCCATGTGTGTCATCAGCTCAGAGTTGCTACTTCATCTCAAATAGTTATATCTATAATTGAGTCAAAATGTATCTAAAAATATCTATTTTTTTTTCGAAAGATATCTAAAAATTAATCCAAAAAATACATCGCATATCTATTGAAACTTTTTCGCTACAAATGATAAAAATGAAACGTAATTCAGCTCTTGTGACCGATAAGACTCAATTTCTTGTACAAAAATAAATTGAAATTGAAATTAGTACGAGATGATTGAATTTTGCTATTCTGGATTATAGCCAAGGGTCTAAACTTCTCAGATATTTTCAAATGAATATCTAAATTCTTAGGGATTTTTAGATGAATATATAATTTTTTTTAGATAAATTTAGATGAATATTTATCTACTGTACCGATATCTAAAAAGTTTTTAAAACATCTACGCCTCATTAAAAAAAAATCTACATACAATTTTTTTTTTACATCTAGACGAATCAAAAAATAATCCAGATCTGGATGTAAAATATCCAAAATGACAACACAGCATCCAATTGGGTTCGTAGCTTTGTATGTATATCCTCTTTTATTTATTTATTTATTTACTTACTTTTGTTTATTTATCTATCTATCTATGACAGCGTAAAAGTACACACTTTGTAGATGTCAGCGGGGAGAGTGACAGCTGGAAGTGAATACATTGAATTGTTGAATCCTGAGTGAGATGTTGGGAAGTGAAGATGTATTCACCTGAGAAAGAGAGGAGGAGTAAGGAACGAAAGGATAGGGGAACGAGAAAATGCCGAATGAATGAGAAAGAAGGAATTAAGTGGTGAGATAAAAGCTATAGAATGACCGAGAATAAAGATTATTGCGATAAAATTAACGCTACAAGTTTCGGGCGTTTTATCGACACATGTCGCCTTGTCTAAAAGGTGATCGGCCATAAAGTCACAGGTCCGAAAGTCCCGGAACTAAAGTCAAAATATATGTGGTACGCCATGCCACCTTCGAAATATAATGTCATAAACCGAAAATAGATTTTTAAAAATTTTAATGATAAGTAATATTCTATTTCAATTCGTACTCTATAATTTGTAATCAGTTATATATATATATATATATATATATATATATATATATATATATATATATATATATATATATATATATATTATTGTGTCATCCACAGACAGCTGTTTCGATGTATTACATCTCTTCAGTGGGGCTATAGACTTTCCATTATCACATCCAGTACTGCGAGGCAAAAATGAAACCTTCTCTTCAGACCTCGAGGCCGATATCCTACCTCTGGACTACGGAACTGGACGATCAGTAAGGCTGAATTTAAGCGATATATCTATTTACACAGAAATTCCCCATCCATCAGAGTGCTATATATATATATATATATATATATATTGGTAAGTTTGAATGCATAAAGGTTATTTTGTGATTTATTCATTTCGTTCTGTTTGGGGTGGCACCTACATAGTGAGTTTAATTCTGCAACTTCAGGGCCCGTGACTTTAGGGCCGGGATTTGTCAAAAGTGCGTGGAGGTACCTATATTATAGCATCTTACAAGTAAAAACTCTGAAAATAAGTTGGCGTGACGAAATAGACAAGTTCAAGAATATTGGCTCCGCAACACGCATGATAGTGAGGTCGAGCGATCCAACAACGGACGCTTAAAGGCTGCAGATGCTGCTGCTGCTAATAATAATATTTTTGCTAAATAATTTTTCATGTATCCGAACTGTTATTCTTTTGTTGTCAATACAAAAGGGAACCCATGAAGTGAACATAAATTGGCATTCCTTCAAATAGTAATTGCTCTAACGTTAACTAAGTTGGGCACGAGGTTATATTTTCATTTGGGAAGCGACCAGCGATGATTGAATTCCTGATCAATAACTTGGGAACATGCCGATAAATACTGTTCACAGTTCAGCTGGTGTTACTTGTTCAACTGCGTTATCAGCGTTTTTCAGGAAGTGGTATTCACACACCCAGTTAAAACACACGCATGCTGTTTTATTCGGGAGACCCAGAGAGATGCTACGTGCTGTGTATATGCATATATTACGCCGAATCGGGGAAAATTTTTATACATATATATATATATATATATATATATATATATATATATATATATATATATATATATATGTGTGTGTGTGTGTATAATGTGTATAATGTGTACTGTAGAGAGTGAGACAGACTCGGGAGTAAGGTGTTTAGTGGTAAGGTTTATTAATCCTTAGATGTAAATTGTCCAGACATGTTTCGGGATTCTTCCCATCTTCAGTGGTGTGTGCTGTGTGAGTATATATATATATATATATATATATATATATATATATATATATATATATATATATATATTAGTCAAAAATGCATAGAGGTACCCACACTTTAGCATCTGTTAAATACTAACTTTGAAAATACATACATTTTTGAAAAAAACAAAAAAAGTTTTTTTATATCCTTATTTTGATTAAATAAACTTTCAATCAAGTTAGAACTATGTATTTATTGATTTTTTGTAAAAAAAAAAAAGTTAAAACAACGTATTTACCTTTCTTGTAAAAAAAAGTTCGATTTCACAAACATTCGATCATAAAAGAAACAGTTGTTTCATATCCTTGTTTTGATTAAATAGATTTTAGATCAAAATAAAACTGCGTAGTTATCAATTTTTTGTCACCCCCCCAAAAAAAACGATAAAACTTCGCCAACTAGGCAATTTCGCCAAGTCGGCATAACACATATAACTTAATACAAGGGTGTCAAATACATTCATAAATGTATTTTTGTATTATCTGACCTCAAAATACACCATGGTCACTTGAAAGCTCTGCTGTGGTATCATCCATACATCAGATTCATATCTTGTTATAATTCACCAAATGTCTGTCCGTCCGTATGTGACTGTCTATTGCAAGAAAAAAGATAACATAACCCCATGAAATTTTCTGCGTGTACCAACATGACAGTATGTTTTAAGGGGGGTTAGATTTACGATGTAAATTCATGTTAAGTTGGACTCGTTTCTTAGCTCCCGCTCTTTCAGCTGAATCCACCGTCTGTCCACTGATAGATCATTCGCATAGCGAATTGAGACTTCGTATATACATCATAGAAACCATTAAAAAATAAAATGGCAATGGGCAGGCTATGTTGCGAGAATGAAAGACAGCCGATGGACATCACGACTCACAACATGGATCCCCAAAGATCACATAAGAAACTGAGGCCGACAGGACACAAGATGGAGAGATGAACTAGACAAATTCAGGAAATACTGGCTCTGCGACGCTCATGATAGAGAATTGTGGCGAATCCTGGGGAAGGTCTATGTCCAACGATGGACATTAAAAGACTGATGATGATGATGATGATGATGATGATGATCGTTCATAGAGAGGTACCGTGTGTAAGGGGAAAAATGACTTGGTTAATCTTCTGCTAAGCGTACTTACAAGTACATTTTTCCAAGATCGTAAAAAAACTCTACAAGTAAAAAATATCTCTTTTTCAAAACAAATCAAATTAATCACTGATTTCCATCAATCTATCTATCTCTTTCACTATCCATCCATTTTATCAATTCTCTTACTGACAGCAATTTGCCCCCCCCCCCCCCCCGATTAGGGTGGATATTTAGTCTGGTATACTGGTATTCAACAGCAAGGCGATGCGAACATTTTACAGCCACAATTGATGATGGTGATTTATTATCATAAACGAGTAATACCTTCCACCTGCTCGCAACCTTGTAAGTTTTACTTTCTGGTACAAAGCCGTGGAAACAAAGAAAGACTTCCCATTTGTTATTAAAAGAGCGTATCGACCCTAACGGTTTGTGAATACTTTCTGTCTTGACTTGACGAAAAGACACAAATTTTTAACCAATAATGTTATCCTAATTTGTAGAAGAAAGAAGGGTTGCCTGTTAATTCTTTTAATGTCTGTGAATTTCCCCTTGCTCTGTATTGCAGGTGGGCCGAATCAGTGAATTGGCGAAGTTTTAATTATATATCCATAAACACACACACACGCACACACACACACACACACACACACACACACACACACACACACACACACACACACACACATATATATACGTACTTTTAATTTGATAAAAAGTTAATTTAAACAAAGCAAGGATATATAACAAATGTTTTTTTTACAAATCAAAAGTTTATGAAATCAAATTTTATAAAAAAAAAAAGCAAATACAGTTTTAATTTTTTTTTTCATAAAAAATAAATGAACACACGTTTTTAATTTGAGTTTTTTTTCAAATCAAAAAAAAAAACAACTGCTATTTTTACGATCACAATTTCATGCGAAATCAAAGCAAAATCAAATTAACTAAAAAAAAAATAAGTTAACTTCGCCAATTAGACAATTTTACCGATTCGACCTAACATACCAACCAAGTCGAACTTCGTTATCAGATGTAAAGCGACGGTTTAAGACGGCCTCTATCTGCTTCTATTACAGCTAAGAAAGTGTCTTTTCTTACGATTTTCTCAGTCCTGTTTCTCGTTCAGTAGTTGATTTTCTCCCGTTCAACCCTTTTCCCTAGTATTAACGTTTTGGGATGATGGACGTACACAGGGGGACGACGAATACAAATAAGCACTATAAATCTATCTCTAAAATAAATAAACAAAAGAAAACTATGTGTGTGTCCTCAGACTTTATAGACAGTGAAAATACTTCTGGATGGACTGAGTTGAAATTCGATACTATCACTGAACAGAGTATGCTGGACTATAGGATGAATCAGTGATTCCCAAAGCCGAAGCTATCGCCCTTCCCCCGGGGGCACTGGAAGAAAAAAGGGGTAGGAGCAGGTAACAGGAGACAAAGGGATGGGGGAAGGACAAGAGGCAAAGAAATCAAATCGATACCTCTTCGCATTAAGTTGTATGCCTGAAAAGCAGAATTTATAGCAGAGTTGTTTTAAGTACTTATCAGGCACTTCTAGATACTTATGTACTTTTAATATTTTTGGAAATAAAATGAATGCTTAAATCAACAACAAAAAAAAATAAGTTGTTATAATTTGATTTTCTGTGGGTCATTTTTGACCAAGTTCATGACTAGGGCGCTGATGAAATATATTTCTAAAAGGTAGCCCAGAAAAGTTTGGGAAACACTGAAATTAATGGTTCACATGGATATTTGGAGGATTGCTGTTCACTACAAGTCATCCAAGCCCAATAACTGTCCTTATCAAGCTTTGGTTGACTTCTCCCACCTAGTCATATTACCAGCGCATAGGACGCAGTGAAATATTTGCGTATTTTTAATTATCGTATTTTCTTGATTATAAGTCGACCGTTTGTATGAGACGAATTCAGAATTGAGCATAACATTTCAGAAAATCGATTGACTCGTATATAAGCCGCGGCCGTTATTTTGCCATAACGCCATCATAAGAGAGATCCCCGTCTTATGAATACATCGTTTGTGGCACTCGATCAGCTGTCAACGAAGCACGAATTTCTTTCATCTTGTTATTTTCAGGTTGGAAACAGGATATTCTCATCACTGATGATGAATGTATCCGAAAAAAGGTTTTAAAATGGATATTGCATAATATGCACCGTTTACAACCGACATAGTATTTCATACAAGACTATCGTAATGAACTGAGTTTAAACAACAAGTGTTATCGCTTGGTAACATGAATTGTGTCAATCGACAGCATGATTCAAGAAGGCAAAAGTATTAGCCATTTTTGACACTTTTTCGAGGTTGATTTAGCGCGAAAAAAGTTCGAGTTGGCAACTGGACCCCCCTCCCTTAAATGTAAGTCGATCGTGACTACGTTGGAATTGAGAACGAATTTAAAAAGAATCGACTGAGTCAAATGTAGGCTGTCCGTTATTTTATCATAATGTCATGGTATGAAATATCCTTTTCTTCTGAAGTCACCGTTTCTGCTATTAGGTCGATTGTCATCGAAACAGGAATTTTTCCCGCCTTCAACTTATCGATCGTTATTCTCAGGTCAAGAAAGTTAAATTCTCATCAGTGATGATTTGTACACATGAAAAATGATTTTAAAAGGATATTATTCCATATGTGTTGTATACAGAGCATTTCATACAAATCCGTGGTAATGAACTGAATTAAAACAACTGGAATTATCCTTTGTTTATATACATCGTGTCTATCGAAAAAGCATTCATAAAAGCGAAAGTATTGGCCATTTCTGACTGACCTGTCGAACTGCTGAATTTGGGTCATCGTTGGAAACAAAACCTCTTCTTATATTAAAAAATACTCGGTAAATGTCCGTCTTATACACCGGCATATCCGATAACATTTTTTTACGATTATTATCTATTAGAACACTATCAGAGTTAATTACCCTTCTTTTTTATTTGCTATGATGTTTATCAATGTTCAAGTTCGTGACCCTACACTATTTAAAACTCCAGTAAGAGATAGCTAATATGAATATCACTAAATTCTCGTTAATCTTAAATGTATCTCCAGTGGTATATGTGAAGAGTTATGTTTTTTTTAAAATTTCCCATACATATACTTGAAAACATAACAGGATATTTTAAAATCATTTGAAAATCTTGTTTCTATAAAAGAATTTTGAGAAGACCTTTATCCTACATAATAAGAAAAGTGTCACAGTCAACTAAGGTTTCTGCAGTTTTTAAGTTGGTCTGTCTGTCTCTCTGGTTGGCTATCGATCTACGTATCGCGCGTACAGACTGCACCAATGGAGCCAGAGCACTGAAAATATAAACATTTACTCCTTATTAAAAAAATGTTTTTTTTTTTTTTTTTTGTTTTTTGACTCCATCCCTTAATAGAATTTTATGGGGGTTCAGTTTGCAATGTAAGTTTATGCTGAATTTATTCCATAGTTTGTGTCTGGCAACGTTCAGACTTTTTTTTCTGAAAATTCAGACTTTTTAATGATCACCACCCGGCAAAAGGCAAGAGGATTAACTTATTCATTGATCAACCCTTCTTCAATTTTTTTAATTGATTGTCCTTAACATGGCATTCTGCCGAAAGACGTTGTTCACAGGACGGTCTCTATTGAGTGATTAATCAGACCTGTTATTCCTCTGTTTGAGCACCTTCGTTTGTTATCAAAATTTAAAAAATTATCACGGAGAAGACCACTTCAAGTTTGTCTGTCTGTACATTTCTAATCCAATAAATCAATGCGAGGTGTTACTCAAAAGTTCGAGGAATTTAAATAAATTGATCAATCCATCAAGTTACCCAGCGTTTCCCGTGTCTCGCTGGACATTCCTCACATCTCTCTAAATCTCTCCACTAGGAGATAGAGAACTTCATTTTCAAACTTTTTTTTTTTTTAGAGTGCCTTATGCTTTCCAACCTTTGGCTAGTGTATATAACTTGTCGCCGTGGAGCAAGGTTTAGCAAATTAGACTCGTAGACCGTTACCGGTATGGTGAGTTCCATCCTCACTGAGTGACCCATACTTGTGATCTTGTGTTGTACTAATCTAAGCTCATTGAATACAAATAGATAAGTACATCACTTTTGAAAATGTTATACTTATTTACTAGCATCCCATAACTATTGTTGGGTACTATTCGGAGCCCGCATTTGAGTAGAGAAAAGCTATCGTCTGCTAGAAGAGTCGGCAATTTATTTTGAAGGCAGGCCAGATTAGAAATGAAAAAGCGAACAAAACATGAAACAATGATCAGATAAAGCTATGGAAATAGCCTTTTTTTTTGGTTTAAAAAAATATGTTTTAATGTTTTAAATCATAGGAATATATACCAACATCATTATCCACGTACTATCTATGAGAACTACGGAAATCTTTTCCCGTGGGCTCAGAGATAGGATATTGTTATATTGTAATTGAAATTTTGTGCTCCCTGTAATCAAAACAGACCACGACAGGCGACCAGTTATCACTGACCTCAAAAAGATTTCAATATATTTCATATTTGAAAGATTTTTTTCCCACTTTTTAGGTTGTGCCAATCTCTGAAAGCCATTCCTGAGCGAAAAAAAAACCAAAAAAAAAAACCAAAAACTAAAGAATATCCTTCAAATGAGATGAATTTATGAAAGTTGATCAAGATTTTCGTTTTGCGTACTTGTTTTTCAACACGTCATGATTTTTTGTGTACAACGTCACATATCTAAGAAAGCCCGTAAGCCGGATGGAATGGGACTGCTGACAGTATTTGATCCGCGGACCGTAGTTTCCCGACCCTTGATCTGCTAAATGAAAAGCAAGATCAGACATTATTGAAAGGCATAAGCCTATCTTGAATCCCTCTTGGTCAGTCTAGTAGTTACCCGGGGGGGGGGGGCAAGGTATTAAGACCGATAGAAGTTGGGATCCAAGTTATGTCTTCTTCTGAAGATCTTTGCTTTTTAGAAACTGTCAACCAAAACTGTCAACACAATCAACACTAACATAAGTTTCTTTAATTTTCATGTTGGCTTGGCCTACTGGCTGGCTGTGTATGTATCCTGCGTACAGACCGCACCAATGGAGCTAGGAGACTGAAAGCTAAATACTCTTCATTATGTTTAGAAAAACGGAGCTTTGGTTTCTTTAAACCCCTTCCCCAAAATGATGTGGGGGTCAATTTACAATATAAGTTTATGCTCAATTGGTTGCTCGTTATTTTGAAAATTCAGATTATTTAGTGATCGACGTCCAGCAAAAAATGAGAGAAGTAACTTCATCTTTCAACATCTGTTTTTTCAATTTTTCTAATTGATCACCCCAAAGACAGAATGCTACCATAAGATGTTGGTCACATAACATTTTCTATTGAGCGACCAACCAGACTTTTATATCTGGGTTAGTGTTTTAGTAGGATAATTGGCAAGCGTAATCTCTGACTTTCAAAAATATCTCGATGTCGTTCGAGCAAAAAACCAAACTCCAGATTTATGTGCTTATATTTTAGTTCATTACAGTTAATTTCTCATTTCTCTTGAAGAAAACATCTGACCTGGTTTGAGACCAATTTCGCAATCCATTATTTTGGGGAGTTAGATTCTCCTCAAGTGCAAGAAGCTCGTGATATCATGCTACACGAAGTTGAGATTAGTAAATATCAGTGCGTGTGTATACGGGGGTGGGTTACTCTAAAACAGGTACTGTGTCAACGGGGGCAATATCAGCTCAAGCGGGGAGCCAGAAGTTGTCTGGGGGTACTGATAGATTGATATACACGAGCATCGTCTTCTTAATAATTTCTTGAGATATAGGCAATCTTTCGTTTTATATCGTTAAGTCATGGAGAATTTCTGCAGTATTCCTCTCTGTGCGTGTTGGTTAGATCTACGAAAACCTTTTTCTTAATATTTTATGATTCGATTAACAATGCTGAATGAGGCTGCGTTAGTCCTTCAATATAGCCGTCACGTGACCAACGTATTTTAGAAACTTGACGTGTTGGGGTGATCGATTAAAAAATTGGAAATAAAATTACATCTCTCGCCTTTTGTAAGGCAGTGATCACTAAAAAAAAAGTCTGAATTTTCTAAAACCAAGCGTGAATGATGCCGGACACAAACTAAGGGATCAATTTAGCCTAAACTTACACTGCATATTGAACACTAAAAACCTATTTGGGGAGCGATTAAAAAAAACTACAATTTTTTTCTAAGTGTAATAACATAAATAATGAGTAAATGCTTAAATTTTCAGTCTTCTATCTCCATGCATATATATTGCCTACCGGAGCAACTTGAAAACTGGAGAAACCTTTGATGACAGTTTTGATTGACGGATTCTAATTAGCCAGCAAGTTAATGATCAGAGAAGTCCCTCTATGTAACAAAACTGGTAACGTGGCTTACTTGAAAAAGACACGTGAGGATTGAGAAAGCGTTGAACTTCACTGATGTGTGAGATTTTGGGTTAGGGTTTCTGACTTGTCAACAGGGGAGCACTTTCGGGTGATATTTGATGCCGTGGTAATCTTATTTGTCCCAAGTAGCGAATCAACGAAGCCAGTCGAGGTGAATCCATGGACATGAACTAGAAAGCACTCTTACCTCTGCAAACGTTATTGTCACTAACACTTCAAGGGGAATGGGATCACAAATAATTACAGTACTGAGGAGGTAACCGTAAAGAAAAATTCCTAGATCCGCCCCTTAATTTAATCAATTCTTCCTTAGCCCTGGCGAAACACTTTGACAAAATGTCACAGGAATTCGTTGAGAACTTTTGGAAATATTGCATGGACGAATATGAATGAATGTACATATGTACGAGAAAATATCTTTTATTCAGAAATAAAAATTCCCGAATCCGCTTCTTTCGTTACCTATGTTCCAGACTTCCACGAAATTTCATAGAAATTCATTGAATACTTTTGGAGATATCGTGTGAATAGACAGACTCAGGATAATACAATTACCTCTCCAACTTTACTGGCAGATCGTACGATGTAAGTTCCTTGTTAAGGTGTTTTTGTTTACGAAGCGGACAGTAACCAACAGTCTTTTCTGGAAGTCACGTATTCGCTGAACAGAAAAGTTGAGATCTTATTCTCGGAAGAAGCTTGTTTTGAATGCATATTTCCAATCATTTAACATCAAAGACAGTAATATATGAAAAATAAGTCAAGTATTCTCCTTTTATCAGTATGCAAAGTATTTTGCTTTGATAGAAGGACAAAAAGAATGAAATCAATGAATACACATGGATAATTTTTTAAAAATCAAATAAGAATAATTTAGATTGTTTTTTGAAGTTGTTTTCTTGATTAACTTTTTTTGATTTTCTGTCTGATGAAATTTTCAGAGTTGTTCTCCTAGATTAAATTTTCGGATATTCCTCTTTATTTCATATCCATATTAAATAAACAATTTCCATCGTGAAACAATATACAAAACCTTAAAAAATGGAATTCATTGACCTAAAATGTGTGCTGCAGCTAGATTGAGACACGCTAAACTTGATTATAGTTTTATTTGTTACCTAGGATCTATAATTCTTGTATGATAAGAGTACAAACATATATACATTCACACATAAAAAAGATATCACAACAATATATATATATATATATATATATATATACAAAATGCTCTTCCATAGGAATAGAGCATTCTGGTGGATGATGAATTTATCTGTAAATAAATATATCGCTTAAATTCAGCCTTACTGACCGTCCGGTTCCGTAGCTCAGAGGTATCGGCTTCCGGGTCTGAAGTGAAGGTTTCAATCCTGCTTTTTGATACTTTAAATACTGAATATTTTTTCAAAGATTATGCAAAAAGATGTGTCAATTATTTCCCAATATCTGCTAATGTAATTTATGTAGCTTTTTCGTGGGTTTTGGGTTTTACACAGAATCAAATATTATGGTACTTGGGCGAATTTTTCTTGTTGGGATCATCAGTTATTTACCATATAACCATATAAAAACAAAACAGTGATATTAACATGGATCCCATACGGTGTTGATCGAACACTAATTGCCCTTAAGCTATGATTCAAATACATAGCTTTATTTTATTACATTTAGGGTCGCAGCATAATACATGTATAGGTTATTATCATTATGTATTGTATATGGATGTTATTTTATACGACATATCATAATTTTTTTGGAAATAAAGTGCTTACATACGTAGTTTACGAAAAATACTTATTTAACCACGAGGGATCAATAAGTATAAGAAACGGGACTCGTTGTTCGTATCACTTCTATTTGTGTACAAACCTTTTAATGATGTCATCAAAGTTTAAAAAAAAAAAAAAATGCTCCAAGAATGGTAGTTCGAGATCTCTTGACCATCATCGGTCATTATAAAGAAAGCGTGATTGTGGTATTTGAAGATTAATTAGTATTTATTTTATAATTTTATATTTCTATTTTAAGTGGTGTATCTTCTTAACAAACGTAATAATGAATAGATCTGTTTAAATGTGTAAGTGAAACCAATGCAACGCGCTGACGATGTCACCATGTGCGTGGACGTTACACACACTTTAAAACACCCATACCCTTGTCGAGAGATATCTTATTGTTGATTAATTGTTTTGTTTTAAATACCACTATCACTCTTACCAATGATGGTCGATAGATCTCGAATCACCAAATTTGGAACGGTATTTAAAAAACGTCGATGACATTAATAAAAGGTTTGTGCGCAAACTAGAAAAATGACAAAAAATATGAATAGACAAATTTCATTTATCATAATTAACAAAATGAAGGAGCACTGCCTCACTATACCCCTTTATATATATATATATATATATATATATATATATATATATATATATATATATATATATAAACTCTCCCTTCTTTAGGGTTGAGCACTCTTAAATATATCACAATTCGGTCTCACTGATCGTTCAGTTCTGCTTAGGGCAGGGGTAGAGCATCTACCTCCGGGTCTGAAGCGAAGGTTTTCGAGCGTACCTAACGGTACTGGAAGGGATACTGGATTGTCTATAGCCACACCGATGAGTTGTGATACAACAAAACAGCTGTCTGTGGAAGACACAATATATATATATATATATATATATATATATATATATATATATATATATATATGGGCAAGGCCGATGCTGCTTGGGCATGCATTATATTGCTCACCTTTGTCTTCATCTGGATCTTTCTTTTCTGTTTTTCCCCCCAGTTACGGCATTCATATTTCCACATATAATGTCGAAATCTTTCTCGCGTTTTTGTTGATATGTCGTCTACTTTTCGTGAATTAAGAAGCCGATCCTTCCTTATCTGATTTTCGTTTCGAAATTATTATTGCCGTTTCATTCAAATTATTTCTGAATCATTATATTTGGGAAGAACGTAGTCTGTGTCCATGGATATTAGCGCTTCTATTTCAATGATTTCAGTCCATTGGAAGCCGATCCTATCAACGTATTATATGTCCATATCATTCATGCCAATCTCCTGATCCAGTGGTTTCGAAACTTTGAAAGCTTAAAGACCCCTTCTATAATGGAAATATTCTGGTAGACCCTTATTTTTTAGTATTCAGATTATAGAATCAATGAATTAAAATATTGAGTCATTTTTTAGCTTTAAAATCATATTTATTCGTAATGGATTACATTGATTCGAATTCTAGTGTATAGTACAGATGTAAGTACAATACAATGTTTTTCTATAGCTGCTCAATGGTTGATGTTGTTTCTCAGTCAGAAGATTTGGAATGTCAGGTTTAGCGGGAACATTGCTGTGGACCCGAGCATTATTTGTCGGACCCCAGGGGTGCACGGGTCCCAGTTTCGTAACCACTGCTCTGGTCCAATTAATTTTTGGTTGATTTTATATCAATAATCTTTTGACAGTATTTATGTTTGCTTATATTAGTGACAGAAAGAAAGAGAGAAAAAAGTGTATATATATATATGTATACATATATATATATATGTATATATATATATGTATATATATATGTATATATATCTGTATATATATATATACGTATATATATGTATATATATATGTATATATATATATATATGTATATATATATATATATGTATATATATATATATATATATATATATATATGTATGTGTATTCTAGTGCTAAAAAGCTACGAAGCAAATGTAAGCGAAAAATGCCGGATCACATATCAGGTTTTTGTTTTTGATGTTTGACATTTGTTTTCTTTTTCACGTGTTTATTTATAAAAATAGATTTTTTGTTATTTGGACCCCACCCTACACAAACTCTTTGATCCGCCCCTGCATGTACGTATGGTCTATAAAGTAAGGAGCGAATAGCTTTTTTAGCAAGGCCTATGTTATTTTATTGTTTGATATGTTTTTTTCTACACGGTTTCAAAGCTGTGTCATTTCGTGATACTTGGGTGACAAGATGTTTCCCCAGCCCACTAAATATCATATATGATTAATTGGCGGCCTATAAAAAAAAACAAATGTCTTCTTTTTTTTTTATTTAAAAAAAAAAAATTCTTAGGGTCAACCGATTATTCCAGAAATTTATCTACCATAGTAAAAAAAAAAAAAATAAATAACACGACGTTTCAGTCGTTGCATCCTCCGGATCTTTCAGGGAATTCAACTTTCCATGCTCGTCTCAGTTGATTTTATCTAGTCAATTTGTCCTTTCAATGTCGTTTGTTGACCTTTCCTCAAAATCAAAGTATATGATTTCTTTGCATCACCTAAGCCAGAAATTGAACTCATGACCACTGGGTTTCTAGGTATGCTCAACCAACGCTTTTTGTCAAGAGTTCCTGACTTATCTGCTGGGGATAAATTTCGCCTTTTCTTCTTTTTTCTTCTTCTTCTTCTTCTTCTTCTTCTTCTTCTTCTTCTTCTTCTTCTTCTTATTATTATTATTATTATTATTATTATTATTATTATTATTATTATTATTATTATTATTATTATTATTATTATTATTATTATTCGGAATCTCACACCAGTTGCCTGGTGGTAACCGCTGGAGTTTGAGTGACAGCAAGTCTCCTCAAGTCTCCAGCCCTCCTCTCCTAGTACTCATAGGTCGCAGTAATTCTACGATTTACAGTTTCACACCGGTTGCCCAGTGGTTATCGCTGAGGGCTGAGTGACAATAAGTCTCCTCAGGTCTTCAGCTAACGTCTCCTCTTTCGCATATCATGACAGAGCTACGATTCGTTGCAGTCCTTATATCTCTAGCACCTTCCTCAGTATCCGTGCAGTTCCCAGCAATGCTGTGGTCTGTACGGTCTCTATCCTCCTCCTAATCCCGATCTCCTCCAGTCTCTCCCTCAGCGTTTTGGGGACAGTTCCTAGTGCTCCCACTTTTTATTATTATTATTATTATTATTATAGAAATAATAATAATAATAATCATTATTATTATTATTATTATAATTATTATTATTATTATTATTATTATTATTATTATTAATTTGCAACATCAAGACTACAAATATGACACATGGTCGAGATTAAGGCGGGGTCCTGCAAGTTCGAGAACGTGCCGGCACAGTGTGCAAGAGAATCAGAGTCTTCGCGCATAATTTCGTAAGGACATGGTGACAGGCTTGACTTGCACACAGGACGAATCCTTTAGAGCAAGAGTCTTCAAGTCTTCGCGCATGATCTCGCAGACATTCCTGTTGCTGCTCTCAGGACGAGCCCAGATAAACTGGTCAGTGATTTCGGGATTGGGAGTAATCTTGGAAGATGATCAACTTCTCAGCTTGAGGGTTTCAAAGAACAGATGCCACACTTTCCTATTTACTCACTTCCTCACAAGAGCAAGATGTGACACAAGGTCGATTTTAATATGGGGATCTCTACACAGGAAATCTAAAAAATTGCTCCAGTTCCTGCAACTAGGGTTGCGAAGACGTCAGGGCATGCCTGACCCATCCCTTTTAGTGAGATGGGAAGGTGCTGCCCAGGGCGTACTGCTCCCCTGAGACTAGGCTGAGTTATTTCTTGAGGCCACAGGACGAATCCTAAGCCTCTTGCACTTAGCAATACCTAGCTTCAGTAAGTCATCATCGGCCAAGTCATTGCACCAGCGTAAAACCAAGGCGTGTACTGCGAACAGATACTACACCGTATTTGCTCACTTCCCCACGAGAGCAAAATGTGACACAATGTCGTTTTCAATGTGGGATTCTAGTTAAGGGAAAGCTGCAAGAACTGCTCCACTTCCGCAGTTAATGTCGCGAAGGCGTCAGGGTAAGCCTGATCCATCCCTTTTAGTGCAATGGGACGGTACTGCCCTGCTCCCCCGAGACTGGGCCGAGTTTTTTTTAGGTCAGAGGGCGAATCCTAGGCCTCTTGCACTTAGCAATACCGAGCCTCAGTGAGCCACAATCGGCCACGTCATTGCACCGGCACAAAACTACCACTGAATGTACTGCAAGCAAATATTATACTTCTTAGCCAGAAGGCCGAGAAGGTGTGGTCCACTGGCTCCACGAAAGAGGTTTGGTAGACCGCACACTACGTAATGCCATTGACGGATTTTAAATATAACTAAAATATTCTTTAGAAATACAACCCTGAAGGTAATAGTTATTACTCTTACAGCAATGATTGAATTTCAATCACTAGCAGTTGATGGGTCCCGGAGATTAGGAAATAACTTGTCTGAGACCACGGCCTCCATTGGAGCTTGGAGAAATAGTTCAACAGGAGCTTAAAATTCCTCAAGTTAGAGTGCAAGAATATCTGCCGTCCCAGTTTCCACCTATTAAAGAGATTCATTTTCTGTGAAGTGCCACCCAACAAATATCATAATCACAACGACGATATTATACACATTGAGTGACGCAAAAATAAGCAGTTTATTGAAAGACTGCCAGTATTTGTAATACCGGAGGGAAACTGTCCTGAATATAAATTATGTTGTTATTCGTGTATGCGTACATGTGTACGTGCTTATGCATGTGGGAATGTATTTGTATTTATATGCATATATATGTGTGCATACCCGATCCTATCTAAACAACAATTCCAGCACTGCATTTTAGATTGAAAAATCTCCTTATTATTTATTGCTAACCCATTAACTGTAGCAGGTGGCGAAAGGTAATAGTTATCACTTTTATGGCATTGATTAAATTACAAATCAATCGCAGTTGATGGGTTAATAATCCCGGAGATTATGAAATAATCTGTTTAAGAATACGGCTTCTACATGTGCTTGAAAAATAGTTCTACTTCTGCATTAGAAAAGGCCATTCAGAATTATGAAGTTTTGAAATGGTCGTTGTTATTGATATACCGAAAGAGCAATCCCCCTCTCTCTCTCTCTCTCTCTCTCTCTCTCTCTCTCTCTCTCTATATATATATATATATATATATATATATATATATATATATATGTGCGTGTGTGTGTGTGTGTGTGTGTGTGTGTGTGTGTTGTGGAAAAGTTAATATGGAAAAAGTGAAAAGACTTGACTACATAGTACATCTCAAAAATCTTCTTTTTAAAATGTATGATTGCTTACGTACCTTTCGCTGGTAGAACTCCTGGTTTCGTTAGACCTAGAATAGCTGGGGTAGTAAAATTGTTGAGTATTGGTACTTTTTTATTACTCTGTAATAGAGTGGAAGGTTTTTTCTGATATATGTAATTTGGGTCTCTAGACAAGTGGATGTCGTTTTTAATAGGTAAGGCTGTTTTGGATAAGGAAAATGAGAGTGTCCTAGTGCAAGGAAAAGGTTTCTCTCTCTCCCTCTCTCTCTCTCTCTCTCTCGGTCTGTCTGTCTGTCTATCTGTCTGTGTCTCATATATATACATACATATATATATATATATATATATATATATATATATATATATATATATACAGTATATGTGGTACAAATCAGGCTAGCAGTATAACATAATATAATAATATATCAATAATATAAAGCCATTTCTGAAATGTATTGGATTTATTTCATAGAGTGCTCGATACATATAACTTTTTACTCATTGAGTTAAATTGTTTTGGGGTAGAGCTGGAAATAAATAGTAGAATGTGGATTCGCTACACAAACTAGCTCATGTTTCTGCCCTCTTCGGGCCTCATCAGTCGAATATATATATATATATATATATATATATATATATATATATATATATATATATATATGTATATATATATATGTATATATATATATGTATATATATATATGTATATATATATATGTATATATATGTATATATATATATATATATATATATATATATATATATATATATATATATATATATATATAATATGCATTGATGACAGTGGCAGATCAGCCAAAGAAACTCACGCGCATGTGTTAATTTGCTCATGCTCACGCACGTAATACCATTACCTCCCTCTTAAGGTGAAACGATGGGAATTCTGGCTTTGAACTGAATCCAGAGAATTTTACTGTACTCCGCATCATCCTTCTCCCAATTCTTGTTCCAGCAATTGTCTATTTCTGAGTTACCTCCTCATAGTGATGAATAAATTTCTCCGGCAATTTAGTTTTTATTTTCATGTATTCTTCAAATTTATGACTTCTGTTGGTGGTCGCTGGGATTATGCAGATCTCTTAGGAATTCCGCTGCCTTGTTGTGCTGGTAGATTTACTCAACATCGAGACGATCGATTTTTAAATGTTGGGTTCAACTTATGAATTTGCATTCCAGTCCTGAATAGAATTTTACTTATATTTATCTCCAAGACAGCTTCTGGCTTCTGCATATACCATTGGTTTGCATTGACAAACACCAGTCGCTTGCATTATTCTCAAGGGATTCCCGTTTCCACCTGGTCATGCCAATTTGTGAACCATTTATCAGCTAATTTCCTGTTTATTGATTACTACTATCATGATTACCGCTAGAATATTTTGCAGGGAGATAAAATCACAATAAATTACTCTAAGCATCAACACCTTTTTCAATTTGTTTTTTTCTTATTGTTACAAACTTACTTATGCCGACAAAAAATGACGCCAGTACCGTATTTCCCCATGTATACTGCGCTACCACAGATAATCTGCACCTCCCAACTGAACTTCAATTTTGATTTTGAATGAAAAATGAAGTAATCTTGTTGATCCGTATTTACTCGCTTCCCCTCGATAGCAGGATGTGACACAAGGTCGGTTCAATATGAGGTTCCGTTCGGAGAGCTTAAACAAGTGCTCCAGTCTCTGCAACTGGTATTGCAAAGGCGTCAGGGCAAGCCCGACCCTTGCGTTTTAGTGCAATGGGGAGGTACTACCCCGGGACTTACTGATCCCCCGAGACTGGGTAGAGTTATTTTCTGAGACCATTGGACAAATCCTAGACCTCTTGCGCTTAGCAATACCGAGCCTCAGTAGGCAATCATCGGCCACATCATTGCACCGACACGAAGCTACCAAAGTGTGTACGGCAAGCAGATACTACACTTTGGTCGGAGTCTTGAAAATCAGTTCAATATCTATGTATACAGATAAGTATAACAATTATATTCCCATGGATAACACGCACTTAGGTTTTTAGCTGAAAGTCCTGGGAAGAAATGTGCTTCATACATGGTGAAATACGCTATACTTGAACTTTATAGAAATATCATCTTCAACCAAAACGAAGTCGGATTTTTTACGTCTTTGCAAAAAAAATGACACAAAATAAACTAATTATAATTACAGGTGAAAAAGTGAGTAAGGGACACCACTCTATGATTAACATTTAATAGCTATCTCCCTCGAAAAATGTTACAGACAAAAAAAAACAAAAAAAAAAACATAGACATGGCGATGTATGTGAGATTGTTATCCACACAAGAATTCACTAACAGAAAATTGCTTGAGTGTTTTTTCTTTCAGAGAATTATCGCCATTTTATTGTGGTTTGTATACTATTCTTTTTCAATGGCTATTTACTTGATTGAGTTTTTCCCCCAGGAATCTGACTAACTATGTCAGTGCTCTACAAAACATTCTTTTATATACTTTCAAGGAATCTCCCATGCGTATTTTAGATACTTCAAAATGAAATTTCTCTATATTCCCTGCTGGTTACGCCCCTCTATTTACACACACACAAACCCACACACACTCTGACTGTTAAAATGAACTGAGGTGTATTTTTTGAAAATACACTCACAAATAGGAATAAGTCCATACACATTAGAAATGAATCGTATTTTGTTTAGAAATTCAGGCGGATACACACACATACATGCATGTATAAATACACACAAATAAACACTCGAACACACACACACACACACACACACACACACACACACACACACACACATATATATATATATATATATATATATATCTGTGTGTATGTATATATATATCCTACTTCGTGCTACTGGATGGGATAATACATAGTCTATAGTCACATTGAAGAGTTGTAATACAACGAAACAGCTGTCTGTGGATGACTCAATTATTCAATTATATATATATATATATATATATATATATATATATATATATGTATATATAAAGAGATAGATAGAGAGAGATAAATAGATAGAGAGAGATAGAGAGAGATCGAGAGATAGAGAGGGAGATTCATATAACCTCTCCATCATTTTAAACGCTATAATGGAAAATTTGATTATTCAATTTTTATCTTCTCCAAAAGTGTCCACAGCCATGTGCCACGTCAATCATTTTTAATCTGTGTTATTTCAACGTGTTATCCCATAACTATCAGAATTTTAGAATCTTTGTTTGTGAAATTTGGTTATATTTGTCCTTATATTCATAATTCCACCCTTTATTATGAAGTTCATCAGCTGTTTTACACATAGTTCTGTTTCGGGAATATTTATATTTTTCCCATGGACCCACTGGAAAATAACTGTAGAATCAATTACAAAAGATTTACCTCCTTCGAGAGATGCCTCACTAACTGTATTCAGATCCCTAAAACGTTGTTCGTACACATAACCAAACTAAAATTGCTATCATACATCTTTATATTATCTGTGCCTCACTCAAACGAATCACTGTAGTGTGAGTATTAAAAATAATTATCTAAAAATCAATCTAAAAAAATATTTTATCTAAAATCATAGATCGTTTATCTAAAATCATCCAAAAATTATCTTAATTCTGAGCATTGTTGGTTGGTCAGAAACGACTATAGAGATCGGAAAGAAACAAAATATTCTTAGATGGTGTCTAGTGGTGTACTCAAACAAATCTTTGAGACTATAGCCCCCGCCCCAATGTGACCAGTAGAGCCCTGGGGACATACACAGAAGCACACACAGATAGATGTGCGAAGAGAGACGAATATGCAGCCCACTTGGCTGGTTGATCGTGAGGGTCATCAGTGGGGCTACGGTGATTCAATAAATGCTGTATCAAACAAACGTGTCAACATTTTTTTTTATTTGAGGGCCACCCGAAAGCAAATCCATTCAGATTCACTCGAATTACTACAACGACACATCTTTAGTAAAATGTCTGCCACGGTTTCAACCGTTTTGTCCGTCAGGGAGAGCATTACAATTGATACTAAACGAACATCGGCTTAATGTATTGCAGTCATAAATCATTTTTGTTTATCTGGCTTTAGAAAATTTAATCTAGATAATCTCGAGTGTTGGTAGGGATCAAAAAAATTCATGGCAGGCAATAGACAAAGGCGCACGTACTCAGCCAGGCATATGAATAGATATCATCTGGACCTTGCGCGAAAACTGACAAATTTATGGAACATGAAGTTGACAGTCGTGCAATCGTTATTGGAGCACTTGGATCAGTCTTGAAGAGCATGGCAAAAACCGTTGATAACAAAAACAACAACAACAACAGCTACAATAATAATAATAATAATAATAATAATAATAATAATAATAAGAAGAAGAAGAAGAAGAAGAAGAAGAAGACAAAAATCGACAGAACACTGACAAACAGCAAGTGCCACCTGTGTGGTGAAAGAGATGGGATCGTAAACCACATAACTATTGAATGTAGTCAACTAGCCCAGAAGGAGTATAAATACAGACACTATAGAGTAGCGACAGTGATACACTGGGAACTGAGTAAACTAATAGGATTTAACCATACAGAAAAGTGGTACTAACACAAACCGGTGACAGGCTTAGAGAATGGAAACCGCAAATTACTTATGGACTTTGACATCCAAACGGACCACCTCATCCAAGTGAGAAGACCGGACCTGGTAATCGTAAACAAGAGGAAAACATGCCAAACAATAGACTTGGCCTTTCCTGCAGACCATAGCGTAGAGAGGAAAGAGTGAGAAACTGGAAAAATTCCAAGATCTGGCAGAGAATTGAAAAAAAGCGTGGAACATGAAAGTCAAGGTAGTACCAGTAATAATTGACGCACTCAGAACTTTCCCAAAGACACTGAGGGTCAGATTGGAGGAACTCAAGATAAAAGGAAGGATTGAAATTATACAGACCACAGCACTGCTAGGAACTGCACGGATACTGAGGAAAGAGCTAGAAATATAAGATCTACGACACTAAATGTTAGCAGTGGCCTAACAGAGGAAGAAAAATGGAAGCAGAGATATGAACCACAGCACTGGTATGATAGGCAAGGGAGAGATGAGATGTGGGCTGAAGACCTGAGGAGACTTCCAGCAGTAACCACCAGGCAACTGGTGTGAAATTGCTAATAATAATAATAATAATCTTGTTTTACTTCTATAGATAAAATGTTGAGGCTAAAAACTCCCGAACCAGATGGCTTGAAAAATTATTTCGACAAACTGGTTTGTATCCGCCATAAACTCTTTTACCATTGTTTAACTAAAGATTAAAAAATACACCACGTTTTTCGTAACATTAATGTGTGACTTTCAAATTATTTTTCGTTTTCTTTGACCAAACACACATTTCACCGTTTCAACTTGAAAAAAAAAATCATTTTAAAAAGTGGCACCACGCTATTGGAACTTTGATGTGTGAAGTTCGAATTCTATTTCTCTTCTCCTTGCAAAACACACCATTAACGTTTTGAAAGCAGTTTTACATCTGAATTTTTATTGTGATATATATACATATATATATATATATATATATATATATATATATATATTTGAAAAATATAAGTCTTGTTTTTCTTCCTTTTGATAATAATAATAATAATGATAATAATAATAATAATAATAATAATAATAATAATAATAGCAATAATAATAATAATAATAAGAAGAAGAAGAAGAAGAACGCACCATAAACGTTTTGAAAGTTGCTTTACATCTGAATTTTGGTATATATATATATATATATATATATATATATATATATATATATATATATATATATATATATATCTTTAAAAAATTTTGAAGACTTGTTTTTCTTCTTTCTTTAGATAATAATGATAATAATAATTATAATAGTGCTAGAAATATAAGATCTACGACGCCCAGCTGATAGCAGTGGCAACTGCTAGCCTCCAACTGTGACCACCAGGCAAGTGGTATGAAAATTATTATTATTATTATTATTATCATTATTTGGAATCTCACACCAGTTGCCTGGTGGTAACCGCTGGAGTTTGAGTGACAGCAAGTCTCCTCAAGTCTCCAGCCCTCCTCTCCTAGTACTCATAGATCGCAGTAATTCTGCGATTTACAGTTTCACACCGGTTGCCCAGTGGTTATCGCTGAAGGCTGAGTGACAATAAGTAACAACAACCACAACAACAAAAACAATAATAACAACAACAACAATAAGAAGAAGAAGAAGAAGAAGGAGAAAAAGGAGAAGTTGGAAAATACAAAGATCTTGAAATGGATATTAGTCATTCGTGGCAACTCAAGACTAAATCATATGTTCAGTTGTTGGAGTCTTTGGATTATTCGAAAAAGGAATCAGTGAATTGGTTGATAACATACCTTGAGAGCCTAGTATATTTGAAGTACATAAAATAATTTTTACCTCCTCTGTGCACATCTTCATAAAATCTCTACCAATGTGAATGAATATACTACGCCTAATATACATAATTTTATGTACATGCAGATGTATGTTTATAAAAGTGTTTTATTTTCTGTATATGTTAAAGCCTGTTGTTTTTTTTTTTGAGCTGCCACAACTTGCATAACAATGTTGCCAGCCTTAGGCCTTAGGCCTCTAGTTGAGACCCGGCCGGTGACTTACATGAACTGAAATCAAAGCCCACAACAACAACAAAAATAACAATAAAAGCATGAAAAGTGTGGAAAGCTCTTCATAGGATAAATTTTTTTTGCACTCGGTAGCTAATTGAGTACAAGACCCCATTAATCCTAAAAAGAAGGGTGTATAACCAATGCATCTTCCCAATAGGCACTTATGGAGCTGAAACATGGAACCTAACCAAGAGACAGATCTGCAAATTGAGAACTACGCAACGTGCACATGAAAAAATTATGCTGGGCCTCACATGGAGAGACCACAAGACAGCACAGTACATCCGGGAAGAGACAAGGATCAGGGACATCATAGAATCCATTAAAAACTCAAATGGCAGTGGGCTGACCATGTTTCACGAATGGCAGACAACCGGTGGACATTGTGACTCACGACATGGATCCCCCGAGATCCCATGTAGAACCGGGGCTGGCAGAATATTAGATGGAGAGACGAGCTAGACAAGTTCAGGAAGTACTGGCTCCGCAACGCCCATGATAGAGAAGTGTGGCAAATCCTGGGGAAGCTTTTTGTCCAACAACGGATTTTGAAAGAGTGATGATGATGATAAAGCTCTGAAATCAGGATCAAAGGTATGCACCGGTCATCTTACCACTACTAGCGACACCATCCTCGGACTGAAAAATATACTACCAATACTGATCCTCGAAATACTGAGAATGGACACCATCAACGAGTGATTCCAAATAATGATCCACCCCATCCACCACCCACTAAAACCAAACGAAAGAAAGAAGAATAAAATGGATTAGGGTGGAGGTTGAGTGTGTATACTATGTTGCATGCCCAAAAACTTCCTAAGAGGAAAACCTGCATTTGCCCGAGGTCTCAAATGGAAGACTTCGTAAATGATTTAATCAAAAACACCAAATCAAAGAATAATAATAATGATAAAAATAATAATCGGGATAAAAGAAAGGATTGAGACTCTACGGACCACAGCACTGCTAGGAACTGCACAGATACTGAGGAAAGCGCTAGAAATATAAAGACTGCAACACCAAATGTTTGCAGTGGCCTAACAGAGGAAGGGAAATGAAAGCGGAAATGTGAACCACAGCACTGGCATGATAGGCGAAGGAGAGAAGAGACGTTGGCCGAAGACCTGGGGAGACTTATTGTCACTCAGCCTTCAGCAATGACCACTGGGCAAACTGTGAAACTGTAAACTGCAGTATTACTGTGGTCTATGAGAACTAGGAGAGAAGGGCTGGAGACTTGAGGAGACTTGCTGTCACTCAAAGTCCAGCAGTAACCACCAGGCAACTGGTGTGAGATTGCAAAAGGAAGGAGAGTGAAAGACGGGAAAAATACCAGGACCTAGCAAGAGAATTAAGAAAGATGTGGAACATGAAAGCTAGCGTAGTACCAGTCATAGTGGGCGCACTAGGAACTGTCCCAAAAATTCTGAGGGTGAGACTGGAGGAAATCGGGATTAGGGGAAGGATTGAGACTGTACAGACCACAGCACTACTGGGAACTGCACGGATATTGAGGAAAGTGCTAGAAATGTAAGGACTGCAACGCTAACTGTCAATAGTGACCCAACAAAGGAAGGGAAATGAAAGCGGAAACTCAAATTGTAGCACTGACATGATTGGCGAAAGAGAGAGGAGACGTTAGCTGAAGACCTGAGGAGACTTATTGTCACTCAGCCTTCAGCAATGACCACTGGGCAACCGGTGTGAAACTGTAAATCGCATTATTACTGCGACCTATGAGTACTAGGAGAGAAGGGCTGGAGACTTGAGGAGACTTGCTGTCTCTCAAACTCCAGCGGTTACCACCAGGCAACTGGTGTGAAATTGCAAATAATAATAACATATTCATACCGCGCATAACTGAATCACCATAGCCCGTACGTATACCAAAAATTAGATCTTTTATCTCGAAGTATCTGACAGAAAATACCAGCACAAGAGTTGGGAATTGTTAGTCCAAAATGACAATAGACATCCCCACACCCTGCCCACGCACTTTTTTTTTTTGAAAAACAAAGAAAAGGTTTTTAGATGGTGCGTTGTGGTGTACTCATGCAAATTTTCAAAGTTGTCCCCCCCCACTGCAAATGTAACGTGGAGCACCCGGAGACACACACAGACAGACGCAGATGTGCAAAGAGAGAAGACGCTGTAGCCTACTTAAATGGTTGGCCGAGTAGTCCATCAAATTGCAACGATAAATTGATAACAAAAACAAGGTTGATAGACAAAAAAGAAGAGAGGGAAGAAGAGGACTTGTCGGTATTGAAGATTGCGTCGATGGTACTATCAAATGACTTGAGGACCTCACAAACTCAAGTAATGAGAAAATTATGACAGTCCAAAAGCGCAGTAAAACTCACAAGAATACTTGAATGTTGGATCAGAAACTCCGGAACGAAAGGCAAACAAATTGGAGGAAAAAAAAACTTGGATAATAAGGTCGTTTGAAGAGACAAACAGAAGATATAGTCGTAAAAATGACTCTTCGCATAAATGAATCTCCGTAGCCCACACGTCTACCAGAATTGATCATTTTCAAAAATGATTAAAAAAATCTTTTACCAAAAATTAAGATTTGGGCATAATTGATCCATCATGATCTTAGAGACGGAAAAGCACTCTTTTGAAAAAAAAAAAAAATTTCTTGATGGAGTTTAGTGGTGTACCCATGGACAACTTCAAAGTTTCAGCCCTAAAAATGACCAGGAGCGCTCGCAGACCCAGACATACTGACAAGCAAAGAAAACTGGTTAGGCCGGCAGACCATTTGTACCAACTTGGGTGTTTTTGTTTTTTTTGTTTTTTGCTTGCTCTAAAACACTTAAACATGAGCTGAAAACTTAAGAAGTTTCAGTCTAGACATAGAACCTTCCGAAAAGATACAGCATGCTTACATCAGATGATGATCAAGGTGTTCATAAATAATTATATGAGCAAATGAAATTGAAAATTAGTTTATTTTCAACACATGGTTTATTCAAAACTCTATGTCTAAGCTACAACATATTAACATTTCAGCTCTCAAGGTCTGATTTAAGGGTTTTAGAGAACTCCCCCATAAAAACAACCGGAGCTAAATTCATATTATAAGACTTAGCAGTCACCAGTTATCCTTACATCCGCTGATTTTTTAGCGGTTTATTAGTTTAGCGTTTTCGTTAGCTGTGCCCACCACTGGTTGCGAGTGAAGTATGCGAAACAATGCTCTGCTCCCGGTACATTTGTGTGTGTGATTTGCCTGGCTTGTAAAAATTAAAGAAAGAAATTTTTTTTTTTTAAATATCACCTTCGAAACATTCATGTTGAGGACAACTATTGTATAGCAATACTCAGCAAGCTATTCTCGTTTGCTATTGCTAAGATAGTGAGTTCGATTCTCATGAGTGCCCAACTACTGAAAATACTTTACTGATTTATATTGAAATAGATTCATTTTCCGTCGTCACGTATTTTTCCATTAAGTAATTACTTTTCTCCTGATCAGAGGCTTGTGCTGGTCGACCAAAAGATCCATTACATGGGAGAGCCCATTCTTTCAAATGGTTGGTAGGAGATGGTTTATTTGCGAAATTGTTACCTTTATACGGACAAACTAACGGAAATCACATCATGTAAACAGATTATATATTTTTCCCCCGCCTGAAACCCTTCCTAAAACCAGCAGACCTGTACGAAACCAAAATGTATCGTTAAATGAAGTACCCTCGAGTGTGCCGAAGACCAACTTTTGGCTCTTGGCCCTCGGACTATTATATCTTGATTACTCGTTTCAGCAATCCTGTTCATACTCTGCTGACATGGACAAAACCAAAATACATCGTTGGATTCAGTACCACCAATTGTACTAGTACCTCAAATATGGGTTCCTGACCCATGGACTACTCTTTCTTTTTCGCAGTTATTCGCCTACTTTCTTATGATTTTTTTTCAATAAAAAAACCTACTAAAACCATCTTAATGGAAGAGCCCATTCTTTCAAATGGTTGGTAGGAGATGGTTTATCTGCGAAACTGTTACCTTTATAAGGAAGAGTACATTATTACGGACAAACTAACGGAAATCAAATCATATAAACAGATTATATATTTCTCCCCCGCCTGAAACCCTTCCTAAATTCCTCTCGTGGCTTCAATTCATCTCCTGTGGAAATTCCTCCCTAGGGGGCCAAGTGCCCACTTTTGGGGAATCTCTGTCTTGTATCTCATTTTTATTTTCTCAAAATATCTTTCTTGTTTCCAGGCTAATCATTTTCCTTCTTCTGTCTCGCTGTCAGTAATCCCAAGTATTTGTTGTTTTTTTTTGGGGGGGGGGGGTTCTAAATATTTTCTCTCCTTTCTTCTCCTTTCTCTTCTATTCATGTTTATCTTCGTTACACCTCTTCTTTTTTCCTCTTACCCCCCTCTGTGCCAGCGCCATATTGCATGCTATTTTATCTATAATATAAACCCTCTGTTAAAGAACAACACCCATCGTTAACAATAAACAGAAAGATAAGGTTTTTAAAAGATCGTTTTATGGTGTTTTGAGGGTGTACTTTAGTGGCTAACAATAATATTTTGAAAACTATTTCCGTAATAATAGGCCCTCGAATATGAATAATGCTTATGCCTAAGTAAAACAGATAAGAACACACACACACGCATGCACGCGTGCGTGGGTGTATCAGTAAGTCCATAACTCAAGTTTGATCTGAAATTTTCATTTTATAATGAATCATCTATGATATTGTCGAAAAAGCGTTAGGCTAAGTGCATTGACAAAGAGATTATGTTGAAAAATAAATATTTGTAGAGTAAATCAATTACTCTTTTCATCATTAAGCTATTGATGTACACACACACACACACACACACACACATATATATATATATATATATATATATATGTAAGTTTGTGTGCATCGTGCGAATGTAAGGTAATACGACAGAATGGTGGTAATGATTAGACAATATGGAATTTTATCATTATTGAGATAAGGCCCAATGTATTTCACTGTGTTTAGAGCTACTGAAGACGCCGGTTGAAACACAGCAAAATGCATCAAGTCTTATAGTGACGATTGTAAAAAAACACCTTCGTATCAATCGTTCACTTCCACATTATCAAATTACTACCCATGTATATATATATATATATATATATATATATATATATATATATATATAGTCTAATGATCGCAACAGCGTGAAACTCGAAGTCACCATGAAGCACTGATCTGTTTGTGCATATCTATTAACACATGCTTACTCTATCCCTAATATCGAACACTCTTAATTCATAGATTAAAAATTATATATATATATATATATATATATATATATATACACAAAAGGACACACAACGTTTATAACACATTGAAAGTCAGTAATTGAACAAATCTATTCAAGAATACATTAAGATGAAATACTCGAGCCAACTGGACCAGAACAATTTGAAGCTAATATACTCATTTCATATATATAAGATATATGATCCGCTTACATCATTATTACACGGTATCTTTATTATCGTTCGCAATAATAATAAAAACAGGTCTGATAAGTCTCGCAATAGAAACCGCCTCGTGACCAACGTCTCCTGGCAGCACTTGTTTGGGGTGATTAATTAAAAATCTGGAAAAGAGGTAAGCAGTAAACAAGGAACTTTTCTTACATTTTGGGGGTAGTGATCAATAAAAAAAAAGTCTGAATTTTCGAAAACCCAGCGTGAAAGCTACCAGACACAAAGTAAGGGATCAATTTTAGCATAAATCTACATAGCAAATTGAAGTCCCCCCCAAGAACCTGTTTAGGAATGGGGGATTTTCTCGAAAAATCAAAGAAACTTTTTTCTAGACACAATGAGGAATGAATATAAAAAATTTCAGCCTTGTAGATCTATTGGTGCGGTCTGTATGCATGATACATGAATAGACAGCCAGCTAAACAAACTTAAAAACTGATGAAACTAATCGGTTGACGGTTTCTATTTACTTCACATACATGTGTGTGTGTGTATGTGCCTGCGTGTGTATGTGTGCATGTGTGTGTTCATGTGCGTGCATACGTGTGTGTATGTGTATGTGCGTGCGCAAGAAAGAGAGTACTTCAGATAGTTAGCTTTTAAACAGACAATTCTAATCGCAGATAAATACGCACGCAATCCAGTATGTCTCGACGGCTCGCTAATAATTAAAGCAGACAAAGTCCCTTTATATATTTACGACCCTATGCTACCGCCCATATCCCAGCAGGTGTTACCCAAAGTATATTACAAACTATGTTCTCAATTATATGGTGTAAGGATATGGTTGGTGGGTGGGGATATT